>BGPR01001093.1:285813-306287 GCA_013235015.1 Araneus ventricosus | reverse complement strand
AAGAGTTGAAGCAGATTTTGCAAATTTACTTTATTTTAAAAATTGCATATTTTGATTCAATCCAATAAACCCGAACTTTTAATTCCTAGCAAAAATTTTCCTTCCGTACCTTCAGGTCATTTTTCCTTATTTGAACCATTTGACGAAGAGCCATTCACTACCCTAAGTGACTCCAACTTCTGAACCTCTTGTTGGAAAAATTAATTTTTCGATTTATTTCATTATTACTTTGATCCTCGGAATATATTTTTTATCTTTCTTTCAGTCCATTCTCATTTATAACATAACCCTGCTTTGCATAAAGAATAGGAAAATCCGTTGTCGCCTTTTATCGGCTGTTCTGACGATGCCCAATAATAAATGATCCGAAATGCTACGTTGAAAGCTGGCGATGATAAAAAAAAATGCTGTGGCGAAGTATTTTGGCTCGGTCCTTCCTCGATCTAATTAAAACTTTAACCACTCCGTTCTGTTTAATTGCTTAATTAGTCGATCTGTTACGAGGATACGCATTTCACAATTTATCAAATGCCTTAGGGAATGCGTAAAACGGTTTGCCTCTTTCGAAGCGTTGGCGAAAAAAAATGGCGAACTTTTATGAAATATTCTCTTTATCGAGAATATTCAGCAATTAACTTAATGAATAGCAAAACGCAATCAAAAATATTCTTCTACATAGATCCCAGGGGATTCTTCTCGGAACAATGAGACTCAATAAATTTTTGCAAATGATATGGTGAAATAAGAGTCGAATCAATAGAAAAAAAGAACTTTTTGAAGTAAAAATGGCTTTTGTTCCTGTGTTAATTCCAATTTCGAACAATCTTGGATTGTTCTAAGATACTTTTGCGGGCAAACAAGTTTTAACGGCGACTGTTAAATACTTTGTTTCTTCGAAACTCTTAGAGATGAAATGCTCTGTTGTTGTTGATTTTAAATTAGTATAAGAAAAGGATTTATTATTTTTAATTCTATGACTGAGGGCAAAAGGACGTGCTACGTTCGTTGATAAAAATTAAAATCTGGAAGTTTCATTGATGTTTCTGTGTTAACATGTAACGCAAACGATCAGTGACTATTTTTACAAATCGTGCAAAAATAAGCATCCTTATTTATAACATTTTATTTTATGAAGAAAAAGTGTGTACATGTTTTATGGATCCGTGCTTTTAAAATGACCTTATTGAAGGAGAATTGTGACAATTTTAGTTGCTTGTTATTATAGATATCATACTGTAGAAGGGATATGAGAATGGTATATTGCAGGTGGGTTGTCTCTGTTTGCAGCACGTCGCGTCGTACGAAAATAGCTACTTTTGCATTGTGTTCGTGCTGCTAAAATGCCCTGTCAAAGGGGGGATGTCACAATTTTCGTCCCTTATGAAAATCGTTTCATAAGAGAGAAGACAGAATACCATGTTGTAAGAGAGCCTTCGCTATTTTTTCACCGTGTTATATGAAAATTATTACTTTGCACCGTGTAATACGGAATCCGTGCTGCTAGAAGGCTCTATTTAAGAAAAGTTGTTACAAATTTTGTTTCTTTTTATATGGAAACCATGTTTCAAGAAGGATGTCAGAAATCCATCTTGCTAGAAGGCTGTCGCTGTTTTTGCACCGTGTTATATGGAATACAGGCTATTAGAAGGATCTGTTTAAAGAGAGTTGTCTCAATTTTTGTGTCTTGCTGTATGGAAACCATGTTGTAAGAATACCAAAAGCCATGTTAAAGGGGGATGCCGTATTTTTATAAAATATAACATGGAAATCAATATTTTTGCACTATTTTATATGGAACGCATGCTGCTATAAGGCTGAGGGCCAGTGGTGAATCCAGGGGGGGGGGGCTATCGGGCTACAGCCCCCCAGAGCCAAGTCAAAATTCTCGATTTTATTTTAAATTACTATAATCCTAATTTCTCTTTAAAAAAAATAATAAAAACGTGACAATATTGCTTGTGGCTTGGCAGGTTCAAAAATTTTCCTACTTTTCTAGTCATTCCACTAGTACTTGTAGTGTTGCCGCGGTAGAAGACAATTTTTGGATAGTCTTTTGGATTTTTTTATTAAATTATCGCAAGTATTGTATTGTTTTTTATAATTCTTATGGTCATGTGATTAAAGACTGTAAAGTTAAAAGTTTTTTGGTTTACATAAACCATGAGGTTTGACATTCGGAACGGCGATACAAAATTTTTATGACCTCAGCCTGGATTCGCCACTGCTGAGGGCGGTATTCACAATGTTTGTGCCTCGTTATATGCAAATCTTGTTGTAAGAGGGTTGACTGTATGCTCTTCTATTGTTTAATTCTGATTTATGATCATTATCTCATACCACTTTTAAACATTAGTTTTACCAATAGCTTTCCCTAATCAATTGTAAGAATAAGATAAGAATAGTTTTTAACTCCTTTTAAAATCTTCATTTAATTAGGCAAAAATCAAACAATTAAAGAAAGTGTAACATAATTTTCCAAAATATGCATCAAAATAAATAATATAGCTTATCGCTCAAAAATTTTTCTTACATTAAAACTAACCGATTAAGAACATAATAACTCAAAAAAGTTAGACATTAGATATCAAATTGCTCTATAAATTCCACCAAAGCCCAAAACATTTTTTTCCCCGCCATAACCATCACATCCACCATTGTTATCAAGTGAACAAATACAATTACAGTTAAACCACCATTTCAAATCACTCTCAAATGTTACAAAAGCGTAATGTGAGCTAGCTGCCTTCCAGATTAACATAATGCATGGCGGCAAGTTTATCTTCTCTCTTTCCCGTTCTGTTTAAACACTTTTTTTTAATTCCTTTTCCCCCTTTTAGTGATCGACTGTAACGTCAACTGCAACTGTTTTCGTAGCTGTAATTACGCATGGCTTTTTTTATTTCGGGAAACTCTGCGGTAGATAAAAATGCTCTTGATGTTCACCAGGTGGGGCTAGCAGGCGTGCTAATAATTTAATTTACGCCGTATTGTTCCAAAACAGAGCGGCAAAAGAGGAGTTAGATATCGAATATAACGACCAAGTTGGCTCCAGTTATCCGATCTGATTACAACAAGAGGTGCCAGGATATTAGGAGGTATATTTTAGCCTCTTAATTGGAGATTTTAGTCAGGAATGAGCCTTTAAGTGGAGCCCGGATGAAGAATTATGATTGTCTTTCAGCACGTAACTATAATGGAATGATCCTTCGCTCACGATGCACAAAACGGTTGCTATAGGGCCTTTTTTTTTCTTTCGAAATAATCTAATAGCATTAATCAAAGTGATAAAGAGCAGAATGTAATCAGCGATAGTCGAATTATAAACAAGGTTTGGTGATCTCGTAATTTATTTACCAATAATTCGAAGGATTTTTGTAAAATGGCAGAATAAAAAGCAGGTGAGAAGAAATTTAATGATTAGAATAGCAAAACATTTATCAAACTGAAAGCTCAAACTTGAAATCGTTCGCCAAAAGCGTTGAAAAGCTGAAAAATTGTTTATTATATTACAAGCAATAAAATTAGATTTCTTTGATGAAAAACAAACAAGAAGTATTTCAATTCTGAAGATTATGATTTGAATAAACATTTTATTTTTGATTAAATGTCGCATTGGCTTAAGAAAACAACTTATTGTAAAAACCTTTATGTATTTGAAGCTGTACTCAACTGCATTCTTCAAGGAGCCTCGTGAATCACATAATGCTCCTTGAAAATGTCGAAATACTCTAAGAAAACATCTATATTAAAACCGTTTATTTTTTGAAACTCGATGATTTGTTGATAATTCCAGTGTTCAAGGAACCTCGCAAATTAAAGAATGCCCTATTTTTGAAAATGTGAGCTATAAAAAACCTTATATTATAGAAGTTTATTGTCATTGTTATTATTTATTTATTTTATTTTTGAATTACTGTGTTTTTTATATATATAATTGTAGTTGTCAAGGGAACTAGCCGAATGACTGCTTTATAGAAAATGTCAAACTAGATCAAGAGAAAACTTTATATGAAAAGCTTTTGTTTATTTATTTGAAACTATCTATCTTATAACTAGCATCTGGAAATAGTGCCGTGAATCTACGAATGTTTGAATCTGGATTGAAACCCCCGTTGTTTCTATTACGTTACACTATATTTGGCAATTTCTTGAGGATTTATTTCTTCGTCAAATGCAGTAATCTTTTTATATAACTTTGGTAGACTTAGTTCATTGATATGAAAAGACTAAATTATAAAATTATCTTTTCTCTGCAAATTGATTCACATATGTATAATTTCTTGTCTTTTTTCAGCAATTTTTGAATGATGTAATAGTATATTGATAAATTAATTGCTTTTTTTTACTTGAAGTCAGAAACAAACTTTAAAAAAGTTTTCATTTATTTAAATAGGTTTACGCAACTTTTATTGAAAAATGAAAACGAATCGTACAATGTAGTGTTAAGCATTCGAAATACATATTTTCAGTTCAAATAAATGTATATCTTTCCTGAACATAGTCAAAATGTTTCAGAGGAGCTGAATGGTTTCAAGTAAAAGTCTTTCAGCCTTTCTAATGTGCAAAGAGTTCATAAAGTTCCGGAGCTGAAGTTTGAGTAACTGAATGAAATAGCTTTTTAAATGGCACCAGTCAATTTTAACCTTTAAGCTGATAAGACTGATTAAACTGATAACTAAGTCTTTTTTATTTCCCAGATTCAACTTGTTTGTTAGGGAATGATTTCAAATTTCAGTGTTTTTGGATAGCACAGGGCCAGTATTTGTTTGCTGTTAACAAAGGATATTATTATTATTTATAAGTGATAATTTAAAAGTAATTTTATTGTTAACGCTTTGCGGACAGGCACGGCATATAGAGTGCGCCAGCGGGTATGCACCATAAATTCAATAAGAACTCGTCACCCCCCCCCAACCTCGTAGTAACAATCCTCCTACATGCTCCGATAGTTTCCATTGACAATGAATCAGTCAGTTCAGTCTGATCGCACTTGAAAGTGCATGAAACGCTCTCCATAACCCAACCTGGATATCACGAAACGGCGGGAAATTATCCCTACCGAGCAATATTCCTCTGTTTTGGAAGAATTAAGTAAGAAAACACCAGCATTATATCTCGATGGAGAAGTGACTGAGTACAGCGACCTAAAAACTGATTCTGAGACTGACTCCCTATATTCTTCGCGAATCCAGTTCACGAAGAAAATAGCTACTCAAACTTTAACCAAATTGTTTGTATCAACATTCCATTCAACCTCTAATCTTTTTATACCATAAAAATTAAGTTATGCTATTAAATAACCGTAGAGTTGGGAAAAAATGGGTTGGCGCATAAATTGCGCCAACATCATCTGAATGTTTTAAAATCTCATCTGTCCGCAAAGGGTTAAACAGCAAAGAGTGAAGATTTGTGTTTCTTTGTTACATGATGCCCATTATAACTCTAACCTATAAATGACAAAAGTATCATTTAAGTAAGTTATTTTGTGTATAGCCAGCATATTCTGCAAAGAAATTCATCATTACCTGAAAATTCAGTAAAATAGTCTTGTTAAAATTTACAAAAAGCTATTTATCAACCAGATATCTTAAATTCCCTTATGCGCAATCTCTGCGGGTTTTTTTTTCAGATTTTTATTATATCCATCATATCTTGAATAACATAAAAGATATCTATTGAATAATTACCGTCTTCTGGACCATTTAATTACAATCAAGAGCAAAAACGCCACCAGTTTTTTTATGTTCATTAAAACATTCCTCAGCAACCATACATTTAGTAAAAAAAATACATCCAAGCTCGCATTTTTTCGATCTCGGAACCCCAGCGCCGCCTGGCGAGAAGACCAGCAATCATAATAAGCCCAACCACCCCCTTACATCTTTCCATAATTCACTTAACTTCCCCATTAGGATAATTTTCTCCCACTTTCTTTGATAGTAATACCGCGGCAGATTGGCCCGGCTTGCGTTTTAATGCGAGGCAAGAAGAGATAAGGTTGTCTGAGCAGAGAATTTGTGTGAGGTCCCACCTCCCTCTTATCTTGGGCACCAATTACGTAATTTTTACCCTCCTAATCGCAACCCCTGCCGCCGAGCTCATTTATACTCGGATGGAAGCATTTAGTGTTTTCGTGAGATCTGCATTAAGTCGTGCCAAAGCGCTTTTTCAGGAATTCTGTCTGAGCATTATGAAAGCAATTTGCACCGTTCCGGCAGCACGCATTGCTGCATCCTTTTCATTCGGCGTGAAAAGCGGTTGGGGTAGGGTTTTTCTTGCTGCTGAAAGAAGTGGAATTTGTGAAATATTCGAATTCGCACAGTTATCTGTGACTGAATAATACCATAATGATGTCTGATGAGAGTTTTTTTTATTTATTTGATCTTTGAATGAACAAGTAACAATAATTGAAAAGTTTCTAGAGCATGTTATGGGAAAATATAGTTACATTCCTAGGATTTTTTTTGCCTATAAATATGTTAAATAAATGAAACGTTATAAATTAAGCTTTATAACATAATCTGTTTATTCTATCCCTGATTGTGAGTTTTAAAAACTTTATTTTCGTAGGGATCCATGTAACATTTCTTGCATCAGGTTCAAATTATAATACAGTGTATACTATATCCAATTAAGTGGAAGGACAGCAGTAATCTCGTTCAAGAGTCTGGGATTCGGTTCGAGGCTCGATTCCACGAAGGTTTTCTGAGTATACGGACCTGGTCAAACGTGCCCCCCTCCCTCCTCTTTGGTACGGCGTCGATGTGTGGACAGGTAGGATCGACCGGCTTGTAATCATTTGACCACAGTTCGGAAGTGCGCGGTCCGTTCCAAAATACCTCTATGCATCTTATAAAGCAGGTTGTTAATCTAATTAAATTACTCATATAAGTAGGCCACATTACTGCTAATAACAAATATTCAAGTTTATCTATATTAGCATCCCGTGGTTAGATGATGAAGATGACGCCTGGGCCAATACCACCCTTTCCAAACTTTTGACGTACGGCTTCGGATTTGGCGTACACCATGTCCACATGCTTGGCGCCGGGTTTCGAGCCTGAGGCCCTCCGACTGCGAGGGCGGGGTCTTGCCACTAGACTACCGTGGCCTCCAAAAGATATTAGAGTTTTTAAGATGATTTATGTGTGCATGTATGCATACCAGGATTTCTATTAACTTTTAACATACAGAATTGCTTGTTGCAGATCGATTATATGCCAATACCTTTTTTAAATTATAGCAGAATTCGTTAAAAACTTCTGGGATTTTGGGTAAGAATATTTTGTTCTGTATAATTTTATCATTTTCGAGTTGCCAGATTTTTTATTAAGATAAGGTCAGTTGATTAATGATATAAGCAGATGCCATCGACGATGAATTACGAAACCGCTATAATTAATTAATCGACATTAGCATACACTTATGCATTAGTTTTATTAATTTTCCTTTTGGTGGAAGTCCATACTCTCAAAAGGAAATGTTTAAACCCTTCTCTCCCATTCGTCATTCTCCATAATAAGCAAACAACCTTATTTTAAAGAGGGGGTGGGCAATTTTACATGATGGCAACTGTAATATCATAATGCATGAAACTCCAGAACAAATAGATCTTTAATTTGGAGGAAAGGAATACTTTCCTTTTACAAGTTAGTTTGGTTTGGTAATATTAACTTCCCGTTTTGAAGCGGCATGAGGGTTATTTTGGGACAGACCTCGTAATTTGGAACCGTGGTCAGATGACGAGGACGACGCCTGGGCTGACACCTCCCTCTCCAAACTTCCGCACTACACCAGCGTGAGGACGTTTGGCCGTATGGACGTATGATTAAGCGTGCAGCGGGCCTCATACACGCCGTAATTTCAGTGGAATCGGGTTTCGAACCTGGAGCCCTTCGGCCCCGGAGCCGAGACCTTACCAATGGGCCATCGAGCCCAATGAATTTTGGAATTCTTTGAAGTACGTATCTTAATTTTATTGAATTGAAAATTAACATACAGATTATTTGTTAGCTCAAAGGAATCGGATGAACGTAAAACAATTGTCCACTACTTATAAAAAAAAAGTTCCAGCAAATTGCTAGATTTTAAACTCAGTCATCTCGAATGAAATTCTTATTTCTGTGTTTTAAATTCTTTGTCTTTGAATTTTAATATAAATGCAGATCCAAACAGTGACATAGCAGTGGTATATTTAAACATTACGAGAGACACGAATGAAGTATTTTGACCCAGGCGCCATTTATTCTTGCTGCACCTCTGGAGTTTACAAAAGTAATAAAAAATTATTTATTAACATTAGACAGAAAATACAAAAGATAATTAAGAGGCATACTTGCCGATCACTTTTCCACATAATCACCAAATCTATTTAGGCATTTATCTGGACGCAGGACCAACTTGTTTAACCCTGCTTGGCAGAAATCACGTCCTGTTCATTGAGCCAATTCTCGGCAATTGTTTTCACATCACTCTCTGAAGAGAACCTTGTTCCTGATAAGTGTTCCTTCAATTTCGTACAAAGGAAATAATCATTGTACCATCTTGAAGTTATCCGACGCAAACGCCCTGGCATGTTGAGTGATGGTGTCTTCCTCCTTCATGACAATACCCATACTGCTCGCAAAACTCAAGAATTGCTGCGAAAGTTCAAGTGAGAAGTCTGGAGCCACCTCCCTACAGCCCAGATTCGACACCCAATCTGGCTTCCAAACACTTATCTGGAACAAGGTTCTCTTCAGAGGGTGATGTGAAAACAGTTGTCGAGAACCGGCTCAATTTCTGCCAAGCAGGATTAAACAAGTTGGCCCTGCGTTCAGATAAATACCTAAATAGATTTAATGATCATGTGGACAAGTGATCGGCAAGTATGCCTCTTAATTCCCTTTTGTATTTTCTGTTTAATATTAATAAATAATTTTTTATTACCCTTGTAAACTTTTTTGGATCCATCCCCGTAATTTAATACAATATAATAATAATAATATTGAAATAATTATTAATAATTAAAAAAACTTATTAATAATTTTTATGGTCATTTAGCAATGAAAGCCGGGCTTCTTAACCACTTTGGCTATGATTGTTTTTTAAATTTTTTATCCAATTTTCTATGCGAACTATGAGAATAGGTTCCAAATAAGCCAAATTGATTGTTTGGAGGTTTATATTTTTCCGAGAGGAATTTAAACCAAAGGCTGGGACATAAATGTCCCATAACCAAAAAACATTACATTTTTATACGTGAAAAATGATCATTATTACTTATTACGAAAATTTATTTAAAGATTTACGATATTTCATTAATATAATTGCATGAAAAATGTCTATTGCTTACCAATAGATCAGAACTATTGAAAAAACATGCACAGAAATAAAAGTCCTCAATAAACAATGGATTTTGGAGGGAAAATAGGCTGTGCCGTCAAGGCGATTAAAGACGAAATGTGAACAATTGTTCTTGTTCTACAACTGGGACATATTGCAGTGAGTTTCAAAGCAACTATATCACGGAGTAATTTTAAATTGTGAGTGGGACGTATATATCCGTTTAGTAGTCAAAGGGTTAAAATGTAAACCCCAGGAGGTGGTCCATAAAATTTTGGGGTCACTGAAACATTCACAGAACGTGCTTCTTTCAAAGTTATCGGTCCCAAGTCAATACATCCGGTTCGGTAGCCGTAATAGCAACAGGCACGTGGGCATAGGGCGGCGTTCTGTCAAAGTTATCAACAACTAAGCAAAGGTAGTTTGGGTTCAAAAGACTGTTAAAATTAATCAAAGAATCGGTTCATTTTCTTTTTTATATATTCAAGGAAAAAAATTTTAGTTCACAAGCAGCGTTGCGGAATATTTTTCAAATCGATAAGAAGTCACAGCTGGATAAATTTTAAGAAGCTTGGAATTAATTAGTTATGTTTGATCAGAAATCATAATGTGAAGACAAACAACCTTTCCCTTTATAACAAAGTTATAATTTCCTTCCTATAATATATACTGGTCCGCGGTGCCTGGTGGTAGAGGTCTCAGCTTCGGTGACCGGAGGGTTTCAGGTTCGAAACACGATTTCACCAAATACCTACAGTGTTTCTGGACCTGGTGCTCCTTAAATCTGACTTCGAGGGTCAAACGTCCTTTCGCTGGCGTGCTGGGAGAGGGAGGTTCCAGCTCAGGTGTCGCCCTCATCATCAAACCAGGGCTCAAAATTACGAGGTAAGTCTTAAAATAGCCCTCGTGTTGCTTCTAAACGGTCTGTTAATAATGGTAATCTAAACTAAACTTGCATATACTAGCCGACTTCGGCGACCAACTGTTCTCCAGTAATTTTAAAAACTTCCAAAGTGGCGAAATAAATTGGCGAAGTGTGTTCAGTTGTTGAAGCTTAGGGACTCTGTCAAAAATTTCTTTTGTTATATCTATTGAAAAGGAAGGGCGACCATTAACGACATATCTAGGGTTCATGACCTTTAATATAATATAAAAGTTGGCGAAATCTATTCAGTGGTTGGGGCTGTGGGGACTGGTTCTTTAGTTTTGCCAATTATTTTAAATATATAGGTACTTAGGATCTGGAGGGAAAAATTTCGTGTATAGAAGGAATTGCGATTTTTTTACAATGATGGGTCAAGACGCAATGAATTTTCAGAAGTCTGGACTTAATTATTTTTTATTAATCAAAATTTGAGGAAATGTAACTTTTTCCCCTCTTTGTTCCTGGACCATATTTCCAACAAAGTAACTCCTCCACAGTACTTCTTTCTTCCATTCCATCCGTACTTCACAATAAACTAATTTTATATCACGCGACTGAAAAACCAGTCTCCTCCTGCAGGAAACATAAAGTTGGAAGCCCTAAAATATTGGTATTTTTTATGCATGTAATGCGCACTGCAGGGACCCCATAAAACAAGGCGATCCGACTGCGCGTGCTTGTTGGTTACTCGCCAACTTATCATTTGCGTGTTTTATGCTTCATATTTCAGTCAGCCCTTGTCGTGCGTTGTGATAAACGAGTCTGCCGTAATGGGCACGGCCGGGAAGAGATTTTATTTTGTCCCCTCAGCTGTGCTGACCTGCGCAAAAATTCAGAGCGCGTATTTGTAGGTTGTTTGCTGCGCTATGTTTAACGAGACTTCGGTGTATTTTGTCACAGGCGTAATGGCTCATTCTATTTTAGTGGGAATGGGAAATGGGACCGCTAACTGTGCAGCAAAGCAAAGAACAAATAATGGCGGCATTAAACAGTGAGCGTTTACCAGAGCCGGTGATGTTATGTTTGGGTTTTAGTGATCCTTTCTTCGCAGTCTCTTGACTTTTTGTTCAATGGCTGTACGAGGATACCTTTGCAGGCATGGCGGCATGTGGTATCCTGAAAAGCCGATTATAGAAGTTATTTTATCTTGGTTTTCGTCGAAGTTAGAGTTTCCATGCGCCTAAAGACATAGAGAGGAAAAATAAAACTGATTATTTCAGAAACCTTTTGTAGAAAGAAATTGTCAGTTATCAGTTTAACATTGCTAGATATCACCATAGAATCAGTTATGTCTCAGCGATGTTGTCTTGAAATACTTCTGGGTTTGATTTGCTATTAAAACGTCTGAATTCGGAAACCAAGAATCATCTATACCAGGTCTGCCAAGGCATATCCAATAAGCTCAACGTCATTTTGACTATATTAGCAGCCATCTTCTTTCTTGGCGATGTGTTGCCGATGGAGCAATCTCGGCAGGGAAGAATCACAGAATTATAGATTTTTACCACATCTCATCTTAAAACTGCGTCACAGTACTACATAATTCTGGTCAGTGATTCAATGATCCGAGATATACTAACCTGATACAACACCTAATCCTCAAAGATTTTTGTTCAGAACGAAATTTGTTCACAGCAAACTTGGTTCTTGGTTATAGTTTTTTAAATAATGGAATTTCTATTCAGATTACCTTGAACTAATACAACTACCCAAGTTGTATTTTTTCGCATCAGTTACATCTGGAAAAATGTACAAACCCAACTCGATGTGCAGGCGTTGTTATTTGCCAAAATTAATTATGTTCAAAGAAGAGTTGAATTCTCCCCCAATTTCTGTTAAAGGGAAAATAACTTTGTGAAGCAAATTTATATTGTCCAAAGAATTTCATGCTAAATATAACTAATGAGAAAGAATCTGTTTGAAAAACAGAACAACAAAATATATGGTTTTTGTTTCGTTGCTTCTTAATACTTGCGATTTTTTTTAATAATTTATATTATTTGTCATTATTTGTTTATTTAGATTTTGCTCGATTCCACATCAAATGTCACCCCTTTCCCAATACATAAAAGATTCCGAGATGAAGTTAAGAAAATATGATCATATTGGTTAAGATTAAGTAGCTAGATGTCACGAATAAGACAGGACAGGCCTGGTTTTTGACACTTTGTCCTATATTTATTTATTTATTTATTTACAACCCTCTCCGGCCCAGCCTACCCAGGAGGGTGTAAGGCCTTCCACAGGACAGAGGGGAAACACTTTGTCCTATATTGAAAATGTGTCCCAGATTCGTCCTGGTTTTGAATAAACAGCTTCTCCATTTTTTTCCAAATAAGTAAATAAGTTCATATTAGTAAGCTCATATTAGTGAAACTTATTAGTACAATTGGACACTTTTTTTAAAAAGTTGTTTCTGAAAAATTATCTTTCTCAACTCTTGCTATACACAGAATTCCCCTAAGATGAAAAATATGGATGATTCAACATGAAGGAAGAATAATAAACGTAATTGAAGAATTTATTACGCTTCTTTTTATTCCTTTTTCGAATAATGAACTATTTCATTCTTTTTACACTTTTTATTACACATACATAATAAAATATAAATATTAGAATTCATTCAGTTCTAAAGTGGTCCGGATTTAACCAGGACAGTCCTGCTTTTAGATTATTTATTCCAAACTGAAAGTGACGCCCCAAATTTTTTATGATTTTGAATAAAATGCTCCGAATTGCTCCTATTAATTAAATGATTGGTGTTAATTTTTTAAAAACAGTATCGATTTGATTTAATTTTTAAAAATTTTAGATTCTGATGAATTATCCTCTCCATTTTTTTTATCCATAGAAGATAACCATCATATTTTATCGAATAGCTACAGTTCCACATTGCAATAATTTTTATAGTATCAAGTTCAGTGTACAGGTTCAAACAAACATTAGTAAATCCAGTCAGGCTGTTATATCCAATGGGCTAGTTGCAGTGGCGAATCTAGGATTCGGGTCTGGGAGGGGGGGGGGGGCGGAGGTCATAAAAATTTTGTATTGTCGTGATGAATGTCAAACCTCAAGGCTAAAGTGAACCAAAACACTTTAATTTTACAGACTTTACTCACCTGACAATAAGAATCATAAAAAACAATACAATACTTTCGATAATTTAATAAAAATTACAATGAAATAACTAGCCAAAAAGTGTCTTCGACCGCGTCGAAGCTACAGGTACGAGTAGAATGACTACAAAATTAGGAAAATTTTCGAGCCTGTCAAGCCAGAAAGCAATGTTGAAATGTTTTTATTATTTTTTAAAAAGAGTTGTAATAACGTTAAATAAAATCAAGAATTCTGGTTTGGCTCTGGGGGGGGGGGCTGTAGCCCGATAGCCCTCCCCCTGGATTCGCCACTGGCTAGTTGGGCTTTATACCAGAGCCGCCATTGACCCAAAGGCACCTAAAGATTTACTATACTGATTTTATGCCAATTTTGAACCAAAAAATTTATTTAATTTTAAAATTAAATATGTTAATGGCAAAAATGAGATTAGGGCTTGTAACTAGACAGCCAGAGCTTTTGTGATGTTACATAAACATGGATATCAGTTCAAAAGCAGAGTCAATGCATGAATATTTTTATAATGTAACCGTTAAAATTAATCAAGTACTAGCAGTGGCGGATTTTGACAATACGGGGCCACATGCGCTGAACGTTTTTAGTCTTCTCCGAATACTAAATGTCTTAAATTGACCGTCGGCTTAGCACTGCCATATACACCGAATAGATTTTGAGGCCCTCTAAGGTCTTGAGGTACGAAGCGAGCGCCTCTAACGCCTGTGCGAAAATCCGCCATTAAGTACTAGCCGCTCTTGCCGCCGTCTGGGCGGGTTCGCGGCCAGCGCCCACTTTGGTCAGCACTGTCTTTGCCACCTGGCTGCTTCGAGGCTCTCAGCCACAGCTTTTTTCAGTTTTAAATGCTGCTTGAAGATCAGTGGAACAGACCATAAGACAGTAGTAGATTTCATACTGTTTGTAGACAACAGATTCCTTTAAAATTGTAAAATCTTTCAATCAACCTCATCTAGTTGTAATGTTTTGTATAACTTTTTCACGAATTTCGGAATGAAAGCCTTCAGATCCATAAATACAGAATGATATCACCCTAAATAAACAGTTTACATCACCTACAATAGGTATTTTATAATATTTTTGACACGCCACCAGTTTGACTCAACTGTTTTGATCTTATATTTAAAGTAATATGGTGAAAACTTCAGACAGTTCGTCAGCCCCAACCACTCGAAGGATTTCAATACTTTTTATAAAAGCTTATGACGTCTAGATATGTCATCAAGGGTCTTCTGTCCCTCACCCTCCCCCCATTTTCGAAAGAAATCGGAAAATCATTTCTCCACCATACATTCTCTATACGTTTAATATGGTAAAACTTTCAGAGAGTTCGCCAGTCCCAACCACTCGACAGATTTCGACAATTCCTTTTTCATTTGAAAGGTAATGACATTTAAAAATGTCATCAAGGGTCACCTTTCTCCCACCACCCCCATTTTCGAACAAAATCGAAAAAACATATACAGAATGTATGGTGGAGAAATATTTTTTTCGATTTCGTTGCAAAATGGGGGGGGGGGGGGGTGGAGGGCACGCGACCCTTGATGACATATCTAAATGTCATAACCTTTCAATTAAAAAGGAAATTGTCGAAATCCGTCAGGTTGTTGGGGCTGGGGGATTTCTACAAGATTTACCCATAGACAATGTACAGAAGAGAAGTGGTTTTTCGATTTCGTTCGAAAATGGGGATAGTGGGGGCAAGTGATCCTTGATTGGATATCTAGACGTCATAACCTTTCAAATGAAAAAAAATGTCGAAATCGGTTGAATGGTTGAGTCCGGCGGACTCGGTGAAGGTTTCTACAAAATTATTAAACCTTGTAGAAATCCCCCAGCCCCAACCACCCGACGGATTTCGACAATTTTCTTTCATTTGAAAGGTTATGACGTCTAGATATGTCATCAACGGTCGTTTCCCCCACTCCTCATTTTTGAACGAAATCGAAAAAACATAGAGAATGTATGGTGAAGAAGTGCTTTTGAAGAAGTTGTTGAGGCTATAGAACTCGGTGAAGTTTTTTTTACCAAATTATTTTAAATAAATAGATATGATTAGGGGTGGTGGAATCTGGCTTGCAAAATCCTATTTTGAAAAAACACCGATCTGAAAAATTTTAAAGCATTAATCAGAGAACAGGCGACTTCTTTTTCATTCTTCAATTATTTTATTATGTCTGTATTTCCATTATATCATAGGCGCTCCAATTTCTAATAATGATTATGATGGGGAGTCAAATTATTTTAGCCCAGGGCGCTCCAATTTGTTAAGACGATCTGAAGTCAGTAGTAAAATAACCAAACATCCCAAATTAATCAGAACAGTTCCAGTTTGACCTCTACTTCTCCGCCAATATCTAGAAAGTTCCTGATTGAAGTTCAGATATTCTGATCGCTTTACAAAAGCCTTCCTCCCTTATAATCTTTGCTGCCCCGGCTAGCATCGCGGACTAAAATTCAGAAGATTCGGGCACTTTAGCTAAAAACGTTCTACGGCAGAGAAATATTTTTAAACGTGAAATTTGGCGACATCTTTCCTCATTTGGAAAAGCTAGAGTTTAGAGTTATTTTTATAGATTGTGTTATATTTATATAGAGCTATTTTTTCAAATATTCCGGTCACTTTACAAAATCCTACTTTTCTTAAAATCTTTGCTCTGTCCGACTAGCATACACGGCCAAAATTCAGAAAATTCGGGCAATTCAGTTAAAAATATTCCACAGCCGAAAAATATTTTTAAAAGTTAAATTTGACGAAATCATTCCTGATTTTGAAAAGCTAGAGTTTAGAGTTTTTATAGATAGCGTTGTATTTATATAGTGTTATTTTTTTAGATAGTTATAATGGTCACTTTTCAAAATCGTTCCTCTCTTATAATATTTGCTCCCCCGACTAGCTTCCCGGAATAAAATTCAGAAAATTCGGATACTTTAGATAAAAACATACTACAGTAGAAAAATATTTTTAAAAGTTAAATTTGACGACATCATTCCTTATTTTGAAAAGCTAGAGTTTAGAGTTACTTTTAAAGATAGAATTATATTTATGTAATATTTTTCTTAAAAGTGAGGCGTGTACAATTTGCGTCAGGGAAAAGATAGTACTTGAATCAATGTTGATTTATTCATTCGTAGAAGATAATGCAGTTTATTTTTCAATAGATAAAAGAATCATATTTTACGAATATCCATGACCAGAATTGAACAGGTAACACGCGAAGCTGCTCGCTGTTGCAGTCAGCTTACACGTTGAAAAAAAAGGCGGTTAGCAATGCTCAGAAATCTTAAGTACCCAGAAGCTGGGATTCTCCGTAAAGACTTGTGACTTTGAGTTAAAGTAGAATTGTGATTACTACAGTTGAAGTAGGAGTAATTAAAACAGAGTATAGTTAAAAATAATTAATTTAAAGAAGGTTAAAAAGTTAAATCATTACATTTATATAAAGTTACAGTCGGACTTCTATTTAAAGAAGCGAATTTCTCTATTTTGCGAACTTTTTCTTGGAACCAAGAACATTTTGCGAATTTCTTCGTAAAATAACCTCCAAATAGCGAAGTGCATTCTCTATTTAACGGACTTTTTCTTGTGATCCAATATTTTTTTTCTCCCTATTTTTCAAAATATTTCTAAACATTTCAAACTCATTCTTTCTTTTAACACATTTTATGTTGATCAATGACCTTGAAGCTGAGAAATGTGAAAGCGAAAGTGCTTGAGCATCAAAGAAAAAAATTTAATTCTTCATGAGGTGCATAAAGGCGTGAAAAAAAGGATATTGCTTTAAAATTTGGTATTTCTCCAAACAGCTTATCAACCATAATAAAAAAATCGTGATAAGATACAGAATTATGATTCATCGAATTCTTGTTCATAGACACATGCTTTTAAACGTTTTGAAGATGTGGATGAGGCACTTTTGAAGTGGACAGTGTGAAAAATATAAACAATATAGCATTGAATTGCGATGAAGACGAAGATGGAAATGATCATGATGCAGAAATCAACAAACTTCTGTATGATAAAATGCTAAAATTCATTAATTTTAACATAAAATTATTTTTAATTGAAAATACAGTGTATTCCCGGACAATGTTTTGTTTCATTCTTGTTTTCCTTGCAGATTTCTTTTTGATGGGTAAAATATATAAAACAAATAAATATTAATTTACAAAATAAAGGTGTGATTAATTACTTTTTTAATAATATTTAGTGTTTATGAATTTAAAATCTGTTTCGTGTAGTTTAAAGTATTTTAAAACGTGAATTCTATTTAACGAATTTTCGATATAATAAACATTTTGTCGGGATTTAGCGACTTCGTTAAATAGAGGTCCGACTGTATTTTTTTAGACAGATATTCTGGTCACTTTACATCCCTCTCTTATACCTTGCAAGACTTGGTGGGTGAGAAATACCATCCAAATATTTTTAATTTTTTAACGACCATTGGGTTTTTTATGAGCATTTAGTCCTTTATAACTTGTGTTTTTGCTTTGTTACATCTGGATCATTTCAAACGATTTCCTTTTCACATTTTCACTGATTTTTAAAATTTTAGTACCACTGTGTTGAATTTTACCATTTGACTGGCGCAGTTTAGCCAAAAATGGCTCTTGCGCCATTAAACCCCAACCAACCAACCCTCTCTTATAACCTATGCTCCTCCGAATAGCATCCCGGACTGAAATTCAGAAAATTCGGACAATTTCAGTTAAAAACATTTCATGGCAGAAGAATATTTTTCAAACGCGAAATTCGGAGACATCATTCCTTATTTTGGAAAGCTCGAGTTTCTGTCCCCGCTGCAACTGTTCTTCGTCATCTCCCGCTCCGATTTTTATACATTTCAGAATGCTCCCTCTTCGGCAACGGATGCCGGCATAAAAGACTGCCTGTTAATAACGCAGTGGCAGGCAGTCCACATCAATCATCTTTAATACAAGCCGAATGCTCGATTGGCGTGACCGCATCTATCTCCTCGATGGAGAGAAGAGGGCAGCATTATAAATAATGAAAGAACAGAAGAAGTATGAAAGCAGCAGGAAAAATACTTCTTCAGTCGGCCTGAATAACACGTGATAGACGTTGACAGGCCTACAGCTTCATCGGTGGGTTGAGAATGGAGCGCCATTATTTATTGTTAATTTCCAGAGAAGGGTGTTCGTTTTTGAGCTTGTTTCTCTCTTTGAAAAGGAGTGAAAGCTGCTGGTTCTTTTGCGCAATGATTTATGTCGAGCGCAGAAGAAAATGGGCTGCTCTTTCTTCTTTCTTGCTTTCTGTTTCCTGTCGATAATTAATAACCTTTTTCGTTATCTGAGCAGAATCTGTAATTAGCGTTTTAGATTAAATTAATAATGACGTACCGCGGCGTGTAAGTAATGTGGCCTTTTCAGACCTTGTCGATCGGGTAGTAGAAGTTGCTGAATATTTATTTATTTATTAGAGTATTGGTCGTTTATTTAAATTAGGATTGACAGCTTAATACCGAGGGGAAATAAACACAAGGATCCATTGATGAATAGCGCGCCTTGGGAGGCTGCGGTCAATGCACGCTAATAACACCGCGCTCGTGAAAGCATCTTCAAGTCGGTTTACTCGTACTCATTGGAATTTTTGTGATTATGCCTTTTGCATCTGAAATGCGTTTTATTAAAGAACCCATATCTTTTAATCTTCATCAGGGACGCTGGGTGGTGGGGGGAGAGGGTGTTAAGCCGGTAATTCATCTGTACTCCATTCCATCCATTTGCACCAACACTGTTTTTTTCCACCAATTCAAGTCGAAAAATCAGGCACGTCATTCAAAATGCGCTCCAAAGTGCGATATCACCGGTATTCGTTTCCCCCTATTTCCTCCCCACTCAGTGGAATTCTGATTATGTAGCCTCGAAGCGAGTTCCCATTCTAGGCAAACGCTTTGATCTGCCGCTACCCTCGAATAAGGGTCCCACCTAAAGAATCGGCGCAAGAAGGCCTGGAATTTGGTTTGGTTGGAAATCCATGTTTTCCTAGCCGCTATGCTATTTTCCATAGGTTTTCGACCTTGACGATTGTTTTTTCCTTGCCGTGTTCCAAAATTTCCATTTTGGAAGATATATGAATGGCCTGCTTTAGGGGATACAGATTGTAAAGCTCAGCTGATTAAAAATATGTAGAAAGAGATGACAAAACTTTAATATATTATGTTTTACTGTTAATTTCATTATTTATTTCATATTGATTCATTTACAGTGGTTATGTTTGGGTGACCATCCTCTGTGTAAAATAACAGTTGGGAGGAATTATAGGAATAGAATTTATTAGCAATACTCAACGACGAAATTATTACATTATGTACATTTTTTTCACAGCGCAGATCTGTTTCTGTGCTAAGTCGAGCATTGAGCGTGCTGATAATATTCTATAAAACGGGACATTTCCATCAAGCATATCACTTATGTAAGGAACCTTTGTTCGAAACCTGTCTGAAAAGGTTCTTGCAAGAAAAATATCATCGATTCAGCAGCATTAAATTATTTACAATACATAAAAAAGTATGCAAAGCTGAAAAGTAATTAAAATCTGATTCAGATAATTTTATGTAGAGCTTAAAATTTTGTAGAAGCAAATAAATAAAAAACCTCTTTTATTTATCCTGTTATTTATTAATAGAAGCACTCATGAATGTCATCGAACATTTGTCGTGTTCTTTGTCTAAAAGATGAACTGTAATCGTATGAATTCTTTTGGTTGCTGAAAAAAATAACTTGCGAATATCTTTAGACCCATAAACGACATTTCCTTCAGACTGTTTTTAGTCGCGCATTAATCATGATTTGAAAGTGTACTCTCATGCTTGTAGGGTTGGTATACAGTTCCAAAAAGTTTGATTTTTATAAGCAGGTTATTCGCCTTCCACTACATGCATTCGTAGAGCTGAATGTATTTCTCTTTATTTCATGCAATAACTTATTCTTTGTACTGTCATTTATTTGAGATTTAACCGACCATTATTCTGTTAACTTATTACTCACAAGTATGAATTTCATTAATATGATTTATTACGGAACAGCCATACTTTCATTAATATGATTTATTTCGGAACAACCATACTTTCAT
>BGPR01001093.1:272898-283866 GCA_013235015.1 Araneus ventricosus | reverse complement strand
ATAATACATGCATGTTGTATTTACATGTACAATAATACATACATGTTGTATTTACCTGTACAATAATACATACATGCTGTTTTATTGTCAATATAAGAATAGTAATGTATATAAATGTATTGTGATACTATAAACCAACGTTGCTTTTTAGACGATGACGGATAACAGAAACTGACGGCTAAACGAGTGACGGTTATTCGAAGTTTCACTGTACTATGGATATGATTTCATGACATCTCCATGGAAATAAGTAGAGGAAAGAGAAAGAATGAACTTTCATGAGATCAGTCTGATATTTAATCCGGAAATGATGAATTGTGAGTTTTTGGGCGGAAAATTTTGGATTTACGAGAATATAACTCTGAATTTCAAGACTAACTCATCTTCTCAACCGAAAGGATTCAAAATATCGGATATGAATGGTTCAGAAATGAAGTTGAGTAGAGTCAATCAATGTGACATCGTAGAAACATGAGGAATGTAACGGCTTTGCGCATATCATCCGACATTGAACTGCAACTATATCTTATGCTGGGCTGTTCTCCCACTTTCCCTTTTATTCCTCTGAAAGATGTGCAATGATTCCAGAATTAAATTGGTTCTGAAAATTTGAGGTTTATAACTTGAATGATACAAGTCATGAATTTGCTCCATTACTCTTCTAGGGTAGAAATAACTCGTGTATGTATATATATTCCTCTTCCTGATGCATTTATCAAAATTCTCTAAACGTGTTATTTTCTATTAATTAGAATAGCAGATTTTGAATATTTTGTTCCAAAATTGTATTTTATATTATAAATACGGTGCTATTCATACCTGTATGGAATCTATCAATTCTGCAGACAGGACTTGAAATGTTTTTTTTTATTCTAAGTTACAGTTCAAAACCATGTTACAGCCCAACTCACGTATCTGAATTCCAGAATACAGTATATTTCTCGTTGTTACTTGTGAAAAAATAAAAGCATTAAGTCATCAGTGAAAATGTCTGATACTAAATAAACATCACACTGTATTTGCTTTGTTACCAGACTCGTATTTCCAAACAAAAACACGTGCGAAAAATAGAAGCCAGGAAAGAAAAGAAAAAAATTCTTATAAAAAATTCTCAACGCGGGCTGACGTTGAAAGAAGAATGCGCGAGAAAAATTGACCCGGGGCCTGCCAAAACAAACCATGATAAATGCGCGTTCACCTTAAGAGCTTTCGCCGGTCCTTCGGTAACAAACAAAACATGATTTATGTTCTCCAGTCTATCACAGAATTAGAGAGTATTTTTTACTTCTGCCTGTTAAATTTAATAGTTTCTTCCCTGGCTGGCTTTTTTTAAAGCAGACGTTTCTTTTCTGAAAGGTTTCTTCTACAAGAAAATCGGCTTTGCTTCTTTGTTTTTTTGCTTCTTTAGTTCTCTACCTAAGATGTGAGTGAATCATGCAGTTGTTGTTGTGTCTGATGGATTCCAGATATCGTCTAGATAAGGCAGGCAGATTGGAGAAGTGTGTGTGTTGCGCAATATCTTACCCTCTTTAATGATTGCACCAGAGAGAGCTTTGAGGTATTTGTTTTTCAGGTAAAGAATGCAATTATGTCTAGGGCTGCATCTCGGTTTTCAGAATTTCTGACATACACACTAAAACTTCCCACTCTCAACCTATGCAATAAAATTCGGTTCCTCCAATTATGCAATTTTTTTCGCGCCCATAAGTGTAATACGTAAGAAAATAAAATGACCAATGAAACATTAATGATAAAGCCAATAAAATTTAGTGAAATGCAGTATTTGATGTTAATATAGTCAAATCAAGGTATTAGATAGTTACAAATCAAAATAGTTAAATACAGCTAAATCATCATAATCAAGGCACTTGAGTATTGTTAAATCAAGATACTTGACACTCAATGTTCAAGGCTGCATCTTGATTTTCAGTATTCATACAATGGCATTCAAAAACTATTTAGGATAGGGTTTCAAAAACGTTTCTCACTCACAACCTGTGCAATAAAACTCAGCGGCCCCATTTATTCATGATTTATTTTTTGTACTTGTACTACTAAGTGTACTTCTAAGTAAGAAATAAAATGGGACAATGACGCATTAATTAATGGTAAAGCAAAGAAAATTTAGTGAAGTACAGTAAGTGAAGTTAACATAGTTGAATCAAAGTATTATATAGTTAATAATCAAGCTTGTTAAATACAGTTAATTCAAGATATGAAATCGTTTCAAATCAAGATAGTTAAATACAATAAATCATGATATTAGACAACTAAGACAGTTAAATCAAGATACTAGACACTCAGTAATCAAGTCTGCATGTTGGATTTTCAGGATTCTCTCGTACCTTACATACAAAAATTATTTAAGACAGAGCTTTAAAAATTCTGCCCACTCACAACCTTTGTAAAAAAGCTCTGCGGCTCATTTTATGCAAGATTTTTTTTCGCTCTTAGTGTACTACACTCAAGCCCCGTTAACACGAATCGCTTAACACGTAGCAAATATTGGGCCCCGTAGATCAAGTCTGGGGAATAGTGTTAATTAATTCCTTTAACACAAAAACGCAAAATATCGCTTAAGATGAAAAGAAAATATTCTTTGAAAGTCAAAATCAGTTCTTTTACAAAAGTTCTCTGCGGCGAGTTTCTGTTTTGAAACTTTGATTTCCCATTCATCCAGGCCTCCCGAAAGAGGGGGTAGGAGGAACACGCGGGCTGGTGATAAGGGTAGGTAGAGATTTTATTGAAGAAGTGTTAGGTGTCTGTTGGGTCCGCATGCCAGTTCTTTGCCCCGGGGCACGGCTTGGCTCTCGGCAGCCATGCATTCATCGTTGTGAACGGAAAATTGTTCACGGTGGATAAAGCAAGAGTTTCTTTTTCGAAAGAATAATATTCCTACCCTTACCAGCCTTTTGTTTCTTAGTTCGGGAACGCTCAGAACAAGAAGGTACCGGAAGGGACAGAAGAAAAAATGGGCTTCTTGGAATTCTTCCATGTATCGTATAGAGTATTATCGTATAGAGATAATTATCTTAATTTAGTTTTTACTAAAGAACACCAGACTTATCATAAAGTCAGTTAGTATCTAATTATTTAACCTAGCGCATTGTGTATAAGCAATAACCAATATAAAACCAGACCTTACCTCTTGGGAACCAAGTTGGCATGAGATAAAACACAAATAAAGAAATCCTCATGAAGCTAATTTTTATTATAACTTTAGATTATTATGAAAAAATTAATAAATAAAAATAAGCACAATATCATTACTGCCTTTTACAGGATAATTTTCAATTTTTTGATTTAATAAACATATAGTTACTTCAACAAAATTATAACATTGCAATCCACGTTTCAAAACAAAATAAATCGTTTTCCATACTCATGCAACTCAGAAACATGACATTGCATCATAACACAAATGAAACCAAGTAAATATACGCACAAACATGAAAACACAAAAGAACTCTTGATTATTTTAGCATGAATTACATTTCACACAATTATATTAATTAAATCAAATATTTAATCATTTTGGTAAAGGTGAGACACTTAATTGTGATTTTATTAATACTGACAAAAGCAGACATTTAATTGAAATTTTGTTAACACTGATAGAAACAAATTTGTGTAAATAATTGGCATCCGAAAAAAATGGCTCAAACTTCAATTTGCAATGAAGTGCAAATCTTAGATTTTTTTTATCGTGGGGGGAGACATCAAGGTCTACTGTTCATAGAACTACTAGTACAGTTAAATCAAGGTATAATATAGTGCATAATGAAGCTTGTTAATCAAGATATTAGATCATTACAAACCAAGATAGTTAAATGCAGCTAAATCTAAATATTAGACAATCATTAATCAAGACAATTAAATCAAGATCTTAGACGCTCCATCATAGCTAAATCAAGTTAGTTTTCTGCATTGACTTAATTTGATAATAATGCAGTATTTGAGGAAAGAACGCGATAGCAATATTTTTGTGACCCCAAAACTCCTACATAAGACCCCAATTCAAAAATAATTTGTAAATTTTAAATTAATGAATTATTTTTTGTGTAGAGACTCATAAAATATTTTTAAGACCTGCGCCCTAAAAATAATTTATCACATTTAGGGCATGTGTAAAAATATCTTTTGCGATCGGGCCCACAGCTTAAGAAACTCTGAATTGGGAAATAAGTAATAAATTATATTAATAATAAATGAAATAGTTGAATTCTAATTTTTGATTCATTCGTATAAGATGTATTAAACCTCTCTGCTAAAATATCAATTCATCCAGAATTCCAATCTGGACAATAAATCAAAATATAATTTCTTCTCATTTCGGAAACGCAAAAATATTCCACGGTGTTTTCAAATTAACATATTTGCTGCGTTGATTACCACTGTGGACCAACCCACGCTTTTCTCTAAACTGAGCTAGACATCATATTGAAATGGAAAGCATGCTTTCTTTCAAAATAAGAGGGATCGAAAGAGTATTAGCTGCCCCATACTAAATAACAGAAGTCGTTATATGTTTCACTTTCATTGTTTATAAAATGTGATGCCCAGCTCAGTTTAGCAAAAATTGTAGGTTAGTTCACTCTGATTTTCATAATCTCTTTTGGTTTGCTGAGCTCTGCTTATTTTTTGATTCCCATGCATGGGAATAAAAAAATTCCCATCTATTCTATGAATTCAATATTCTAAAATTCTATGAATTCATGGCTTGTTCGCATTTTTTAAAATTGGATTTGAATTTAAATGGTTGAAAATATTTCTGTTGCTGATTTCACGATACCAAAAATAAAATATTTACTTAAAAATGAAATTATGGGATGGGTTCCGCTTCCTTTATTTATTATTTTTGGTATTCGCTCCGTAGTATGTTTATATCTGATAATCAACTAATCCCGAATTATTAAACAAATCAACTGATTATCGAAATTATGACAGAGCCAGGTATGATCTAAAGCAGTGGAGGCGATCCTATCACCCGCGGGCCCACTAAGGCATTTTAAACGACCCACGTGTTTATTTATAAACTTATTTTTATATCATAAAAGAAACAGCAGACAATAAAAAATATTAAAAAATTAAATTATAAATATCTAATGTCTAATTTATAACTAAAATATTTCCAAGTGGACATTGGCTAATTGACTTTAACTAAAATATTTCCAAGTGGGCATTGGCTAATTGACTTTNACTAAAATATTTCCAAGTGGGCATTGGCTAATTGACTTTCTATCGTATCTCTACACCTGTGTATGACAGTCGGTCATAAACTTAGCGCGCGTATTCGTTGCATCGTAGAACAGGAAAGCAAATTTTTTAGAGGGTTTTAAAAGTGAGAACAAAAGAAAAAAAAGTGACAACTGTCAAGTTTCTCTGTTAGCAAATTTTCGGAATTTCCAATTTATTGGTAATCTTTTTTTCCCACACACATCCCCTTTCCAAGTGACTTAATGACCCACCGGATAGTATTAAACAAGATAATGAACAAAATTTGACGCACTTCTCAAAAAGTTTCACCATCACTGATCTAAATAAGGGTTTCCCAACCTTTTTCCTCTTGCGTACCCCTTGATTATTCTTTTTGATTTCGCGTACCCCAACTATCATATCCGCCCCACCCCAACCATCGCTCAATGCAATGACATTTTTATCAATAATGTTAAGGTTAGCTTATAAGTGAAATGACACAACGAATAACATTTGCGGGACTTAATTTTTGATTTTAGCTCTAATTCCATTTTTACAATAGTATTAGTTCAACGCCAAAGCAAATGAAACCTGAATTGTAATAATTTCACATTAACTTATATGGATAGCTAAAAATTATAGTTCGTAATCATCAACTATTCAAGTAGTGCAGTTATTAAACAGCAAGTATTCACTCAAGAGAAACAAAATTCTCTAACTTTTTTAATTCCTCATGTTTTCTTGTTTCCGCCATTAACAACTCTGAGTTCTCGCAGCTCCAAATGGTCCTTCACGTACCCCCAGGGTACCACAGGTTGGAACCTCTGATCTAAAGCAACAAACTTGGAAATCCCTTTGAAACCAAAGCATTGAGGAATTTGGGAACCTCTGATCTAAAGCAAGAAACTTGGGAATCCCTTTTAAACCAATGCATTTGGGTGGAATTATTACAAGTAAAATGTGCTCATGGATAGGTGGAACAGCTTATAGAATAAATTTTGTAATGTGTAATTAGAATGTTTCTTTAACAACCCATGAAACAATTTATGAGAGAAAAGTTTCTTCGCGCTAATGTAACTTTTATAATTCTTAAATATCCTTTTGAGCGTATTCAGTTTCATAAACGTTATTTATTGTCTTGAACGTTGACGCCTGTCCTTTTTTGGCCATGGAGAAAAGTATTTTTCAAAAACGGTTTTCATTCTACTTAGATTTCTTCTAAATAGTCCAGACTTCTGTATAGATTTTCGCCTAATTAGTCTTTTCATTGACAGAAGCATAGAAGTAATTTTACCATTAGCTTTAAACCTCCTAACCCATTAGATGTTCGATGCGACTGACAATAGTATATGATAAGATTTACAGTTAATACTGAAAAAAAAATATTATCTACTTTAATACTACATTCAAATCTTGCAACACACTACTTTATTGAAAGCATTTTCTCGCTCTTTTACTAACAGCTACTTAATTTTAAACCACTCGCGAACAGTAGCTTTTCCATCAGCTGCTTTTAAACATTGACATCATGTAGTTGCAGATGTACTTCAATTTTCCTACTTTCAATTCGTAATTTTTCCTCGTCAATTTACTAACTACCACTCCCCATTTTCATATCTTTTCTCTGATAGAATGACATCTGAAAGGTCTGTTTTTCAGAGCTCATTTTTGTGCTTATGCGTTTACTTAGATTTTTTTTTCCAGTTTCTTCAAAATGAGTTAAATGGTAATTGGTGGAAGATTTTTTTTCTCCTTCAAGCTCGAGTTATGCAAGTTTTTATTGGCAGTAATTGCTGCCGAATTCGTGCGTGACTTTTTTGTTTTGATAGTTCCAGTGCAGTTTTTTTTCTTTTACTAACTCTTTTATCAGCGCCGACTGACTCTTTATTGGAATTAAATGTTGATAACTGTCGAGCACTAAGAGTGATGCAAATGGGTTTCTGTCACTTAATTCTTAACACGCCTTTTTTAGTTCAAGGAAGAGACAAAACATTGAGGTTGGAAACAAAGAAAGAGAAACAATTGCTTTTCATTTCGACAAAGAGAAAGATTTATGAAGTCATTTTCAGTCGAATGGAACATGCTATTCATTTAAACAATCTTCTCTTTATGCTTTAAAGTAGGGAGATATATTAAAGAAATGTGAGAGATGTTGTCGTAAAACTAATTTGGACTCTTTATTCTTTTCTTGAATGAAACAAAGTTTTGAAAGTAGGTTTGATTTTTTTTTAAATTAAAAACTGGACTTTACAGTAGAGATTCGTAAAGCGTTTTGTTAATGCAAAAAATATAGTAATATTCTAAAAACAGTTTGTCTCAAGTTCGAATTTATGATGTATCAGGATGAATTCTGGTAGACACGTACTTGTGTCATGATTCTTTTTTCTGTTTTCCACCCTATTGATAGATAACCTACTTCTTTCAACTCGAAATTAACAATAATGTGAAAAGAAATGACCATGAAAATAATTAAACAGAATTTTATCTCCGGAAAATACCAATTTAGCGACCAATTTGAAAACATCGAAATGGATTCTCTTTTAACATCAGCTGGTTGAAAAGAATACTGGAACATAACAGAGAACGTTTCTTAAAAGCAGACTTCCAAAACCAAACAATTTTAAGTGCAAAAAAGTTCCGAATGGGGAAAGACTACACTTTCGAATCTTTATTAGATTGGAAGGATAAAATTAGTGCAATTATTTGAATAATATGTTGGTTAAGAGTAATTAAGAACATGACCATCAAAAGCAAAATTTTGGAAAGCAAATACGTTCGTCTTATGTTGGTAACAATGATGAAATTTTTTTTCCTTACGTATTTACCATCGACATCTTTCCTAAAAAAAACTGTGTTTGTATTTGATACAAAATTCAAAAGTTTACCAAGGATATTTGAATATGAGGGAGCTTTTCATGTTTATATAAAACTGCACTGGTCCGCCTTCTGCGACTGGTTTTTTTCACCCTGAACAATGCCTATGATTCTCTATATCCAAACAGTTAGGTAAATATAATTTCTATAATTTCATTTAAATACTTCCGTTGTCTTTTTCTGATTGGATGATTGTGTGAATGAATGGTGATTGTCTGATGGGCGAAAGATTGAATGAATGAGAATAACAGGTAATAACTCAAAAATTCCCTTCCAGATGTAGAAAACTAATTTAAATTCTACTCGACGCGTTTTATCTATTTGTTGATCAAAATTTAATTGGCTAATTTAATTTAAAACAGTTATCAACCGAAGGTTGAGAACCTAGAGTTCATGCACTCCGCTTAACAAAAACATCGTTGGCGCATGCGCTTCATTTAAATTAGCATAGGCTAGAACTTGCATTTTACTTAAAAGTGGAAATCCAGGTGAATGACTAACAAATCCAAAAGAGAATTGGCTCTGTTGAAAAGTAATAAATATTAAAACGTTTTTATAAACACGCTTTGATAACAAGTAATATAAAAAAAATTTTTTTGAAGTCAATTCCTACTTAGGTCAGCGATCTACACGCTTAAAAGCGATAAAGAAAGTAATCAACATTACCCTCTGATAAAAATACATGAAAAAATGACGCCTTCGTGAACATACCAGAAAACAAAGGATATTAGGTCTAGAAGCTGGCAAACCTAGCTCCATCTATTGAGAAAAATTCGAACCAAACGACTCAAGGCGACATATGCTTTCTCCCATATAAAACTAAAATTAATTAATTTAATTAAATTAATGAATTAATATTTGAAAAAACTGTATTAACATCAAGTGTCATCCACTACAAATTTTAAAAAATGTATTTGACTTGAGTGGATGAATAAAAAGTATTTTAATAACGGTTGAAAATTTGAACAAGATATAATATATACAGGGAGAGTGTGAACTAAGAGTAGGAATTGGAAAAATATGGACGACAACTACTCTCTAACGACTAAAACGACGTCGTTAGCGTGAGGCGCTGATCTAAATACTCTAAGCAAATTGGAATTTTAATCATATTTTAATTTTTCTTGAATTTTTCTCAGTGTTTCTTTCTCATGATATTCATTGTGGATTAATATCTTTATAGTATTGTTTTGACGTCCATGCCTTTGATAAAAAAATATTTTATACTTTTTAGTACTCGAATAATGGCTTGTTTTTTGAAAATTACTTTTATTATTTTCTGCCTATTTAGTCTTTAATGTATTGCATGATTCATTATTATAAATATCATGGTATCTTGTAATTGGTTTTTTCGTAAGTTAATTAATTACCAGATGGCGCAGAGGCGGCAGCTCGAGGGGCCGAGGGGGCCTACGTTTCTGTGGGAAAAATTAAGTATTTATTTAATTTTAGCTGCCTAAAACTATGAATTATAAAGAAGCAATAGTGTCCGGAAAAGCTAACTAATTTTGTAACTAAATTTTTAAATTTTGTTGACTACTCCCTATACTCCCGGGTGCTTTTAGATTTCTATAAATCTCCCCCTGCCTACTTTTTCCCACAGTTTCCGTACTGAAATGACACTCTCTAAACTGGAATCAAAATTAAATTAAAATTAATCGATTAACTGATAAATCTGAACTCAATTCTGAAAAAAATAAAATATTGCATTATGATCAGGAATACAAAATTGTACAAAATTTAAGAACTTTAGTGCATCAAGAAGTTAGTGTAAAGTTGATTACAAAATTCCATTTTTATAAAAGAATAAAATTAGTTGTAAAAACAGTTAATATATTTAAGGAAAGGTGGAAGTTATTTTCTTTTACAATCGATGAATTGACAAAAATTAATTTTTAGAATATAATTTTGACTACTGGAAAATCTCGTCTGGTTTCTGTAAAGTTTCTCCATTACTGGATAACAACGATTCTATTGCTTACTTTTTAATGATTCATAAAAATAAACTATGGAATTTCTATTCCATTCCACAGTTAAAACATTATTTGTTTAAAACCAGTTTTTCGAAAGACTTCAAAATAAAAAAAAAAATAAATAATTTCGCAGAATTCTTAACAGCACCAATTTTTAAAACTACTCAGTCCATGTAGAGAATTAGAAATGTTTCATGTATACTTCTTAGGTGGCGCAACTTTACAACCACTCCTTTGTACAGCACCGCATAGTTTAAACCTAATTAAAGGCAGAAAAAAATCGAAATAAACTGCAAAAGTATTTATTCTACCGTGGGAGGGCTTACAGGCCATTAACTGTTTTTCAGCAACTACAAAGAAATCTTTCTATAGCGGAAGCAAAACCCGAGATCAAAGAGACCGCTCTTGCTTATTCTTTGCATACTAGTCCGTTGCACTTGAAAATATGTCATTTTTTGTTCTCAAGAATCTATTCTAGCTGTTCGCTGTCGGTCGATGCGTAAATAATTTTTAACAAAGGTTTAGTGTGGTAGAGGTTAGGGAATAGTATGATCTCACACATGCTTTATGGTTCCTTTCTCTTCATTTATTTTATCTTATCTTAAGTTATCGTTTCATTCTTATCGTTAGACCTGGCACTGTTTTCTCTATATCAGAGCTTCTTTAATATTTTCTATTTGCGACAATTTCCGTGGTGGAAAAAATTGCATGACCGTATTTCCGTTCGAAACATTCTGCCGATGCTCCGAATTTGGAAATCAATAATAAAATGGAATGTTAATTCATAATAACAAAAATAAAATTCAATTAAAAATAATTATTTATAGAAATTTCGGCTCAAATTATAATTTGTTAGTAAAAAGAAATTAAAAATCGAAAAAAATGTAGAGCAATACTGAGAAAAAGTTTGATTTCTTGCCTGATA
>BGPR01001093.1:260214-272888 GCA_013235015.1 Araneus ventricosus | reverse complement strand
TTCTTGGAGACACGACCATTTTTAAGCCATTACTACCACCAATGTCTTAACCAACATAAAACATAGCACCGACAACTGCAGATCCACCTATCAGTTTAAAAGGAAACTATGTTATAATAAATTCTGGTAATGTGACAGTAAATTCAATTTCATACCCATCCCTTCTGTGCAAAAGGCATCTTGAAATCTCCACTTTTTTACGAATTATTGATTTTTCTAATTTGCTTCTAGCTTGTCAGTCACTTTGTATATGCTAGAATAATAAGATAGAGACAAACTCGGTCTCTTCTTTCCTTTTCTCTTAAATCTTGCTAAGAAATTGACCTCATACAGATGCAATCCAGTTTGATACTCGCTACCCACTCTATCAATGAAGGTATGTCTTAATCCTACGTTTCATGTATATTAGAAAATAGTAGTGAGAATTTTCATCTCCCATACTGGGGCAGCATACTGATACAGCTTAATGTGATAGCGGTTAATGTTATCATTCGCTTTATATTATCAAAAACCTCTGGTCCCGAATCAACGTAGTCAAATGTGCACAAAATTATTCGTTTACTGTGATCACTACATCGTTTAAAGTTATCAGTTTTGAAATAGAGAATTGACCTATCCCTCATTTTCAGCCAGCGTTTATGATTGACGTTCGTAGAATTTCTCACCCCACTTGTAAGAAAACATCTGGGGGCCACTTTCCCCCACTCATTCCAAGAATTTCGGGGTTTATTTTTCATGACCTCTCTTTGAAGATCATCCATTTAGCAGGCAGCGACGTGACCGTCGGCAATTTTCTTTGAACCTCCTGAAGGTATGCAAAAGGAAGAGTATGAAGAGGTCCATTGACGAGGATATTCCACTAGCTGCCACAATAGCAAACTTGTAAATTTGCCAAGCTGTTTGTGAGCGAGACCAAGTAATAAAAGTTGATGATTCCGACAGAGACGAATGTGTTGAAGAAAACCCTTCAACGAATGTAGAAATGAGGCAAGCTCTTGATATTGTGAAACGCAGCGTGCATCATCGTTCAACAAATTTTTAAAAAAACAATAGGAGTACAAACAATATATGTATAAATGAACTGTTAAGAAATTATTGTCGTCAAGAACCAATTAATGAATTTTTTAAATTGTTATTTTTGAAATAAATTATAGATAGCTCTGAGGGAAGTTCTTTTTCCTTTTTGTTTCTTTTCCCTTGATGTGATAAAAATATAGTTAATTTTATCCAATTCGGTTATTGTTATCAACCGGTTAATGTTATCAAGATTCTTAAGTCCCGAAGTGATCACATTAAACGGAGTCTACTGTGTAATTAAAATATCTTCCCTGTGAATTTTCCTGACCTGTGGATTTTCGCCAATGCCATAGACGAGAACTCAATAGACGTGAACCAAGCAAAATTATATCTGCTCTGTTCATGAGGCGTACTTAAAAAACGAGAAAATTAATGCTTTTTCAGGCTTATAAAGATTTTTAGCATCATGCCCAGACACTACTACCAGGTTAAAATCTCAGCATAATATTGTTCATTGCAAAAAAATATGAAAGAGCAGAGCTTGCAATTACAGGCTTCATGAAGAATTATTTTGGCTACTTGATAATGCTAAGTTTATACAAAAATCCTGTGGTTGAAGGAAATCGAATCCAACAGAGATCATCGTCATCATCGACCAATTATGTTGTTTAGAAAGGGCAACATGAAACAGCATACATGAAAATAATTTTCTTTTGTATCTTTAAGATGCTTTACGCTTAAACAAAACATATCCCTCATTACATGGATCACTTAAAAAGAAAGTGTTCCGTTATACCCCTGACTAATGGTGGTTATAATTCCACTTAGTCTAGTATATATATCCAAATCCACAAGAAAAGATGCCTATGATATAGGGAAAGTGTGGTATATTCTGTTGGGCGAGACAACCCGAAGCACCTAAGTAGCACTTGAAATAGAAGTCTGATTTAGTAGGACCGGTATGATTGCTTTCCTGGGAGATTTTCAGGGGCAAATAGGCCCGTTGGCGTTTCTCTTGGTGAAAAGCCGGGAAACAGGAAAACCTCCAGCAGCCGCACCGACCGCAGCGAGCAATTTAATACTAAATCACCTATCGGTCTTTAAGTTTTTGAGCAATGTTGGTTAAGAGAATAGCTAGAAGACAATACCAAGAACCTTCTTCTTCCAATTCGTGTTCCTCAGTCATGCCATGCCTTAATCCACTCGACCACTAGTGGGTTTTTCTTTGCTTATACAATGGCTTACAGTTGTTGCATTTTACTTGGAAATTAAAAATTTTGCAATATCAGCATTGATGCTCCAAACTTTCACAGTTGTAGCATACAGTAAATATAATGAAGAACCAACCGAGTCTCTCGGGTTTTTTTGCATTTAAGTTGTTTCTCTCTCTTTTTATGTCAAAGTATATTGATATTAAATCGAATCATTTCTTACTTTTAAAGTCTTGTTAAAAAAAGTTTATCTTGTTCTAAAGTGTTAAATGTAGGCACTAACTCTGTAGGATGCTGACGTTTATAGGGAAAACATGAACCATTTAGATTTTCACATTTAACTAAGAATCAACTCAAAAAAGCAAAGTGGTAAGGAAAAAAATGTAATATAGTTTATCCCTGCTGAAAAGGGGTTGAACGAGCTTTGCTGTATAAAGAATTTGATGTTCAATTGAATTTTTATAAAGAGTTTTTCAAAAATTGCAATTACGCATCAAAACTAAATTAACCAAAAAAATGTAAAATTTTCAATTAATGATAGGAAAATATGGAAAACATAAAAATAAAACAAATTTTTCATGCTTTGCCGAAAACAATATCAGAAGTTCTATAGAATATTTGCATTTCATATATTGCCAGGTATTTTGCCTAATTTTTTTAAAAAAATCTCGACGTTCTTGATGCTTATTTAACTGAACAAATCCCTCATTTAACTAAACAGATTGTTTTTAAATTACCGTTTAGGAGAGAGTGTTCAGTTCAGTCCCTTACTAATACAATCGTTTACAGCTGTCACATTTTACTTGGAAGTTGAATGTTTTGCAATGTCAATGCTAATGCTGCAGACTTTCACAGCTGCTGTTTACAGTAAATGTAATGAAGAGCCATCCTCTCCCCCCAACACGAAGAAGTAGGCTTAGCCTGCTTTTGGAAATACAATACGTCTTAGCGCCCGGGCACTCTACAAGAACTGTCGTGGCTGGCTCACGGCCGAGCTTTAGAAGAAGACTGATTATGCACTCAGGCTTTTTCTGAAGCACAATTCGCCTCTTACTTGACGCGGAGAGCTTTCGATAATTTATCAATGTCGCCACTGCTACACTTTACCTTCAAGAGAGAGGCAGAAAAGAAAATACCGCCGAGCAGGGAAGGAAAAAATGGTTTAAAAAATACCGTGAGAGGGGATGAGTGACGTTTCAGGGCTGAGCCCAAAGCAAGAAACTTTGTTGCTGGAGTGCCACGAGTTTCGGTTTCAGGCGTGCTGGCGTTGAATAAAAATTGCACCTGGCAAGCGTTTTAATTTTTGAAGAATTGAGATTGAAGAGAGGGTAATGATGGTTTTTTTTATGTTGAATGTATAAACAACTTTTTTGCAAGAAAGCTACTGTTCGTCTTTCATCGTGAAATGCAGAATTTTAATGATTTATTTTATCTTTTAGTAGCAATCCCTTTGGCTCTGAAATGTAATTTGTGTTTTGTGACATTTGAAGCATTTCACTATTGACTTTTCTGAAATAGAAATGGCACGATGAAATATCATTATTCTTACCTGTTAAATATCCAAAACCAAGTTAAATTATTATTTAACTCTTCCAATGCCGAAATTCAAAGTACATCCAATTTTTTTGATGAAATTAGAAATAAATATAAAAGGAACTTGTTTTTTCTTTCATATGTTTTCAGGTTTGAACCATATCAAGAATCTCTGTTACTGCAAAGCTATGAGTTTCGGTTTCAGACGTGCTGGCGTTGAATAAAAATTGCACTATGCAAGCGTTTTTATTTCTGAACATTTGAGATTGATGAGAGAGTAATTATAGCGAATGTTGTTTTTTTTAATGTTGAATTAATAAGCAACATTTTTTGCAAAAGTTTTGCAAAGAATCTATTGTTCGACTTTCATCCTGGAATGCAGAATCTTAATGATTTATTTTATCCTTTAGTAGCAGTCGTTCTGATGCTGAAATATACATTTGAAGCTTTTTACTACTGATTTATCCGTAATAGAATAGGCAAGTATAATATAAGTATTATATTCTTATTTGTTAAATAACTCGAAGCAAGTTAAATGCTTATTTAATTATTCCAAGGTAAAAAAAAGTGAAGGTAGTGTAATGTATTTAGCATAGCATGAAGAATCGTGGGACCTTCTTTATCAAAAATAAAATGTTTATTGGACGTCTTCCACAGCACAAACTTTTAAAACAATCACATACACTTACATCACGTATATTGCATCTCTTACTGACTGACATCAAATTCCATGTTAAATCATAATTATTCTTCTCCGTTGCTAGGCAACGTTAACAAGAGACAAATATATAGTTGCCACTCTATTTTTATTACCTTTAGAAAATAATTAATGCCAAACGATTTTTTATCTAATTAATTCGTTTTCTTTAAATATTTTAACAATTCTACAAATATATATATGTTTTATTCGTTACGAATATTGCAGTACATTCAATTCTGTTAATGAAATAAGATTTAAATATCAAATGAATCTGTTATTTCTTTCATTTAATTTCAGGATTGAACTCAAAGCAGGAAACATTGTCTCTGGAGTGCCATGAGTTTCGGTATAGGTGTGCTGAAGTTGAATAAAAATAGCACCTGGCAAGGGTTTTAATTTTTGAAGAATTGAGATTGAAGAGAGAGTAATAATGGCGTATGTTTCTTTTTTATGTGAAATGCATAAACATAACATGTTTTTTCAACAGTTTATAAAGTAGCTACTGTTTGACTTTCATTATGGAATGCAGAATATGAATTATTTATTTTATCGTTTGACAGTTACTAGTTGTGAAATGTTTAAAGCTTAAATGGAATTTGAGTTTTATGGCACTTGAAGCTTCTCACTATTTATTTCACTAAAAAAGAATACACGAAATAAAATATAAGTATTAGCATTTTTATCGGTTAAATAGCTAGAAGCAAGGAAAATTATTATTTAACACATCCTACATTAAAATGTCTAGCTACAGTAATTTTTTTGATGAGATTAGCTACAAGGATCAAATGAATCCATTATTTCTTCTGTCAGTTTTTGGGAGATGGTGAAGAATTTGCCCACTGCCAGTACAATAACAGCCATATAGACAGTGTCTTATAGATATGTTATGTGAAGCCTTTGTTGAAGCTGTTGTTCTTAGCACAACTAAAAGCTCTTCTTTCAAACCAAACATATAATAAATGGCCTACTACTTTGAGATGACAACTCAGAATTATAACACAGTTTATAATTGTGAATAAAAAGCGATAAAAAGTCAGGTCATCTAGAAAAAAGGAAATTCGTGCTCGAATAACTCAAAAAGTAAATGGACATTAAAGCAAATTGAAAGAGTGATTTTCGCAGTCATTCTCTACCACGCCATCAGGCATCATCTTTCTGCGTCACTTTACCAAATGAAATACGTTTATGAGTAAAAGTTTCATCTGTGAGAGGATGTTGCCTTGCTGTATTTACAGCACTTTACTGATCTGTTCACAGTTTCTGGAAGTATCTGCAAAGTCTCCAGATATCAGTACCTTTAAGTCTTGTGAAAAATTAACCTGAATTGATAAATTTAATTTTTCATGAAGATAGAGATCCACACAAATGACGATGAGGACAGTTTAAATTTAAACTTGACATTTATTACGGCACAACATGGATACCACTCGTAGCCATAACACAAGATAGACAATAATAGAAACAATACTTAACACATATCACAACAGGTCGTGACACACACACATCTCGACGTCTTCTCCGGAAGGAGAAAGTAAAAGCCAGAGGGCCAGTAAGAGAACACACAGCGAGCCAGAAACTGCCAACCAGTAACTGAGAAAACTAGCATCGCACCTTTATATATGTGTGGCGATTAAGAAATTTACATCTTCAATGACATGCCGATTGTGGGATCAATCAGTGATTCGAATCGGCATATCATTTCAGTTAGCGTCGATCGCACTACTGACCAACTAGAGCCAACAAGATTCGAAAATTATGGTCTAGCTGATGCTGCCGATAAAAAGAGGAGAGATTTATTCCCAACATTAAGCACTTTTAGGACATTTAAAGAAGTGTTGAAATTACTTGGAAACTTCAGTGAAAACCAATAAATTAATAAGAAAAAATTTTGCAGTTCGAGTTTCCATTTTGCATAATAAGACGTTGATTCATTACCATTGTGAGAAGTTAACATATTTAATTTTCTCCTAAGAATTCTAATCCCTGATCGATAGATAAGACCTTCAGCCTCTCTGGTAATCTAAATGATTAGGATGCCTGTCAATATGCAGGAATGTCAGAGGTTTGAATGTTGGCCAGGAAGCGCTTAACAAAAATTTGAAAAAGATTTTATAGTTTGAGACTGAATTTTTTTTAATGATGTTAATATTTGATATCTTAAAAAGAACTTAGGATTTCAGTAAAAGTTGCTAGTTATTTCAAAATTTCACCGTAAGCAACGTTGACGATTCTTCGGATTCACTGATATTTCCTATCTTTTACAGTGAACGAAAATATCTGCTCAGTCCCTCTGCTCCCAAAGAACAAACAAAAACACATAACTAAGTGAAAAATGGAATGACAGTGAACGTAAAAAATGAAGCAAAATAGCTTCTTCACTACCACAGGACAGGAAAAAAAAATCCAAGATTTTTTCCCCTTCCTCCCTCTCATCTGTTAAGTAAAAGCTTATGGCTTTATAGAAGCTGCCGCCGATGTCTCGGGAACACTTTCGGGCTCTTTTATGATGGATGGCGGTTACAGTTACTGTCGGAAAAAAGAACGAGGGGAGTAGTCGAGAGACGGAAAATCGGGGTTTTGTCATCATGTAACAATTTGCAGTTTTAGCGCGGATAGACAGCCGGGGTCACGCCTGGGGTGAATACAAGCTCATTTATCAATTATAAAATTGGGGAGGGAAGCTTCAGCCACGTTCGATTATGTTTGATGAGTTTTCATCCTTTTCTACTTTTTTTGCTTTTGCAGTATTTTATTGTTGAGGAAAGAAATAAATCAAATGGAAACAATTGCATGACGGCCAGTGAAACTTGCGGGGGGAGAGGTGATGGTAATAAATCATATGAGGACGGTGCGGCGGTTAGGTCAATGGTAGGAGTATTAAGAATTGCTTCCAGTTTAGTTTCAAATGTTCTTCATGGCACCTAAACTTGAAAGGGACGGAGAGTAAAGAGTGTTTATCAAAGACGTGTCTTGGCATGGTAAATCCGGTTTCACTCCATTCAATAATCCAAAGTTGTTATCAAAAATTGCATATTCAAAAGATGCCAAGCAGGCCAGTATTATTCGCTTTCAAAATAAATATCTACTCGCAATAATAAAATATAACCAAAAAGAACAACTTCAAGCAGTTAGTATGTCGCAAATTTCAAATGATTGCCAAATTAATGCGCTCTACTTGCGATATTGCTTTAAAGTACTTTAAACATATGAAACGTGGATGTCATTTGTTGTTTTATGAACTTTATATTTCTTTGATCTACGTACCCCAGTAGCACAAAGATATTGTACAATATTGAATAATGCTCACAATATTGCACAGTATCGAACAATATTGTACAATATCATATAATATCGAACAATATTGTACAATATCATATAATATCGAACAATATTGCACAATATCATATAATATCGAACAATATTGCACAATATCATATAATATCGAACAATATTATACAATATCGTGCAATATGTTGTGCTACCCAGGAAATGGGACATTATTAAGGAAGACATAGTGTACTCGAGGGCCAGAGTCGGATTAAAGGCTAGTTGCAACAGGCACGCGCCAGGGACCCCCGAAATGCAAAAGGTGTTTTTTATTTCCCTCTTTTTTAATATCGCCATAAAATGATTTATTCGAGAAACTCTCAAAATTCATTCTTATCTAACCAGATGTAAAACCCTAGTTCAGATAGACTGGTGCTTAATAAATTCCGGTTGGAAAAACCCTACCCCATCAGAACTTCCAGGTATAAGGTAGAAATTCATTCGTTATTAAAATATATCACGGAGCTGTCATTTCAGGGATTTGACTGAAAGGCGAGTATTAATTTTCAAAGATTATAAAATAATTCAGCTGTCATTAGTAGTAATAGATCAGCTCAGTTAGTAAATTTTTTTCATTTCCAGAGAGCATATTGCATTCAGTGAGCTATTTCGAATAATTACATTGTAGGAAATGTGAAAGTAACGACTCCCGATTTCTATTCATTTAATTTTCACACTTTTGTTAAAGGCCTTTTAAGAGACATTTGACAAAGCCCATCATTGTGATTCCCTGTTGTCTTTTATCCTAATCTGACCACCAAGGTTCACTCCTGAACATAGGGAATCTCGTTAAAGGATGAAATTTCTGGTTGGTGTTACCGTGGGAAAGTTTATCTCTATTAGAGGTACGGCGCTATTCAAAGCTGTGCGAGGTTCGATCCTCACAACGGAGAAGAAATAAGCTTCGATAAATTTTTGGTCGCTATCAAAAGAAAAAAATCAACTACTGCTTTTTACATAATTGTATGAAATTTGAATATGTAGCGAATGAAATTGATATTTAGTCTTTTCACCAAAATTTTAGACCCGTATCAAATTTTGCACCCAATCAGTCAAAGGATGAAGCATACTCAGAATGCATACCTGATTTTATCCGATAATCACGAGGTACAAAATGAGCCATATTTTGTGAGTATACCAGAAAGTCGAGAGTATAATAATCCCACTTTTACAACTTTCCTCTGATTTGTCACTTTTTAAAGACATCACACCCAAAGTCTGTGTCCCAAAGATTCGGAATGGGTTAAAGGTATAATGATAGCACAGACGAAGAAGTCGCAGAATACGTTGTGCACTTGGAGATTTAGCATCTTGTAGGAATATCACACATGCTTTCTCTTGAAAGTAGGAATTGTTAATAGCTTTCCATGTTGATTTTTTGTGGAGTCTGTTCGATTTATGAACTCCACTGAATACTACTTGTCGTCCCAGGTTCATAAGTGAGTTCTCCTTTCAATGATACTATTTTCTGAATACAAGTGAATCGCGAAATTTTGAAAATAATCCATCCATGGAAAACAAATATCGTTATAAATTTCAGGAAAAGGGATTATATCCACAAATCCAGCCCACTTCATCTGTCAGCTCGAAGCGAACCGCTTGATTTGGGTTTGACAAGAAGGAATACAAACCTGTCTTGTTAAATAAATACAGGTGAACATTCTCAGATTCGCTTCTGCCAAAAGATAAAACCCTGAAAATCAGGGATTAATCTCTTAATGAAATTCATAATTCCTTTTTCCTTATGAATAACATTTTCGCTCAGGCGGCGAGTTTAACTTTTTATTTAAGGCACAGATATCAAATTCAAAATATTGTTATGAATGCTTCCCAAAATATGCATCAATGATCCAATTAATATGACAGCCACCTTTTGAAAAAAAATTTAGAGAATTAATTTGTAAATATTTCCTCTTTTCTGAAGAGGGCCGCGGTGGCCTTGTCGTGAGGTCTCTGCTTCGGGGCCGGATGTTTTAAGGCTCGAAACCCGACTCTGCTGAAGATCCGCCGAGCATGTGGGCCAGTTATACATCAAATCATACTTAGGGGGTCAGACGTCCTCCCGCTGAATGGGGGTGCCAGCCCAGGTGACGTCCTCGTCATCTGGTCGCGGTTCAAAATTACGAGATCCGTCCCAAAATAGCCCTGGAGTAACTTCAAAATTTAACATTAATATAACTAAACTCCGTTCTGAAGTGCAACTAGTTCAGAACTTCTACTGCTTTCAGGAAACATCTTTAATCGCATCTATCCTCTCCAAATTATGAGTTTCACCCGCATTCCGATGATTTTTGGAATTTTAATTAATTAATAACAAAATACCTCTTGCGCCACTAACACATATGTGAGATAAAGGCAAATAGAAGAAAAAATATCTATTTATGACGAGCCTTGCAATCTGAAAAAGCTAGCGTAAATTTTATAATTAAAGTTACCCCGACCTATGCCATACGGCTACCAAATTAAAAGGGGGGGGGGGCCCGGGGCCAGGACCCCCGGTCAGGGATGTTGTGTCCCCCCCCCGTCGGGGGAAATTTTTTGTATTGGGTATTCAACTAGTTGATAAATAAATATCTGGCGAAAATTTGAGACCGATTTCATTACACTTGTCCCCTCCGTACAGCAGGTCGTGCCCCCCGCCGGACAAACTAACGCTACTCCTGCAAACTAATCATTGAGACCTTGAAACGAAAACCATGATTTTTTTACTTTTACGCATAGCTTTGTGCTTCCCACAATATGGGCCCTATACAAAACCTCCCTTACACATGTAAGAACCTTATTGAAAAACAAGAACTTAAGCAGCCCCCATCTTAACATAATGAGAAACAAAGCCTGCTTCTCATTCTCGTACTCTAAGTGTCCACCCGTGGAGAGCATGGTAGGAAACCATAAATGAAACCCAGTCCAAATCGAAGATATGCGGTCATACTGAGTGATCAGACCGGCACGAATAGCAACACGGGTGCTGAGAATCACATAAAATAGCCCCCATTACGAACGTCACATGCGTGGAGCCCTCACAAGGAAGCGTATACCATCGTTGGAGACGGGGTCGTTAATCAACCACAATACCAATATTTCGTTTAACCACCTATCTGAATTCTTTGAAATTTCAAGGAGGAAGATTCAAGTGAATTTTTCGCAACCAATAACGAATATTTCAAAAAAAAAAATCACGTCTGGTTGGAACATGTGGTTTTATGTCCATATAAGATCTTTAAAAATCAGAAATATTCGTTATTGGATGCGAAAAAATCATCTGAATCTTCTTCTTTGAACTTTCAAAAAATTGAGATGGGTGGTGTTGCTTGTTAAGCGACGATTTGTACCATTATCGCACCACCAGAGTTTACCGAGAAGCTATCTACTTACGACAATTTCTCATTCTCGTACTTGATGTATTCCCCTTCTGGCGGGGAGATTATCTCTGTGAAAAAGACTTAAGAGGTTTCACTGTATTTACCTGATTTTACCTTTTGTTATTTTGTCTGAATTAGAATCTGCACGTGCGTCCTAATTATCTATAAATGATAGTGGGAGGTAAGACGAATTTCGAAATAAAGAATAAGATAATTATTCTGTGAATAATGGGAAAATTGCACTAATAATATAATGGGCACTTCGAATTTTATCGCGAAACTAATCCTCTTAACTTTTATTTGTATATATGTTCGTGTATTTGTTGATTTGTATTATTAGAATTGTTTTAAAAAATGCAAATGCCACGGGCACAAAATTGTTTTGAGGTCCCTCCCAATACCCAATGTCATAAATTCGTCGTTAAATCAGCACTGCGAATAGATTTTGAGGCCCCCATAGTCTCAGGGCAAGGCCCTGGGTGGTGAGCGACTCTAGCACCCGTGCGAAAAACCGCCACTGTCACTTACAGGAGGGGTGCGTTGGGTTGAAGTGAGTTGGGTTGAACTATTTTTTCATTCGAGTGGTTATCTGCGTGAGTCAGCGTTTGCCGCTTCCATATTTATACCATTCCTTCTTCGAGACAGTTGCCATGACGCTTGCTGTGTGCTAATTTTTAAAAGTTTTATGCTTGTGTTCGTATTTCTCTTCGTCTTTTCTATACGTTGATAAATGTCCTGTCCTGAAAAATCTACGTCTAAGTGATTTTTGTAGAAGAAACAACAATAATTCAAAGCATTGGTTATGAAAAGATCAGAAATAAAAGGCTGAATTATTCAGAAACTATGTATTTATATCTATTTTTTGAATATGTCATTTTACTTTTATATTAGGCAGAATGGATTGTTCTGCTTTTGATTTCGATTATTAATCTTTTTTCGATTATTAATCTCGAATTTGTACGCTTTTAACTGAGGCCTAAAAATCCAGGGATTAATTTGAAAACTTTTAATAACAGTTGCCCATGAATCAAATGAGGGGCTCGCCGAACCCATCCTATCTGCAAGGGAAGTAATTTGTGCCCGTTCCCTTGCCAGTTACGCTTAAATAACGCGTTGACGTCTGCATAGAAATTCAGACGAAGATGGAGTAGCAAAAATTACGGGGTGGCTGCAGGGAGGAGGGGTAGGCCAAGTTTTACAATGCCGACGTGCACGCTTTTCATAAAAGACAGACAGACGGACAAGATGAGACACCTCGGGCGTAATTAAATGCCACTCTCCAAAAAGGCACTTCGCTTTCTTTTTACACATGACATTTTTTCTCGCCCGGCCATGGGAGCCAAGTTTTTCTCCGCTTAATTCCAGTCATTCATCATCTGCGGACAAGTCTGGATTGAAACGCATTGCGGTTTGGAGCGGAATGACAATTCGCTGGCTAACGCAACTCGCTTTCGTAATTATGTACACACTTCTGCCACTTTTAAAATACAGATGAATCAGATCTAATCTTTCTGAGTTTAAGAG
>BGPR01001093.1:237854-251845 GCA_013235015.1 Araneus ventricosus | reverse complement strand
TGTACGAATATCCAATGACAGTTTACAATGAAGTCCAGGGAAGAATACTACCTCTGATTAGTTTGTCGTGTACGAACATCCAATGACAGAGTATAGCAATCGCCAGAAAACTTGAACTCGAGATTTTGAGTAACTTTGATGTTCTCGAAGTTTAAAAAGGAAAACATTGGAATTAGGTCTATCTTCTCGTATATATCCGAACACAATAACTCAAAAATGCAATAAGATAAATAGATGAGATTTGGCATGAGGTCATTAAATCAAAATTCTGGATCTGTATTAAATGTGAACTAAATCAGTCAATGGGGAGACATACTTTCCATAAATATATGCACGATTTTCTTAACTGTGCTATGCAGGTACACACAAAAAAAACCTTATATTTAAAAATGATTTTTTAACATACGTATTCATGCTGAACGAAAATATTGTATAAGTTATTTATTGTTGCGTTTATTTACTTGTTCGCTGCCAAGGAAAACGTATTTTACATGATTAGTTGTTCCTTTATTCACCTAGGTTTTGTCACTCCATCTAGTGAAAATATTTTTTAAACCTGATAAACAGTATCAGTTTAAGACGCCTTGCGTTAAAACGTCAATTTCCTTTTAAGTTATTATACTAGAATCGATGAATAAAGACAAAATTTGAACTTAGCATCAAGTGTTATAAACAAAACGAGTGTTATAAACAAAACGAGTATTATAAGTAAATAAATAAACTGTCATAAGCAAATCTCTGTGAGTCTCAAAATGCATATCATTAATGCCAAAAATTCTATGGAAACAATAAAATCTCTAAACTCTCTAGTAGTATTAAGCTATATGTATAAGCAAAAACTGGAGACTGTTCCATTGTTTCAAACAGGTATATACGAAATAGGAATCGAAGAATCACCTACAGAACAAATTTAAATTGTTGAAAAGTGTCAAGAAACTTTCCTTACACATTAAATTGCATATGCAAATCTAAGCAAATGATTCTGCTGTTTCTCCTGTGTTACATTCATTGGCGAACAGACGACAATCAATTTTCAGCTGTTCCGAAAAATTTCCATTTATATTTATTCGCAGAAACAGCAATTTGGCTATCCATCCCAAAACAAAAACAATCACTGCAGGCCATTCAAAAAGGACTGATGACGCAACGTTTTCCACGGAACTGAAAAAAAATCGCTATCTGTGTTACCATCAAATATGATTGACATCTTAGCCTCGTCTAGGGGCGGGGCAACTACTCAGGAGACGGGTAACTTGTCAATTCCATTGCAATCAACAAGTCCTCGTAATTGTTACTTGTCAATCAAATCGCTTCTTTTTTTGAAGACGAGTTTTTATTTCGCGATTGACATGCTGTAGAGACAGCGAAACATCTTTTTATCACATGCTGTTGATTGTGCGGCTCCTTAAATGAATGTATTTAATGGCTGAAAAAGAAAGGGTTTTAGGCCAACAGTTAGGACTGCACGACTGCCGTAATTACAGCATGTCGGTTGTACCAGCCAGCAGGTACTCATCATGGTAGCAGGAAGGGGCAATTTCATTTATTCAAGACGAAATGTAACGCGAATGATTTATTTATTCGTTTCGTAATTACATGGCGACAACAAATCAGCCTACGTATTAATGTGGTGCCGTAAAAATTGCAGACAAGTGAAAATTAAGCGAAAAAGAAAGGAAAAAAAACGTTTTTTCATGCACGTGTAAATCGGTGTTTGTGGCTAGGAAGCTGAGTTGTATCTTCAGACGAAAATAACTTTTGCATTTACTAAACATATCAAACCAAATTTGTGGAATTTTATGGCTCCAATTTATTGTTCTGTTTGTATAAAATGTAAAAAAGGAAGATTTTACCCACATAACACAAGCTCCAAGTATTATCATATGCTGTTTTTAAGCTAAGAAGTTATGTTGCATTTTCAGAAGAAATTAACTTTTACTAAACATTTCAAATCAAACTTGCGGAATTTTTTTGCTCCAATTTATTGTTCTTTCTGTATCAAATATTATAAAAAATTTTCACCTAAATATGGTATGTTTCAACTATTACCGCATATGACATTTTAAAAACGTCGCACGTGTAGTGTTCTGAAGCTTAAATAAACAGTTTGTTTATAATCAATCAAAGAACGAATAAATGCACAAACTTTGCTCTGATTACTATTTTATTCCTATTAATCTGCACCGATCAGCGAGTTATGTTTGCATAACTAAAATATTTACATTTTTTCATAATTTTGAAATAATTGATAAATAAAATTATTTGTTTACTACATTTGACTTGAAAAAAATTATAGCTTTTAAAAGAAACTTTTATTAAATAGCTTTAATCGACTAATTTCAATAAGAAATTAGGCTCGGAAACAAATTTTTAAATGATTTTTCCTGCATTTTATACGATTGCGTATAGATTACCATTTATGTATAAATTTACACAACTTTTACTGAAAAAGAAAGAAAGAAACGTGTAGGGTTAAAAGAGGTTACATTCTAGCCTCTTGCGCAAATTCGTACACTTGTCCCTTGCGCAAGAGTCGGAGATGGTCAAATGGTCAATCAATCATTATATCGATAGATATGAGTATGACATCCATTTACAAAAGTAACCACCTTTTTCTTGATTTTGCAAGTGCGTGTAAATAGGTATTTGCTTCTACAAAGAAGAATTCCAGCTTCATATGAAAACAGCTTTGGCACTTATTAAAAAATTCTTAATCCAATTTGGTGATTTATATTTAGGCAATACGTTGTTGCCTTTTAGATAAATGAATTTGTTGTACTATAAAGTGTTCATATATTTTTATTTTTTGGTATTAGAATCTAACGTAAAATATTTTAAACTTTTCTAAGTGCAATATTTTTATGCTTTCTCAAGTATATAAATTTTGAAGCATAAAAAATATTTTTATAATAAATCAAAGTAGATGAAATTAATCAGATATTTTGCTCATATTACAATACTCACTGAAGAACCAAAATATTAGGGCCACAACTCACTCAAACTTCGGTTCGTCCCTGCAGCACATGCGCTAATTTTATGAATCGGAATTCACTGTTATAATGCTTTCACCTAGTCAGAAGCACCATTAAACGTTGCAATTCGCCTGTTTAGGGTAAAACAAGGCGTTTTAGTGGCTTGGAACAAGGCACGATTGTGGATTCCAGAAGTGTCGGTTCCAATTATCTCCTAAACCGCTAATCTTTTTGGCTTTTCTCGTACAATAATGGCAGATAAGCCAAGAAATATTGAACAAAAGCTTCAATCGCTTTTGAACGAAATACGAACCAGATGACTGATACGTATTGTGTGCAGTAGCGGAAGAACTGCAACATTACAAATAGCAACGCAATACAACTGAGGACCATCAAAAAGTATATCCATGATCTCTCAAAGACTGATCTTACGATGAAATGTTTTTAATAGCCGGCGACCAACAAGAGACACGTTGATATCGCTGAAAAACCGAAAAAGGCGGCTTTTGTGATCTAAAGAATACCGAATTTTGATATTTGATGAGTGGAAAAAGGTTGACAGGTCTGAAAGTCCAGATTTCTTGTCCATCATTTTGACGGTAGGGTCCGAGTTTGAGGAATGGAAAGTGGAATGATCTGTTCACAGCTCCAAAACACCAGCATCCAATATAAAGGAATTAAGAATTACCATTTTGTTAACATGGGCTAATATTCCTTCTCAACGGTTCCAGCAACCTACAGAATCCATGCTTAGAAGAATATATGTTGGCATCAGAACCAGAACAGGTTCAACACGATTACCGTTTCGTAGTAGGCTAATCGTGCAATAATTCGGCTTCTTATTGCATTAATCCTCTCACACCGAACAAGTCGGTCTCAGGCGGTCTAAATATTTCCCCTTTATAGCGACGAGGGCCTGTCTGAGGCGGATGGCTTCTTGAGAGGGGAGGAGAGGTTCTGAGATCTCTGAGGAGATACCGCGGTAGGGGAGCCCAATTATCCTTGCCAACCATAGCTCATTTCAGTGCGCCTTAAGGGAATGTTACAGCAGGGGGTGGGGGATGGGAAAAATGCCCCCCAGGTTGGGAGAGCCCAATTCATGTCGCTTCCTCCCAAAAAGTCCCGGTTTTAAAGAAGTTAGAAGTAAAAAGTCTCCTCGGGATTAAAGAGTTAAGGTATTATTATTAAAACAGTTCCTTGCTAATAATGGATTTCTTTATATCTTTCGTATACAGTCAAATATTTCGCATTGTTGGGCTTAAAATTTAGTCTCTCCTTACTTTAAAACCTTTCACTTAAATATATGTATAAAATATTTCAGTATATTAATACTGAACAATCTTTTCATTGTTTAGAGTTTCAGATATTCATTTAGATTCCATGCGGTCTGATTGGAGACCCATGATTTACTGTGTATTATGCTATTGAACCCATAAGTTTACTCAACATTTTAATAAACATACATTTTATTTAGATGAAAGGAAAATAAGTTGTCTCAGCAAACTGGATGCAAAAATAAATGTGATATTGTAGCGGTTACAATCAACTGCCTTCTCCTTTCTATGGTAGGTGGCGCTACTGGAGCCATCTTTTTCCCATGATGCCTCTCTGTCATTCTTGTCTGTGTGCTTGTCTCGTGATGTTGTTCTCTGTTCTTGTCTTGTGTCTTGTAACTTTAATGTTCTGTGCTGTGGAACGTAGCCTAATAAAAAATGGTTCCTAAAATTGAATGGATTCTTCAGCAGCATTACACACAAACTTGAGTCTCGTCCCTCTATAATATAAATTTTTCCTAGAAATGACGAACTTCACTTAGTCCTCTTTGGCTCTTGATATGACCAATATGCTTATTTTCTTACTCTTCATATAAAATGGGTGGATCCTGAAAGTAAGTTGAACGTATATAACAGAAATGTGGAAAATTCCTAACTGAAGTCATTGAAAAGATGTAAAATAAAGTATTTATATTTTATATTTCTAGATTCGACTTAGAAGCCATTATCTTATATGTATGCACGTTATATATTAAAGAAGTCCGTTATGACCGATGATTATTTCAGCATATTAACCCTCTGACTACTGAATTTTTTTAAATCGCTAATTAGATGCAACGTTCGTAGACATGTTCAAATACGTTTGAACGAAGCGAATTGTTATTTATGTGCGAGGAATTATTAGTATAATACGATTCGACGCTGTAATAGTTTTAAGTAAACACAATAGCTTGCGAAAATCTCAGGATGCAGCAGAAAATAGACATACTTTCTACTCGCGTAAGCATATTCACACTCTTTACATTCATTCGCACTACGGATATTCACGAGCCTCCTATTTGGCTGGCTCTTCTGGCGTCACCTGTGACGTATTTCACTGCAAGGATATTTTTTCTTGCAGTTCTAGTGTCAAATTTGTATTCTCTTCTTCATTCGTTTAATGAAAATGAATAAGCGTAGATACAAAATTTGATTTCAATTCAATTCATACTTTGCTTTAAAAGTTTCAATCCAATTTCTTTGAATTAAAAAAATAATAAGCAGTACGTGAGAAGCAAAACTTTGTCACAGCGCCATCTGTATTTCTGAAATAAAATTGAAACAGAAATTTGGCATTAGAGCTTCAAGAAAAACAATTCTTGTAGTGAATTACGTCACAAGTAACGCCAGAAGAACCAACCAACGATGAGATTCGAAAATCTCCGTGGTGCGAGTGAATGTAAAGAGTGTGAATGTGCCTCGCACAATAAGCAGTCAGAGGGTTAACATTGAACAATCTACGTAGTTTAAAATTTCAGGTTCTGGGATAAATTCTCTGCGGCTTCTTTTAAGATTGGAGGCCCATGGTCTGCTGTGTTAAATGCTTTTGAACATATAATGATACTGAACATTCTAATGACGGACATTTTATTTAGATTAAGCGAGTGCATACAATACTCTGTGCAATGTTAAGCACAGGGAAAATTAATAGCATTGTCAAAAAGTAAAGATTAATTACTGGAAATGATTTATCATTTGTTTACAATCCTAAATGACATGCTTGCTTACTTTTATTCCCTTTGAATGATTTATCACGTGTTACTCAAACTAACAGGAGGATCATAAAACTTATATAATTAGGGAGTTTTTGCTTTACTTTCAAAAGAATGACTTCTTGTGTATGATTTATTGTGACAAAATATGGCTGTTAAATGAGAATATCGATAAATTTGCATGTTACATTTATTGATGAATATTTCTCACATAATAAATGGAAACGTAAACGACTTTTATATGCGGACCAACAAACTTTTAAGGATAAGAATACTTCATTTATCACAGATCATTCTTTCTGTAGAGTCATGAATGGAATTGGAAGTACTGCAATTATTCTTTTCGAACTAAAATAATTACAACATTCGCAGTCTCCCTTTGCGCTCTGAATATGAATCCTTCGTAAACAATTATTAATAATTCTTCAAGAATAACTTCGGTAAGTTCAACATTCTTTATACTTAATGTGCCGAAGTACAATTCAATAAATGAATGAAGATCAAACTGAATGTTTTATTCATATTAGAACACAGCACTTCATCGTTAATTTTATTCATGGAAATAATTCTTTTAGCGATTTGAGAAAAATTTGGAATTAGATATAATTTATATAAGTGAAGTTTGTGTAATTATAAGTATCTTTAACATGATGACAATCTTAAATTTTTAGTATTATTATTTATTGTAGGAAAAGCCTTTTAAATATTTTTTCTCAATATTTGTAAAGGATTTTTGTTTAAAATAAATCATGGATATTGTTAATTTTTCTTTGTAAGTATGCTCCTTATTTTTTAAAAATTCCCCTTTCAATTTTCCCTAAGGTAATTAGTTTAGATGAAACTGATTTTAGTATAAGGTTCACTGATGCGAACTTTTACAACTGAAATTTCAAAATGAATGAAAAAATTATTTTATACATCTCTTAATAGATCGTCAAACACTTTATTAAGATTTTGCTCGCACAGAGAAATATGTTCTATTTAGTTCAGAAACTCTGTTTGCACAGTTATTTAGAGTACATACCAAAGAAACGAAGTTGCTTTAAAAGAATTTTTCAAAACCTAGAGCCTTTAAATATCCAAAATTTTTTACTTCTTCGTCTCACATTTTCTGTTTTAGCTAAATGCCTATTTTATAAATACCCTGTTTCTTCTTAAATTTAATATTTTTATGAAATACTCACACTAGCAGCTGTATTTCACTACATTGCACTTCTTAATATTTATTTTTAAGCCATATATTGCAACATTTAATTTAACAACTCGTACCAAAAATTTTGAATTCCAGATTAATTTAGTAAAACAATTGTGTTGTCAGGTGTTCTTTGTAATGAAATTTCTCGAAAAATAAGTAAAATATTTTTTATAACTCACGAAATCTCTCACAATCCACAGTAAAACTGAGATCATAGTCAAACATACAACAATCTGTTGAAAGTTGACTATGATATAAATCTTCATTATAACTCTGTTATCACTCCCCAGGAAAATATTTTGCGACATCTTACCCAGCTTGGCTAAATTTCCATTAGTGCACTAAACTTGACAGTGTCAAATAACCAGAGTACAGAGGGGAGGGGGGTCACCTTTTTCTATATTTTTTACACCAGATTTTGTTTTCAGTGAAAAACATGTTTTCGCTAAATATTTTCTGTTATACTGTTTCGTAATTATACTGTTACGAAAATCTTTCTGTGGGTGTTTGGTGCAAACAGTCCAACACGCAGGATAATGGAGAATGAAGGTTTATTCACAAATGTGCAGGAAAACACGTAGCACAGGTAACAGGAAACAATAGATGTTGCGCAGATTAGCAACGTAAACAGACAACAATTCACAGGTAATAACAGTTCAGCACTTTGAGATTTATCTACACAAACAGTCAGCAAATCACTAATAACGACAATGACAGTACTTTCAATAGCGCTCAGATCACCGGCTTTTAGCTCGCACTGCAGACGAAACTCCCAAGTCGTTCTAGTGGATCAACACACACCTCTCTGATCCAAACTCTGATCAAATCCCATCACAGTCTCTCTCCGACAGACTGTGATGTCACATGGAGTTTTCCCGTATATTCAAACGTATTTCCTTTCCTATAGAGGTATCGAGAAAAGGATTACATTTTCTGGAATTATCGATTTGTCGCCACGGTCGCCAAATTTTTCGCCAAGATCAGGAGTCCCGGAACGGCCGCTGCCCGTCACTCCATGCTTACCCCTGTAAAACTTCCTCCCCAACTATAAGGCTAGCGAAGCAGGAAACCGACATTACATCTTTGTAACACTACATAATGTAGAATAGCGAAATAGGCGTAAACTGGTCTATTCGTGGCTCATTTCCGCATGCGTTGTTGTCCTGAGATATAACACATAAGGTAATCCGTAACCTCTGGCCCTGTGTATAATTGCACATGCAGTGATATAAAAATCGCATATACTTGCATTACCGCTTTCGGCAGATGAGATTTATTAGGCGATGATCATTGCAAAATTAAACAAAATAGAAAGATAACTTCTACATATATAAAAGGCTTCATACTTTTAAAAGTCAACATTGGGCGATAGCTGACAGTAGAAATGCACTGTACAACTTTGGTTTCGTGCTCCATCTATGTAGTACTTTTTTATTACTTTTCTTTTATAAATGTTATTTAAAGAGCTTTTATGTAGCTAATTAGCCTCAAATTTAAAGATATTTCTTTGGATGTTTCTTCCTTTTAAATCAGTCGTGGGCACAAATCTTAATACTACCTGCATCGAACGAATAATTACTGTATAACTTCTTCATAATATTATTTCACACGGCTCTCTGGATTGCGATCTGAATTAACAAACAGTCAATTTCAATGTCAAAATGTGCATTTTATGTTACATTTCGTCAAACAACTTTACATATTTTTTGTTACAAATCCGTAACAAAAACTTTCTCATTAGTTACTCTTCTTTAAACAGTACTGTAACGAGAATTCAAGGCATTCTTATTATCTCTAGCAATGCAAGGATTAACTGCTGTCTAACTTCAACATAATCGCATATTACACAGCTCTACGGATTGCGATCTGAATTAACAAACAGTCAATTTCAATGTCAAAATGTTCATTTTATGTTACATTTCTCCAAACTACTTTGCATGTTCACTCCGTTGTTATAAATACTTTATCAGAAGCTTTCTCATTTCTTTTCTCTTCTCTATACAGTTCTGTTGCGAGAATGCTCGACAGACAATGTAATTCTATTCTGCTCCTTTGACGTCTCCGCAATTTGTTAAGAACTCTTCCACTGGCTGTCATTTGTGAAAAATCCCTTAATAAATCGTCCAGACTCCGGTGATCCTTAATGACAAGGGACCTGCTTTACGCGGGTGAAAAAGTGGCATCTGAGATTAGGGGGCTGGCCTAGGGTAGGCGGCCTCTCCATTCATCACGAGGCCGATCACAGCCTGCCAGGCTCGACCATCATTCACTTTTTCTTTTAGAGTGCCCGCAAATTTGATGGCAAGTCGAAGTCGTTTGCCTTTTTTTAAATGTATATAACTTCCCAGAAGAGGGATGGTGTTTATAGTAAAAAGAAGCCGCTGATAGGTGAGAATGGGCAGTAATTCCACCAATTATAACGTCACTTAAGTAATCACATCCAATAAGTTGTGGCGATTAGTAACTCAAATATAAATAAAGTAAATGGGATTGGCTTAAAGATGATAACAGGTGATTACAGCTATTGTCTGTCTGATTTTTGTTAGTTAACATTATATTAAGTCTATTGTTTTGGTGCCTTTGGGATATTCCTTCAGAATCGTTTTGAGATTAATAATAAAGCTAAATATAGGAAATAATTTTTAGGGAATTATCATTTAACCACTTATGTGTGGCTCCCAAAAAATCGCGTTATTTAACTATAGGATTAAGCAACATCTGTAGCAAAGAATGGATGACGTGATTTTACTTTCCAAACATAAATATGTTATTAAAATTGGGAAGAAAAGAGATTCGGAAATTAAAAAAAATTGCCATTAACTTTACGAAAAATAATTTGTTCTCTAGAAATGGCAGAAACCTAAATTCTTTGGAAAAACATTCTTTTGAAAAAGAGCGAGTGTGAATTAATCGTTTTAAAGACTTCGATAGGATGCACAGTATCATCATTGTAGCGAGAGAACCGAGCAGGGTTTGCATAGCAAACCTGGGAGAATTTCTACGCAATCCTTCTGGGTGTTGGTGAGAGATAGTGAGAAGGGAGCGGAGCCCCCTATTTAGTTTTAATACCCTGTGTAGTACAAGAGGAACTCATGCAGACGTAACTCCTGTTGTCGACAACAGAAATAATTTCTGTTCGCCCAATGATCCGCTCTGTACCCAGACCTGGTGTATGTTAAAGCCGTAGGGGTCGATGTCTTCCCACTAATCTAAAAGTTGCAGAGAGGATGCGGACTCAGGTGGCATTCTTCTCATCTAAGCACTGCTGAAAATTGCAAAGGTCATCCCAAAACAGCCTTCGTGCTAAATAAACCATATATTTTAGTATTAATATATCTCTCATTTTAATTAACTTTTCTGGGATGGCATATTTTTATGTTACACCGAATAAAAAATGAATGAAAGTTGGATTAAACCTACTTACTAGCTCAGGGGTAGGGATCCCCGCAAAAGCATACGGCCTTTTTGAGTTTCTAATGCGGTCTTACCAGTTATTTACAATTTGCATTCAAGTAACATACTTGCCTGTAATATAATAATAATTACAGAACAATAATCTTTAAGATTCTTTTTGCGCGGCCTTTTGCCCAGCTGCCGAAGCTTAATGTGGCCTTTCAGTGCAAAAAGGTTCCCCTCCCCTGTACTAGCGAATCCAACTTGCCGTTGTTTCCCATAGAAAATAAATTACCCGAAGATATAAATTTAAGAGAGATAATAAATAAATTTGCTAAAATTAAAACAAGGAAAATAAAGTTATATTAATTTTGTTTTTATTTCATATTAATAAGCATGTGTTGTAAGTATTAATAAATAATGATAAATACTGTATATGTTCCTTTCTTGCTCTAAAATTTTAAGGCATCATTTATTAATTCGCTTTTTCATTTACTGGGGGGGGGGGGCACTCTGTATTGGTGCCCGGATCCTCAAAACGCTGGACACAGAACATGGTCTTACATTAGGAAGCTGCCGTTTTTCATTGTAGTTATCGTAGGAACAAACACTTTAGTGGCCGATGACCTTTCGTTTGTTATTAGCACTGTGATAAAGAATATAATACCAAGTTACTGAAAGCGAAACTTAAAGTTATTATTCATTTATAGAAATCCAGGCTTGGAAGTATAGAATGTTCTCATAATTTAAAATATAGGAGTACAAAAGAAAAAATATAGCAACAAAATTATCACAGTTTATGCAAATACTAAATATTACCATGCCGCCTTTTTTCAATAACATTTCGTATGCTAATATTACATGTCCTGAAATCAACTGGAGAAATACTAATAAAAAAATTCTGCCTGAAAAATGTATGTTTTAATGCCTTTTTAAACTTGGCTTTCCTATTTAGACTAAGTCCTATTAATGCAAATAAAAACCCTATCCAAGTCTAAAATTCCAAAAAGTAAACATATTCTTACAATTGTATTTACCGATATATTTGTTAAATGAAAGACAGTTAATTAGTAATGCGATGTATTTTTTATTATTTGGTTTTATATTATTATTTGTTTTTTCTCCCACGTTTCCAATGGCTTTGTTTTGCAAATTATAACTTCAATCCATTTTAATTTATCTTGCTAAATTTTCACATTTTGAATTACAGTAGAGCCCAGTTAATCCGCACCCCGCTAATCCGAAATTCCGGTTAATCCGAACCGACTTTATTTTCGAAAATTATATGTAATTGAAAAGATTACCTGAAAAGATTTAAATATAGATACTAAAAACGAAAAAGTACTTTTTCAGCATGTATAATTTTGTACACATTGAAGAAACTAATGCAATAATTCAAGGATCACATTTACATTTAATAAAAACACATTACATTTACACATACACATTTACATTAACGATCTTTTGGGGTGAAGAAATTTGTCATATTTCGCTGACGAAGTGATGTTATTCTCGTGGAAGCAATATTATGCAAACGCCTCATAAACATAATGTTTGTTGATGTCGCATTTTCATTCTGCTCTGTATATCGCAGTGCTATTTCTAGCGCATTTGCAGCTTCAGAATGGGAAACGAGAACATTCTCTGGCTCATCAGTTTCTTCTAGATCAGAGTCACCTTGTGGCTTATTCTGAACTAAAGAGATGATTTCTTCATCTGTATAGAACTGATTGACTTCAGTATCACAAGACAACCACTCAGTTACAGTGTGTTCAGTTGCGTATTCACAGCATGGGATACATTTAATAAGCGGAAGAAATTCGCTTTTGTTTGCTTCCCCCTGTTCAATTTTGCTAGAATCAGCTAAACTTGTCCATAACTTCTTCCACGACTTTACTAAACAATTTTGCGTAACATTGTCTCATGACTCAAATACCCAGTAAATTACCTATTTTATTGTGACATTCTTTATAAGTTGCAGTACAGAGTCAGAACTACCATCGATTCAAGAGATAGTAGTACTGAGTACTTACAACTTACATTTTTTTTAAGCACACTTCTTTTTCTTTTCTATTTTTATCGGAATTTCTGGTAATCCGAATTTTTTGTAATCCGAACAGTCACCGGTCCCGATTAGTTCGGATAAACGGGGTTCTACTGCAATTGGCAAATAACTGAATAAGCTTACCCTTTTCTTCTTCACATTGCAGGGAAGTGCTTTCCGAGTTTGACTTGAAAATATAACGGCTACATTATCGACAGAACGCTTGCTACGTGCTGCCACCGATCGAATATAAGAGAAACACATACTTAAAAATATTTTTTGGTAAAATTTATGTTGATTTAATTTATGATGTAATAAAATTTATGATGATTTTTAGAAGCGCCCCTGAAACTGGACGCTAGGGATTAATGGATTAATATTGCAGGTTGCACTTCTGAACGACAAAGAAAACTTTCTTTTACGCCAACGTAAATACTGTTTTTATTACAGTACGATACAGTTCCTCCCATTAGGTAACACCGATAGAATTAATATCAAATGCTTTCTCTTTAATTTAACTCTCTGTTCAAAATTATTTTCGCTTTATGCGGCATGCATACATATATATTTTACAAAATGATTTGAATGTGCAGCAATGAAAACCTGAAATTTTAATCCCTTTCTTGCAAATAAGCTAGTAAATTATTTCAAACTGTCTGCTAACTTAAAAATAAAGCCAATTCATACAAAATCCAATTAGGCACTTCTGTTCTTTTATATTAAAAGAATAATAATAAAAAAAACACCACTAAAATCAATTTCATATTTCTCGCTCATTAACATCACGTGACTTCACAAATTTATCGAGATAATTCCAGTCACGAACCTCCCCATCTGGATAACTAACAAGGGGCCGCCAACGTATTTAAGCTCAATAAGAACCTTCATTATAAGAACTTAAATTACTTTTTTAAAATGTACTTTCATGTAATCAGGAAGAAATTGATGGATCGTCAGATTAAGATCTTAAACGATTACTGTAAGTACCGACAGCAAGTGATAAATCAGCAGAGTGGGAAGATGAGGGCTGAACTAAAAAATATTCCATCCCCCCACTGCCTGCCTACCTTTTCTTGAGACCGTTAGAGAAGGGAACCGATTTTCTAATGGATTCCTGAATGGCGTCTTATGATCAACCAGCCACAGTCTCTTAATAACTATAATGCATTGTTCAGTTCAGCTGGAACGGTTGGTTTCCATCCATTTTGATGAACAGGAACATCCCAGCGTAACACTTGGCGACAAATTATCTCCCTTGGCGAATTATTTATTTGTCAAACTGTCACATATTTCCAGGTTATTCGATGTATTCAGTTGCTTAACCCATAAGTTGCGTTGTCTGCCTTCAGGATGCGCATGTAT
>BGPR01001093.1:211738-237844 GCA_013235015.1 Araneus ventricosus | reverse complement strand
TTGGCAAGCTTTCATCAGTTACATTCTGTTCCACTCTCTTTAATCCTCATAGCTCCAACTCTTATGAAATTAGAGAAGGAAATTTGTGACACCTTGTTGGCAAGCTTTCATCAGTTACATTCTGTTCCACTCTCTTTAATCCTCATAGCTCCAACTCTTATGAAATTAGAGAAGGAAATTGCACGAGGGGGATATTCCTCATATCTCCAGACAAACGGTATCTACTTTTAACTTTCTGCTTGCCGAGAGGAATTTTTTTAAATTTTAATTTATTTTTATTTTATCGTTTATACACTGTTTGCTGTTGCCAATACCGCTTTCAACTTCCCCTTAACCAGCGCCCCAAAATGCGCACCCGTATTCCAGAGCGTCCCAAGCTGAGGTTCAAAAAAAAATGTGGTGACTTCAAATTTAAGGCTACACAGACTTAAAAGCACCAAGAATTTCTCAATAAAGCTGCAATTTTTAAATAAATATTGGCGATATCCCCATGGCACCGATTTCAGTTACCAATCCAGCCTTTGAATGCTTCTTAGTCGTAGAAGAAACTCTTTCTTAATAGTAAAAGAGCGCAGTCGCACAATGCAAGTTGGGCGTTCTACATCTAGCCTGTGGTTAAAAAAATTCGTACCGCCTTGTGTTTTACCACCGAACATTCTCATCAATTTTAAATCACTCGGTGACGCTCGTGATTTTTGGTAATATCATTTACACACACAAAGGAAAAAGAAAAGGAAGAACAAAAACAAGAAAAGACTTCTTTTCTACGTTAACAATTCCTGTAGCACTTAAAGAGATCATCTGTTGAAATCCGCGACCATGGAAGAAACTAGGAGATAACTACTACTATTATCCGAGGGGTAGAGTTAATAATATCTTTTAAAGTAGCTGGTCGACTTTTTCGAGGAAAATACGCTATTATCGTAATAAGTCTGGCGCGCTGTAAGATTTCAGGGAAGGTTGTCATAAACACATATTGTGAAATTTAGGACTTGTGCGTGAATCCAAAACGCGTGTTTAAGAAATTATTAGCCACCAGATTCTTTGTGCTTGGTTTTTCTTGGAAATGGTTTTAAAAGGAAGTTTGTTTATTCGCCGCAGATCAGGTATTCCAGTAAATCAAAGCTGGGCAGGTGGTGACTTGCTTTATATTCTCCACCAGACAAATTATTTCACTGATCAGCTTCAGTATTATTGCTGTGAGGAGTTGTTTTTGTTCCAAAGCTCATTTCATACATTAAATAAAATGTTAATTAAATAAATAATTAATTAAATAAAATACATTAACAAATTTTAAAGCGAATGCGTTATATTGATGGTTATTGGGCAAAAATTGTTATGTAATAATGTTCAGGAATTTATGTCATGCGACTTTTTTGTGAAAACTATTGATGCGTTGTTGTTTATGTAATGATATGTTGTAAAACTATCATATCCATTACAAGCGTGACAATGGTAAGGGCAATCAGGTTCTGATATGATTTTCACCCTCTCTTCACATTAGGAATCGCAAAAGCGTTCTCTATTTTGCTTATAATTGAGATTGACACATGTTTTTGCAGAAAAGAGGAAAAAATGTTGCGAATGAAAAAAGGTTAAGAAACCGTACTCTATAATTAATTAATAATAACATATCATAGGTAATAGCATAATTATTAAGTAATGACATAGCATAGGTATTAGTATAATTAATAAGTACTAACATCTTCTCTTTGTTGCTGATAAATGAGGAAAATGGACTAACTCGAACTCTCTGTATCATGGTAACCGGGATTTGGATTCAATTAAAGAAAGCTTCTTTGCAATAAAAAAAACCCTTGCAAATAAGAACAATACTTTTGCAATAAAGTGCTATTATTAATTAAGTTTATTATATTTAATATACATATTATATACAGTGGGGTTTAATGTACGTTATATATGGTATATTATATATACAATTAAGTTTCATGGATTGTTAGCACTGTAAAATCTGATTTAACACGAAGAGCTAGTCCAAATTCTAGCTGATCACTTTAATTGTTGGAATTCCAAAATTTGTATTGTCTTTCTCAAGTATTATTAAATATAATTATATGAGCAATTTTCGTAATTATTTAGAACATAATAATTGTTTTAGAATTTAAGGTATTGACTTTTATTTAGTAAAGATAATAATTACTACAATATACGAATTATGTATAGTATATTATATTAAATATACGTATTATATATTCTTATTATGTTTATCATACGTATTATATAATTTATGCACATTCGTTACAGTACCGTAGTAAGTAGTAGCGCAGTCTTGGGGTAGTAGGGGCGCAATCTTGTGTAGCCCAAGGCAACAAGGTAAATAGGATGTAATTCATGATCATTTCTCCATTTCATCACGGAATGTCTGTATCTACAAGCAGTATTAAACACATCACTGAAACCTGGACATGATTGAATGTGAAATAGTGTGCAATTTTTCATCATGGAATGTTTGATAAAAAGCAAAATGGTACAGACGAATCGTTGAAATCCGTAAGATAAAAATGTCTAATTTTCAAATCTAGTTTAAGTTTTAAAAAAGATTTGTAATTTTTCAATTTGACAGAGGATATCTGCATTTATACGCAATTTTAAACAAATCCTGAAATTCTACAACTCTAAACGGACTCTGCTATGCAATTAAGAACCCATTCCAAAGCAAATATTTTGGAATACAACTAGCAAAATATCAGGTTTGTAAATTTATTAGCGGCAACCATATAATTACAACCGATGCAATATTAGTATAAGCTTGAAACTTTTTTAGTCCTTTGATGTAATCATCAGTGTTGTGTACGTTTGTTCCCAGCGATGTGGGAGTAGTAGAATACTTGAAGCAGTACCAGTTATGTTAACGGTTCGAATGTAGCGATCTATCGCCTTAAAAATCTCTAGAACAATTCGATAACAACTTGTGATTCTTTTTTCCTCACTGGGGCTGAGAGTTGCTCAGGCCGCATTTAATCCAAAATGATTTGATTCCAAAGAAGAAGAAACCCCTTCGTGGCATTCACCATCGAACAGTTACAGAGATTCTTAAAGTGATAGATAGCTAACCATAAACAGAACTGGTAATGTTTTATGTATTCTGTGACTTAACAAGTTGCAGACAATGTTAGTGACTACATCGAAGGACTATAAACGTTTCAAAATAATACCAATATTGTATCGGCTGTAATTATATGATTTCCAACCCTCGTACTGTTGTGCAAGGAAATGAAGTTGGTTCAATTTTGCATGGCAAACTAGCCACACTGAAGTTTAGTTTAAAATAGAAAACTCGAAATCCATAAAATCGTTATAGGTTCAGAATGCACAACTGAGTCCAAATCAACTTCTAAGAAAATTAAAACCGTGCATTAATCACCATTGGAATTTCGCCTAAAGAAGAGATCAAGTCCCAAAAGTGCTCTAACTCAGACTGGAATTTTGAGAAACGTTAGGGTTACATTGCAGGCGAATTGAACTCATACCTTCGAGATATTTTTGCACACTCTTTCTGAGAAAGAACTGCGAGAGGACGAAACCGATACTTGAACAAAACAGCCGCTTGTCAAAAGAAAAGGAAATTAGCACCCAACTTCTGTCTCCTCGTGCCTTGGGTGTGAAAGTATAGGATATATCCACACCCTTTCAGAATGAAATCCGTGTCAGCGACACGTCAAGTCGTGTGTCGACAACTTTGGCTCGCGTTTGGAGGTAGGACGGGAAAAAAGAGAAGTATTTCTTCCACCCCATTCTAAATTTAAATCTTGTTCGCAGAAGGATAGCGCTAATTGCTAAAACATCAGTATATAGTTATCGATAAACAGCAGCTAAATTTATTAATCAGAAATGTATTTCGGCCAATATACGTATTTTTCCTGAAAAAAAAGATCCAGTTAATTTGTGCTCCAAAAGGCGCATTAGGGCTTATTTTCGGGGGGGGGGGCCTGGTTTTTTCATGCATAATTTACAATTATTCATGTAAAAGAATCGCGTTTATATTCTCTATATTCATTTACAAAAATTTGCATTTACTTAAAACAGCAATATCATATTCTTCTGGAACATATATAGGTCCAAACCCTGAAATTCGTGTAAGACCATTGACCCTAATGCCACATGCCTAGCAATGGGATGAGGGCAAATGCTTGAATACGAGCCTTGCGACTAGCCAAGCACTTTGCTCTACAGATAACGTCTTCCAACCCAGGAACAAGGTGGTCATAAATTATTGGACCATTTCAAAAATTGATAAAAAGAAAACTAAATATGTTACAACTGCTTTTTTTGCAGTGAAAGAGCAAATAAAAAGGTTTTCTTTCAGAAAAGTGTCGTACCATCACGTTCTAAGCTTGCAACAGCGAGAGATTTCCATACGAATGGCTACCGATCCGCGGATGCCGCGTTTACTGGTTCCCTTTTTTTCAGTTTTTCTTGCATATCTCAAAAACTATTCGGTTTTCGAATTACAATTGATTTCGCAAATTAAAGAGCGTAAAAGTCCCTACAAATAAATGCTTTTATTATTCTTCTAGCTTTAAGAGTTTCGCAGATAATGGTTTTCAAACACAGGAGATGTGCAATAAGTTACGACCACCTAGACCAACGCAACGGCGCATTACCTATCTGTGGGAAAAAATACTTTTTAAAATGCCCTTTCATAAAAAAAAACACGTAATTGTAACATTATAAGTTTTTTTTATTAATTTTTGAAATGGGTTCAATAATTTAGGCCTGTAATGGTTGCCGAACTCATCCATTCGTTAGCTATCAAATGTGCACGCATGCTGCATCTGAATTCAGATTGGTAATTCGGCAACGAGTCAGGCTCTCTTACTGACAGGTACTTTTCTGAAGCGACCATTTTTGTTGATCTTCAATCCGGGACTCTCTAGAAGCAAGACGATAATTGGGAGGGGATGATAAGGATATAATTCGACGAAGTTTTCTTTCTAAAATTGCAGAAATATAAAAAATAATAATTCAGGAGCATTAAAACAGTTAATTATTTAGAAAATTAAAAAAAAAACCCAGGTGAATATTATTAAAACATTAAAAGGAAATTAAATACTTACTAGTATGTAGGTAAAGTATATTATAGAACAGCAAAACTTCGGAGGCCACAGTATCAAATGTAATCGCATAGAACAGAAATGGGGTTTCGATAACATTCGCAATTTTCGACATTTGTAAACAACTTAATTTCCCATTTGGAAACAACACAAGCAGAGGCGGCCCGAGGCAAAGCGGGACTGTGAAGGGAAAATGGTTTAACAGACTGGAGAAATAAATTCAGATATTTTTAAAATTTGTTGAATATATTATTTTAGTTTCAATAAGACCACTAATAAAGCTGAAGTTTAAAAGTTTCTACCATAATATTGTTAGTTGTAGTTACTGGTAAAACATGCATATTTCTAAGTAAAAGTTTGTTTGGCATTTAGAATACAGACATTGTAGAATTTTTTTTAAAAAATGCACTGGTTGCATGGGGGGCGGCGCCATGTTGTTGCCTGGCCCGGTTGGTAAAGTTACCTCGGGCCGCTTCTGAACACAAGGGCTGTTTTTGAGATGGACTTTATAAATTTGACTCATGGTCAGATTACGGAGTCTACACTTGAGCCAGCATACCCTTGTCAAAACTTCAATCCACATTACAAAGAGGACATTTGATCTTCGAAGTCGGATTTAACGTGCACTAGGCTCATATATGCGTTGAATATTTGATGAAATCGGGTCTCCAGACTGAAAATGTTTGCCATTCGATCCCGAATCCAAGACCTTACCGCCAGATCAGCGCGGCCCTAGCAGAGAAACAACAGAATTCATTCCCCACTCTTCCAGTCATCTCAAAATAAGATCCACAGTCCGTTTCGACCATTTGTGAGATTATCTCTTCTTGCTATATTGGCAACAGACATATATATATCTCAAATTGGTCGGTATGTAGAGGATAGAGAAGTAAAAGAGTCTGCAGGATGATAAGATTATAGACAGCTTGACAAATGAAAATCTAATTATTTAGTGGTACAAGATCTGAGCCAGCCCATATATAGAAGCAATTAATATACTGCTACTGCATCTGTACCTTCCACAAGGAAAAGATGATGGCACTCATTCGAAAACAAACTGACCATAATAAAGTCAGCATATTAGCCTGCAAAGAGCAATGTGGATACAGTTAATATGAGCACCAGTTTTAGAGGTGTCATGAAGACAATATAGTAGTGAGATAAAATCATTTCAATGCCGAATATGATAAAGGGATAGAAAAGTGATACCATGTCCCGGGCGCTGGACCCTTGCTGTACCACTGACAGGGTTATAGTGGAGGTGGAATACCGGTCCGGTACTGCTTCTTTTTTTACGAGAAATTAATAACAAAAAAAAATTGGGAAAGCATCCTTAAAACAGTGCGATATTGCCACCTTGGTTAGAGCGTTCCGGTAGTGCTTTTAGAGCGCCTGGCACTGCTTAATTTGTGACTACTCCACTGACTACTGGCGAAGATTGGGGAAACTATAAAATGACCACGGCGCCACTTACCCCTCGTTGCGCCACTGGCAAAAGGATAAAAATCTCTGACATGGACAAGATGATACAACGAAAATATTTTTTAAAATGTCCATTCTACATTTGCCATTCAAGAGTATTTGCTCCATCTCAATAAAATAGGTCAAAAACACAAATCAAAGCCATCGAACTATCTTTACTTATTCGAATGAAGAACTATTCCGAAACGGCCAGTTTCTCCCCGGCTACGCCTGGCGCCATCTTTCAGAATTATTCCCTCCCTACTTTTTAGTATGTATCGCTAGGAATAATTTGAAATCATTTCGTTGGATGCAGTGGTTTAGTCGTAAATTAAGCAGTGCTGGAACATTCTGACCTGGGTGATAAGTTTGTTTTGAACTTCTAACGTAATTCGCTGAATTCTGAGAAAAATTTTTCCGTGATGAGCTATATGAGTTTCTTTACCATCTGCGTAAAACGGACCATAGCGTTTAGCTCAAGACCACTTGCTAAAAAGAGCACCAGGGGGATGACGAAATGGGTACTGTAGTTTTACCATCCAGAGGATATTACTCATTTTAACGGACAGGCGTTGTTGGGGGCCATTGAGTTGTGAAGTATGTTTCGGCGACTGCTTTTCAAAAGAGGCATTCTTAGTGGGAATGACTAAGAATAATTTCATCCGTGAGTTGTTACTCGATCGGATACATATTGCGTTCTATACCGTTTTCTGGTCATAGAGTTCTTCTCTGTAGTTTTGGTTTGGTTATTTTTTGGATTTAGTAGCTCATTTGTTTTGATACCTTTTGTTTTGATTTTATAATTTCATTTTGAGTTGTACTGGATTGAATATGTATTGCATTTTCCGCGTACTCTGTACTGTTTTCCTACAGTTCAAATGTCCTTATCGTGAAGAAAAAAAAGCGGGAACAAAATCAAAACAAAAGATACATAAAATCAATAATGTGCATCTTTTGTTTTGATTTTGTTTTCAAAACTTTTTCGTGTCATTGAGGGCGTTTTTATTTTTTTATTTTATTTTGTCGAAGTCCTGATTCCATGGGCAATGCCGTGTGCGCACTGCTAGTTACTTATAAAAGGCAATGTTTGTGTGTGTGTGTGTGTGTGAGTGTGTGCGATGTCCAGACGAATCTATCGCAATTACAGCTATGAAATTTGACACACAGGTAGTCGCAAGGGTGACTCAATGCACCTCGAAGACCGAATTTTAAAATTTAATGTAAACATTTTTTATTTAATGTTTTGTGTTTTGGGTAGTTTTTTGCGCTTATTTCTCGATAAAATCGGTTTTGATAATCGTAGGAAGAAAAATAGATACACCATCGGAAAGAACAAACAATTTTCTTTCTAATGACGTTTGTATTCCAAATCTAACATAATTTCCTTAATTTTGAGAAATTTTTTAAAAAATAGTCAGTTTTCGAGTAAAATTTCAAGAATTGAAACTCAAATTACACCATCCGACGTTCGAATTTCGTTATCTTTTTGAAATTTTTTTGAAGTAATAAAAGGAACCTTTCTCGCTGATTTAAAATAAGAAAGGTTAAAATATCTTTGTTATAATTTTTTTCTTGATGGGTCAATAATTTTTTTTTCGAATGAAGAACCATTCAGAAATGGCCAGTTTCTACCTGGCTACGTCTGCGCCATCTTTCGGGAAAAAAATTATAATGGCATCAGAGAAATGATCAATGACGTCAGCCGTGATTTATTCCCTGCTTACTTTTTGGTATGTTTCGCTAGAAGTAGTTTGAATCATTTCGTCGGATGCAGTGGTTTAGTCGTAAATTAAGCAGTGCCGGAACGTTCTGACCTAGGCGATATTGTTGGGGGTGATATACTTAGGGAATCACTTTAAAATAAAATATTTGTTTACATTTAAAATGTGCAATTATTTTATCTGGGCACAAAGCATATTTTACAGATATTATTTTATTTTTGAGCAAACATGAACATTATGTGATGCAGATGTGAAAGTAAGATCTTTTAAAAATTTAATTTCATTTCGTTATACTAAAATTAAGTAGTGTCAAAGTAAAATCATGACAATGGTAAATAATATCGAAAATATCATCAGTTTTCAGAATCAAAACATAAAATACATTTAAAAGTGTGCAACCTTAATGATTTTTTCCGCTTCACGACACCACTTGCAAGTGCCTTATTACTTTTATTAAATGGAAATATCCATCATATTTTAGAGGGGAAGGACTAAACAAAGATCGCAATGTTTTAAAGAGGTATCGAAAACTTTATTTTATGTCATTGTGAGCTTTTTCGTTTCTTTCACATTGATGATATCACAGGCAACGCCGTGCAGGTACTGATAGTTGGTTATAAAAGCAAACAATGTCTGGCAACCCTAAGCGTATCGGGTGTGACCGTAAAAATCTCTATCTCTGACACCAGCTAGACGACAGAGCGATTGCAAAACTATTTGCCACCCGCTTCTCGTTGATGTCTCAATAGAAGGGTGAAACACAATCCACCCCCTCTCACATGTCGAAAGAGTTGTCACAATTTTCAACATTCAGCGTCATCTGCGTCATTAATTTCCTTCTTGAGTTTCTCGGCCATCCGAGAAGTTTCGGCGGGTCAAAGTCATTACCGAATTACACGCGGGTAATGACTACGGAGAGGAAGAGGGTTGGTCGAAAAGAAGTTCTTCTGCTTGGTATTTTGGGCCTAGCACTGACTGACTCACTGAAGCTGTGCCCTCCCAGACAGATTACCATCCCTTTTATTCTTAGTTCGTTTTCGGCGAAGTTCACAGTGTTATGAATGCGAAACAGTAGTAGAGAGCATGAAAGAGGGTGTGAATATCTAATAATACATGCAAAGAAACTGGAAGCACTGAGTGGATTCGAAGCTTCAGCTTTAGTTTCGTTTAATAGATGAGCTATATCGTATTGCTTTCGTTCAGGATAAACAAAAAAATCCGACTTGAAGGAATACATTTCGTTTATACTTGGTTTTATTTATGGGAAACATCAAAACATGCAAGTGTTTAATCACTGTAAAATTGCTTCATTTTATATTCTGCTTGGTATTTGGGCCTAGCACTGACTGACTAACAGAAGCTCCCCCCCACCCCCCGGACAGATTACCATCCTTTTATTCTTTGTTCGTTTTCGACGAAGTTTAGAGTGTTATTAATGTGTGTGAGAATATCTAATAATACATGCAAAAAAACTGGAAAGACTGAGCGGATAATAAGCATAAAGCTTGAGTTTGGCTTGATAGATGAGCTATAGGGCTATGAGTTGGGGTAGATTGATACGCGGGAGCATTGATACAGTTCTTAAATTTTGATGATTGGAATGGCTCAAGATGTTCATATCCCCTCATATATATGCCACTGTAACTCTTAGCACACGGTAAATTTTTCGGCCATGTTAAGTCAAAAGTTAATTTACAAATGAATCAAATCGCTAATTTTCTACTCGAAGTACATTTTACTCTAAGTACGTGTTGTGTGATTTCTTTCACTAATTGCGTTTTCCTGCCAGGGAATTTGCTCCAAAGGTAGGAAAAAACATTTACTTCTGAACTATATTAAGCTATGAGGTTTTTTTAGCGTTGATTTTGTGTGACAACTTGTATTATGTAAAAAAGTCTCTTGGGGGTAGATTGATACAGTTGACTCCGGGGCACATTGATACGCATCTTCTGTGTGTATCAATGCGCCTTAACAGCAACTACTTTGCAAAATCGTCTTCAGAAATGGAGAAAACTTAAAAATGAACTATCTAAGAGAAACACGCAACTAAGCATTTGTTTGAACTATGATAAAAGTTTGAATTTCATGGCAAAAATAAATTTAATAATAATTTTTTGGATTTTTAGATGGTGTGAAAATTATTTTTATGCTAATTTTTTTTCTGTAAGTCAACAAGGAAGAACGCGAAAATTTCTCTTAATTTTTAATTCATTAAAATTTCGAGGTACACATTCTCTCCTTCAAAAGTATATTTACATACACAGGCACACATTGTCCTGTATTATTTGTAGAGATAAATTATTTTCTGAGGCATTATTGTATCAATTTTCCACCCTCATTAAAAATGTTGAAATTTTATTAAAATAAAAGTTTGTTTCTTTGCTGAACTTTTAAATTTGATTTGGAATATAAAGTTTATTGATAAAACAGATTTTGTTTTGATCCCAGACCTATTAGCCATCCTTATTTTCGATATTTCCGTGTGTATCAATGTATCCGTTGTATGGGGCAGATTGATACAAATCCATTTTTAGGAAAAAAGTGTAATAGCTATTTTATTATTTCATTTATCACCAAAACTCGACTGAAATCCCATATTAGATTATCAAATGCATAAATATATGTATTAGTTCTGATTATTCCCGTTGGTAAAATCATTTTTTGCTTTCCAAAAAAAAGTTTATCAATATCCCCGTGTTCCCCCTATTGCTTTCATTCAAGATAAAAACATTTCCAAGTTGCAAGTATATATTTCGTTTGTACTTGCTCTTATTTATGTGAAACATCAAAGCATGCTAGTGTTTAATCATTGTGAAATTGCTTCATTTTATATTTTAATGTTAAGAAACATATCTAAAATTGAATATAACATGAAGACATTATTTAACACTAGATTTACGCTGGTGATTATCTACCTTTTACTGAAATGAATCAATTTGACTCGCATATCAAAATGAGGTTTTATGAAAAAAACAATTTTAATCTAATTTACACATATCGTTTATCATTAAAAAAAACCTTATTGGAAACATTTTTCACAAATAAACTTCTGATTTTTAAATACATTTTCCACTGGCATTTTTGTTCAAATGTCGCTAATGTTCTTACCTAGGCCCAGATAGTGAATGGGTTAAACTGGCGAGATGCACTTGACATGTATCAAGTGAGCATGAATTGTCTCCATTAGTAAAAATAAACATTCCTCAATATTTGTTCGATGAACTCTTTTCTTTTCCATCAATTAGTTAGAACAATTGTATTAGTACAATAATTAGGACGTGGAATAAACACAATAATATTTTATTTGTATGCATACTTTTAAGATGCTTTATAAAGCGCTAAAATGAAAATCGTTAGTATATAGGAAATCGGGATATAACCGGGTAACTAAGGTTTGAAGGTTTGCTGGAGCTAAAATATTTGACAGAAAGCTTGCCAAATTTTATTAAATACTGCATGGCCCGGAGTTGCACGGGCTATCTCGAATAATGCGTCATTCCCTGATCCATATTTTTTCATTTGCCCGCGTTCAGTTTATAAATGCATGGAGTATGGCCCGGCGTTGCACGGGCTATCTCCAATAATGCGTCATTCCCTGGCGGAGAGAAGAAGTGAGGTCATGTGACACAAACGCTTAGATAAACCATCGTTGATAGGGGTACATATTTTTTCATATCCTCGCGTCCAGTTTATAAACACATGAAGCAAGATGCACTGCATACATGAAATCTCAAAGTTAAATTAAGTTAGTAAAAACCCAATTTCAGCGATTTAATTTTCCTTGTTTCTTTGTATCAGTTACCAAAACCCGCAAACAACGTCATCCATGTTGCATTGTTGAGGGATCCATATTGTATTGTTGAAGTTTCCAACAATGAAACAGAAACACTCAATTAACTATTTGTTTAAGCAATGAAAACGGTTTGAATTGCGTTGCAACAATGAAAAATATTGTTGTAAATTAGTTTTTAATTAATATCTTGTTTATTAATTAAAATTTCGGAATTTAAATGGTCAAAATCGATTCCTTAGATTATTCTCCATCTTTCGGTACTTTCCGCGCCCTTCTCCGTTCAGCGGTTCGTGAGAAGATAGCTGGACATACATACATACATACGTTTGTTTACCTTCGAATTTTAATAGGATAGATTCATTGTTATCGGAGTACATTATATCTTTCCAGAAAAGTCACAGTTTCATTCCTTTCTTTATCAAAGATTTTTATATAGAAGAAGACAAACTACATGTTAACGTTACGGGAAATTAGGAAAACTCGTTTTTCAGTGGAAAAGTTTGAATCATTTTTACTTTATATGACAATTTAAGAATATTAGTTATAAAATTCACATGTAAAGCTTTTGTCTTCTTCCTCTTTATTTAAATTTAAAAATTCATCATTAAAATATAAACAATCAACGTCTGATGTGTTTTTATCTTCTTAACCGCTTAACTTACTATCCCGAGAATACTCGTGCATCGAATTATCGAAATTTTAGTCTTATAAACTAAAATTTAATCATTAATTAGCTTTATAATTTGACACAAAAAATATGTAGGATCCATAAGCATCTTAATTATCCTATGCCTTCTTAGATGAATGAAAACGACAGCCCCTTTCCAAAACAGGAGGGGTCATCTTATTAGATAGCAAAGAAAATTATTAAGTTAAGTGGTTAATCAGAGGAATCATCAATACTGACTATCCCGGTCTTACATCAGTTGGAGTACTCGGTTTTACCCCGAGTGAAGAGGTTATAGAGAACGAAATAAAGCCGAGCAATTATTGGAGTAAACCCTTATTGTTCGATAGGGTATAAATTCGTAGTAAACTTATAATCAGTTGGCCAAAAATTGGTTTTTAAAAGTGTAATGATTTTTAAGTAAGGATAGTTTAAAATCAAACGAACATTAGAGGGTTGACGTCTTAAAACAAGTAAACCTTCGCCGAAGCAGTAAATTCAACAGCCGCAACACGCCACTATGACTGTTCCTTTCTCTTGACTAGTAGAGTGTAATTCAGTATATGTCCGCTAGAAAGGGAAAGTAACATTGCCAGAACCAAGGGTACCAGGTTTTACCCCTCTCTCCCCTACCATTTGGTTTCGACAAATTCCGTATAACCCATTCTGAACTACTTACCCTACTAAACGCCCACATCATCAACTGACGCCACGCATCTGTTATTAACTTATAAATGCTTCATATTTTATCCCAGCCGTCATTTACTGTCCCAAAGACAGCCATAATAGTGATAAACAGTTGCGAACCGAAACGGCCGTGATAAGCCATTTATTTTACAATCCCATCCTCATGTACCGTCTCCCACCGCCGGAGCACTTCACTGATATATAAAAGAAAGACAAAGGAGTGCGAAGTAAAAAAAGCAATGAAAAACCCGAAAACAAAAGAAAAAGTGCAACGGGAAGAAAAAAAGTGGCGAGGAAATCTTTCAACGTAGACTTGGGCACCTCTTTCCTGTATACGTCCTTATTTCTGGCACCCGAGGGTGCCATTTGTTTTAAACACAATCTTCTCCGGCGCGATCATTTTTTGAAATGGGGAAAGTGTACGGGGCCCCCCAGATCGTGATTCGGGAGGCCCCAGAAGTTCTGAATAATGGTGGCCGGGGAAAGTGCAAAACCTTGTTGAAAACCCTGTAAAAGTGCGAAAGAAGCCCACCTTAAAGGATGGATGGAACCGGAGGAATTTTTGTTTTCTTTTGTTTGTTTGTGTTGGCTTAGGAGGATATCTTGTCCCAGCTATTCCTTCAGGATCTCACATGTTTTTTGCTCGCCTGTTTTTCGAATGGAATTGGTGGAGGAGGTGGAGTGTTTGTAGCCTCCTCAAGGGGGTCGTTTGTCGCCCGTGTCATCAGTGTCCTGTCCATTTTTTATGCCCGGCCCCCTTCTTCTTCGTGCCGCCTGGACGTTGAGTAGATTTGGTCTGGAGTGACTGGGAAGAGAGCGTCTCACTTGAATGTGTATGTGTGTGTAAATCCCATTCCAGTGATTTGTTCTAAAACATCGACTTGCCGGGTTCAGGAAAACAGGAAACATATATAAAATTTATACTATAAAAATGGTATTACATTCAACAATGCAGCGCAGGTAAGGTGAAGTGTGCATTAAGCTTAATGTTATGGGTAAAAGAGAGTATGCAGGAAAAAATAATAAATGAAAATGGGAAAAGGCAGACATAAACTACGCAGTGGCCAGTTATTTCGATATTATTAATCTGGGTTTTGAGCGATTAGTTTTAAATAGGATAAGGTGGTGGTTCTATAAGAAATTGAGGTTTTTAATCTGAGAAATTGTTTTCATCTGGAGATATTTTTAAAAAATATATCAATAAATTCGAGTCAGCCACTTCGGAACTAAAAATGAAAATTCATTTTTGCTGCTTGGAGGGTTCATTACTTTGAGAACATTCAATCTTCAATAAAATAGCTTATTTTGGTCCAATATCATAATATTTACTGGTTTGCTAATTGCTTCAACATATATTGCCCAATTTGCAGAGATTATTGTCCAATTGAATGAAAACAATTATATACCTTAAAGAAAAACATACTTTGCTTCATATAATTAATGAAATGGTTATTGCCACTCTGAGGAGATTTCGAACATAAAATGCAAAGATTAAATTTGTTATAATTTAATTTGTTTTCATTCGAATGTCGAAGCTTTATTTTCTTTTTTTTGCAATGGACACAGAGGAACTTATTATAGAAACTCTTAACGCTTATTAGAACTTGAATAAAAATTTGCAAGATAATTAAAAATGGAAAAATTCTGGGATAAAGGAATTTATCCAAGAATTTTTCCATTTTAAATTGTCTTGTGCTTTTTGAGGGGATAGCGACAAAAGTTTTACGTTTTTTCGTATGTCGTTAGCAGAAAAAAGCATTTATTAACATCATCGTTGGGCTTCTCTTCCTGACGAGCGGCTCGCCATGATACTTTTCAATTTATTAAATTTTTGTCTTCTTTTTTTTTGTCCTTTGTTTCTTGTATGTTTTTGAATTTTTGTCTTTTGTTTCTTGTTTGTTCTGATATATATATATATATAGAGAGAGAGAGATAGTGACAATCATAGTCTACATAATTATTGTCAATAATAGTGTAGAAATTGTAAATGTTATTAAAGATGTAGGCAAATATATAGTGTACAAACATTTGACTTCCAGGATTTATTTAATAGTCTAGATATTGAAGATTTGATTAATACCCTTGCAAATATACATAAAGATTTTGGTCTTAAAAAAGATATTAGCATTAGTAAATATAAAACTCTTAATAATCTTGCACTAAAAGAAAATTATAATATTTTTGATAATAAGATTTACCATCAAATTAAAGGATTACCTCAAGGAGGTCCAGCTAGCAATAGTTTAGCAAATATATACCTACACTACTATGAGAAAGATTTAATTAATAATAGCTCGAGTATATTATGTCGTTACATAGATGATTTGATATTATTTAATAAAGAAATAGACCTAAAGCCACAAATTAACTTCTATCCTAACTATTTAAAACTAATAAAAACTAATAACAATGAATTAGCTGCAGAATTTCTAGATTTAGATATAAAAATTATAGATAGTAAAATAGTACCAGATATCTTTGATAAAAGAACATAATTTAATTTTCAAATTAATAAATTTCCTTTCTGGGATAGTAATCTTAGCATTTCAATCTTCAAGAATTTAGTAAAAAATTATATAATTAGAAATAATAATTTGGTAGCAGACAATGATAATAGAATTAAGAACATAAATTTTTTTATAATTCTGCATTGGTATATGCAGAATTATAAAATAAATTTTAAGAGTTTATATAGATAAGACACATATTTAGATCACTTAGAATAATAACAATTAATACATTCATTTTGGTATTTAATAGAATTTTTATAATTCTTATATTACTTGTATTTTTCAAATTGGTTATTGATTTATTAGTTTCTGAATTATTACATAAATGGCGCCAGGATTTATAAATTGAAAACTCCTTAGAACAAGATTGGATTATTAATGTTCAAATGCATAATTTTACAAAAATTTAGATTATTAATAGTATTACATATTTTAACAAGTTTTGAGATTTTTAATATAAGTATTATACTAATTGTTTAATATTAAAGTAAATTACATTATTTGGTTAATTTATGTTGAATCATAATTAGAAATCCAGTTTTCGCAATCTGTGAAGTCAATCTAAGTGGCGGTTTAGATTAAAATGTGGAATACTAGTAAAGGATGGTTTAAAAAACACTGATTCTATAATTCTTAGTGAATAAGTATGGATATTTTATTGATTGATGGATTTAATGTTTTTAGTGCAATATATTGTTGTATTTCATAGATTTAATTTTAGTAATTTCCATATAATGATGATATCTTGTTAGTGTATGATTTTTCATTCTAAATTCTTTCATTTCAGGGTAAATTACCCTGTCTATTTTTCAACAACTTTAGTAACAGGGACGGTTTGTACAGCAAAATTGATTTAACCTGACTAATACTCTTCCAAAGCAGAGCTACTAATTTTATTTTTGAAAACTCCATATACTTGGATTGCCTTTTTTCAATAGTTTTGATAGCAACAGAGTTCTTTTACATATTAACATCTAAGTGTTTAAACTTACCTTTTGCTCTTAGTATCTGTAGTATTTTCAATTTTTTAGATTTTATTTTAGATTTGGTTATTTTGTTTAATTGATGAATTTTAGTTTATGAATTGCATTTTGATATGTCTTGTTTACTTTGTTTTCGTATGTTAATATATAACAAGTTATATTATGGTTTATATTTATATAATTTTTATCGAATTCCTCAAAATCTTTTCAAAACGAAAATTCCTTAAAAATGTATCTTTATTGCATTGTTCGGAATGAAGAATCACATTAATACTCGTATACAAATGCCTGCTATTGCAGGCATGAATGAAGCCTAATCGTTAAATGACCTAAAAATCGTTGCTTGAATACAAAAAAACCCACTCACAGACAAATATTAAAAAAGAATTTAATAACTTAAAAATATTATTAATATTCTACAGCAATTATATCCTTAAAATACTTTGGCAACAAATAAAAACGCTATCATAGTTTTAACATTTGTAACGAATATTTTTTGAAATATTTCAACTCAAAAACATAGAATTAAATAACGATTATTGATAACTTTATTGCGATATAGGTTGATCGATTCATAGTTAATATATACCCTTTAGAAATTCCACCAGATGGCCTCCCTCTGTTATGTTAAAAAAATAAATAAAAATAAACACACTTCTTCCTCCTGCTTTAAATCCTCTTGTTAAGAACTTCCCCAAACATATTTTTTCAAAAATATAATTATATACATCGCTGTAGCATAACTGACTTATCACTGATCACGGTACTTTCAAATTGTTCTTCCCCCTCAAAAAGATTTCCACACCAATTTAGCACGTACCACATCCTACTATTTCAAATCCATCTTGAACGCTGAAGATTTATAGCTTAACAACTACTCTAAATTCCCATCACTTCAATTTCTTCAACCACCCTATACTTTATGCGATTCTCTGCTGGAATTGGTAGCTTTATATCTTTCCCCCCTCCTCACCGATGCTTGGTTTATTTTTTAGAAGGTTGCTTTAGCCTTCAATTTAATGCAAGAACGCATCAAAACCCTCTGATTACGAAGCAGATGTTCTACCCATCCTACCTATAGCACGCCAAGGCAACCAAGGCCAAGAAACGACGAGCAACTGGCGTGCAAGCGAATACATACACAGACGCATGTATGATGGATGAGTGTGCTGACGAATTCTCACGTGCTGGGTTCGAATATTCTTGTAACACCCGCTTCCTTACCTTGGCGGGAAAAGTTTTCCTCAGCTCCCCCCTCTTGTGATTGATGAATCTGTTGCCTGCAGCTAGCGAGGTTGATGAATAATATTTAATTCACCTTCCTACCGTAACTAAGCCGCGAAAAAAAAATGTAATATATGCATGTGCCGAAATAAAAAAAAAAAATGGTATGAAAAATCTGTGCGTGGAAGAAGTGGTACTCGTGATTATGCTACTCTTGACGGCTAGGTGATTTGCTTTTGGGTTTTTGGTAAGTTTGCCCATATGGCGCGAAATTCTTTATCTGGGAATATTATTAGATGATATTCAACCACAGAAAAATTTTAATACGTAGAAGTCTATAGGTAATTTGGGTAATGGGAATAAAATAACTTGTCATTGTGAATTTGAATTCATCATAAACGTTTTTTAGATGTATCACTATTTTGATGAGTCATCATTATAGGGTTTTCTTTTCTTATTAATGATCAAAATGAGTACTTTTTACTAATGATTATTGAGGAAAATTCCTTGTGAGATCGCATGAAATAACAGGTTATAAGCATATATTTTAGGAAAGAAATCGAAGTGATGATGATTTACAGTATTTATTAAGATATCATTTATTGTATTTAATCTAGCATGCTGTTATATGCAACAATAGGATTCAATGGAGTAAAACTATTACTCAAGCGGGTTAAACACAGTGAATGTGCTGGAAATTGAAATGTATGAAAAATCTGCACGTTGGAGAAGTGGTACTTATAATAATAATCGGTAGGTGTGTGTCTGTTTTGAATTCAATGGTAAATTTGCCAATGAATATAATATAATTTATTAATGAAAGCTAGAAACATTCTTTAAAAACTTAAAGTAGTAGGAAGAAACTCGTTAAGATGCTGTTGAAAAACAAGCGATGAGTATTCGAATTCTGGAATAAATTTGGCGATGTCGTCTGCGTTTTTCACTTAAACAAAAATCTCGATTTAAACACAAATCACTTCTTTAAGATCTCCATAGCATATATCTTTGTGCTGTGTGCAATAATAAAGCTTCCAAATTATAAAAAAATATTATAAAATTTATCCTAAAGGATTTTAAAACCTATTTCTTTATAACAAAAAAAGTTTTATTTAACTGCATACCTGGTTTCTTTTGAGATCGAAAAACATTATAATGTTTCTAAAATTCAGAAATAGAATAAGTCATTACTGTGCTTATATATAAATTTTATAATTAATTTTTAATTATTTAATTTTTGCTACAGTAAGCCAGGAAGGAAAAGAATCAAACCGTAGATTTACTAAAGACACACGTCATTTCCGAAACAACCCAATTGGAAGCACACCTAACAGATCAGGTTTTATTTTTCCTGAAACAAATGTTGAACTCTCATTTTTGGATTCTGTAGAAACAATCTGAACAAAACTTGTGCTTCAGACGATTTTAGCTAGAAAAATAACTCCTAAAATAAGACAACTATAAAAGGGAATTCGAGAAAACTTCCCCTTTTTTTGTCAACAAATACAGAGCGAAAGGCACATTATAGTTTCATGAATTAAGGATGTGAAAACATTGAGAATCATAGCTGGTAACATAAAAAAACAAGGAAAACTAATAATAAAGAAGCATTCCCCTCCTGCTTATCTTGTCTCTGTAAACGGTGAAACGGCAAGGCTCGCTCTTCATTGTAGGACTTTATGAAATGATTTATGAAGTGTCTTAAGCATTCGTCGGAAAAGAAACGTTTATAATTTATGGAAACCCATAAACGATGAATAGCGAGTCAGTAAATTGCCGGCAACGCTCATTGTTGATTTCATACTCGGCGCGCTTCCTCCTTGTTTGGTTTCTTTTGTGCCTTTGTTTTTGGTCCCTTCGGTTTTCTTTCCCGCTGAATGGCAACACCGAGAGATCGTCTGAAATCGGAGCATAGTCCGCGCATGTCTGAAATTTTCGGTGAAGAATGCTATGCAGTAAATTTAGTTTTTAAAAACAACAACAACAAAAAGATTTTTTTTTAAAATTAAAATAAAGATTGATTTTGCTGACTTCTTCCACCTCTCCCGCATAAATAAGGAAATGTCGAAGTCAAAAGTTTTTGAATAGAAAGAAAAAGAAAATTATATTTTTTATACGTGTTATTACTCAGAATCCAAAATTCCATACAATATGATTAAGTTATTATCATAAATTTACTTACCTATTTATAGAACACTCAACTCATCATCTGCAATAATTATTACATTAATGTCATTAACCTTCTAGCAGTTGCGCGTATGCAGAAGATACTTACATTGTGCATCGTATTACATACTTATATCGTTATTTAATAAATTTAATTGCAATTTTTATTTATAATCTTTCTTATATAATCTTTGTTTAGTATAAAGCTAATAAATGCAGATTACATAAATAAAAGTTTAATATTTATTTTTGTAAAACAACACGACATAAATATACAATACTAAGTATCTCCTGCATGTGCCCTCCCGCTGGAAGATTAAATGTTCCGAAAATGAATTAATTTTATAATCACTCCCCAGGGCATCTCTCAGCATCGTAAATAATTACAAGATCAATTAGCATAACTTAAACCAGGACCCTCTTTTTGACATCCAGTTTATTTCGATATATATTGAACCTTTATAAAAAGAAGTCCATTAAGTTCATGTGTAATATAAAATAGATGTAACTTGGCAAGCTTATCCGAAAGTAAAAATTAATAAACAAATTCCGTGGAAACAATAATGACATTTCCGAATGAAAATCGTTAATATTTAAAAAATAATAATAAATGTTAATCACTGATGGAAACACGAAAATTGGATCAAAGCGAATTTTTACAAAAATAGTTATTTAAAATAAGATTTTATGCTTTATGAAGCAAAAATCTTAAGGGGTGTCTGTTTTATTGTTATCAACATTATTTTATCTTTCGCATTTTCAATATAAAATGATAATTTGCTCAGGCAATATCACGATTTGCCATTAATTATGTTTAGCATAATATAACGTTGAGCTAAGAAATTAGGTACACATTTATTTTATTACATTTTGATATTTTTACGTTTGTTATCTGTTATGAAATTCAGCCCGAAAGCTTGAACTATGCAGCTTTTAAAAATCAATTCAGATATTATTTTTTTTCCTCATAACGACAAATTTATAGTTAATTTAATAAATATAATTAATTAGGTAAAATATATTTAACCTTTCTCTGAGATAAATCAATATATTAATTTCTATGCTATTTACAAAAAAACTGTGAAAAAATCACAAATTTATAGAGAAAACTTTAAAGCTCATTTTCATCAAAAAAGTAAGACCAAGCCAGGCCAAGTCTGCCTTCATCTAATTGATAAGAAAGTTGGTTTCAACGTTTGTGATATTATTCAATGAAAAAGATGGATTAAATCGTCCATTTTTTAATGTGTATGTTTCACCAACAGAAAAAGATTCTTTTTTTAGATTGAAATCTAAATTAATGCTAAGAATAGTTGTGTTTAAGAAACGAAAATAATAAAAATTTAGGAACTCAATAGTTCATTAGATCTCGATCTCAAAACGACTAAATAAACAACAACAAAGTTACTTTAGAATCATCGAGGATTTCAGATTATTATTTGTGATACGATAGATGGATTCTCAGCGCAGATGGTTCACTTAATGTCCCAGGATTTATCTTAAAATACAACGAATTTGATTTTGTTTTATCATAAGAGGATATCATTTTGAAACATAAAGCTTGCTAAATGCATTGGTTAAATCCTTATTTCTCATCCATTTATCTGGAGTTTTTAATCCAAAAATAAATCCGTTTAGTACTCCGAATTGGAGAGAAAAAATCAAAAAAGAATCTCTTTTCATTTAGAGTTATGATTCATAAACGAATATCTTCTGTTACTATGCAGTCAAAGAAATGCTCGGTTAAACCTTACCTCTCTGACATTCAGTTCTGTCTTTGGGTTGGAGAAGAATGTCATAGATGCTCATCCAAACATTTATTTTAAACTTAATTTAATATAATCAAATCTTTAGAAAAATGGCAATAAACTGTTGATTCAAATACTGAACCCCTTCACAAATCTTATGTTTCATAAATTTACATATGGTTGAAATGAAAGTATTGCCTGAAATACTGAAACCCTTATCCTCAATTTTTTGAATATTGTCACTTTTAAGGTTCATTTTTCTTTCAAATGAAAGATCGTGCCATTTCTACTCAACAAAGCGAAAAGAAAGATTGTTTCAACTTTCGAGATGCTATCAAAACAAAAGTGATGGATTTAATCATCCATCTCCAAATGACCATGTTTTACAAACGGAAAAAGAACACTTTTTAAAAATGCTAATCACAGTTCTTTCTTTAACTTGTCATCTAAATTAATGCCAAGAATCATCCTGCATAAGTAACAAAAGCCCCTTTCTTTTCAGTAGAAATAAAATTTAGAAACATAATGCATTAGATCCCATTTCCAGAAGGAATAAATAAAGGCGATTGCGCAACAAAGTTTCCTGGAAGATTCCAGAAGAATATGGCTGAGCAGCAAGATGGATGGTGGTGTCGGCGCAGGAAAACAAGTGCAAATGGCATTTTAATTACTACCTACTGAGTGGTAAGTGCTCACTATTGTTCTGAATTTCTTTCTCTTTTTTCAGTGCCACCTCTCAGTGGCCCTCGTGTCCTGCCATCATGTGAAGGCAGCATCATCTGTCTTGACTGTGGATGTCTGAAATAGAATAGAAGTGACATTGTCGGCGATCTGAGAGTGCTATGCCCCTGATGGATGGGACGGCTGCTGTTAATAGAAGATGGAACAATGGAGGCTTCTCATTGGTCGGGTCACCTTTTTGCTTTAATGAAGAGAGAACAGTTCGAACGGTCGGCGGCTGTTTTTTAAAGTAATTGAGGACGACGGTTGAGAATTTTGCGTTGATGCTTTCTTGGAGAGAGTTGGATTTTATTGTTGTCTTTTTTTTAATACTTGGTTAATTAAATTAGTAGCTCCCCTCTGCTAAGAAAGAATGTTTTAGAGCCAGAAAGTTGTATTTGAAACATGAAAATGCTATTTTTAATGTAACTTATTAATAAAAATGTTATTAATAAATATAGAAAATGTTCATATAGTTTTTCTTAGAGTAAAACAACTAAGTATGTTTTAAGCAGCTTTTTCCCAAGGGAAAACATAACTATTGATTGTGTCAAGTTGACAACGCGGGGAAAGATTCGCGGTGTATCACTACGCCAATTAAATAGTCATGAATATCATTTTAATGTATTAAAAAATGATTGGGACATCTGAACAGAATTTAGCTTTAAGAAAGAATACTCTTGCATTTGTCGTAGAGAAAAACAAGCAACTATTTTTAATCGCTTTTTCTGAAGGAAAAAAAAAATGCTTCGGTTATCAGATAGTGAAAAAGATTAAATTAAAAAATAAGTAATTCTTTTTCTTAATAATAATAAAACTTAATAAAAATTTAAACTTTTTCACTTTATCACTGTTTTAAATTATTAATAAAGTGAAAAAGGTTCATAATACTCTATTTCTAGAGTCACTATTAAAAGCAAAAATTCAATACCTTACCACTTTTAGAAATCAAGAGAGATCCATCAAAATTTTCAGTGATAGAACAATTTCAAAACTTCACTCTTTTTCTGCAACAGCAAGTTTCACCAATTAAGAGTTTCTCAACCCCAAATCCATTTTATTCACCCATCACCCATGTTTATCATTCCGTACAAGCTTGCATGAAAAGGGGGGCTCGAACCGGCGTATTTATCGCCAAATTTTATGTCGCCTATGCCAACTATTTACGAGGGAATAAAAATGGAACGTCCCTTTATCTGTCGTTTTGAAGTCCACGCCCGGCGATACCACAGCGGAGGGACACTCAATTGACCACCCTCCCTTCCTGGCAAGCCAAAAACTTTATGACCCAGTAAAGGGTGGGGGGGACGGCAGTGAAAAGATCGAGACATGAAATCTGCAGGGTGGGTAGCGGCCGGGAGATATAGGAGAGCATTGGGGCTCACTACTGGAAACGTGGTTCGCACTGATATCGGCTAATTTCCAGGGGGACCTGGCGGCCGTATTTACGGTATTTGTTAAGGGCGTCGCAGGCCATTGACGGCGCAGTAACGGTCAGTCCTTTTTGCTGCTTCGCCGATTGACTGGCTGTTAGGGATGGCGAGGGAAAGGTTGCTAGGACGAAAAAGCAGCCAACACAGGTGACAAGCTGCTCAATTTTATTCAATTAATCTGAATAAAAAGTGCCGACTCCTAGATATCATTTTCTTAATCTCTGGATTCTTCGCCGACCGATTAGCACTGAAACGAGGGAGGGCACTTAGCGAGGATCAAAAATCAACCTACACAGCTAATAAATTGCAGTGATTTTAGTGTATGGACTTGAGTAAGAAGAACTGTTGCTTAAATGCTTTGTTTACTTCTGGACCTTTCAATGGTAAATTGGCTTAAAGTTTGAAATTCAGGAACGATATGATTTTTTTTTTACTAGAGTTAAAAAGAAGAAAAAAATCGACCAGTTCAAGGGACTAACAGCTCGACTTCCATTATACAAACATGAATAATATGTGCTACATTTTAAATTCTAGCAATTTTCTCCTGTGTCTCCCATTGACCAGTTAGCACTAAGTTTGAATGGCAAAAAATTACGTTCGATTTTCTTTGACTGCATGGCAGAGGAATCATAAAACACAGACGACAAAAGATTAATATGAAGAAGTACTGATTTTTCGATATTGGTTGTTTGTTTTCAGATGCTCTGCTAAACAAGTTGGCAGCAAGCTAGAGTTTCTTTAAAAAATCATCTCCCTTTCTCTCTGAAAATAAAATAAAATAAAAACTTTCGTTGCTACATTATGTTTACTTTTCCACTAATTTAGACTTGAGGTCCAAATTTTGTGAAATCTTTTAGCATTTCTTGTTTATGAAATGTTAACTTCGTGTTTATGAAATGCTATCTTACAACAACCTTAAAGGTAAATATATGACTTCCAAGACAATATAATTCCCAGTTCAAAATTAAGAAACAATAACTAAAAGACTTAATATATCACCAAAATGCTATACAGTGGATGCAATGCTGGGAAAAAAATAGGGTTACTTTTAGTATTTCGTAAAATTGCCGACATCGACGTAGTGTCGAAATAACTTGTTTGAATCACTGACACCAAAAGAAATCTACAAAAAATAATGATTTCCTGCACGTGATTTAAAGCTTTGTTAAGCCTTGTTTTAAAGCATTGTTTAAAGACAAAAATTATTTCGCCTTTAAAATTATAAACAAGCATTTGCATACAGCGAGACATTAGGTGTTCTGTAAGAATAGAAAATTATATTTTACCATTATTATTATATTTAGGATTTACAATTGGAGTTACTACTGTATGTAAAAATTTCTTTGTGAAACATAAAAAAATAATCTCTTTGTTTTTTAATTTATGTATTCCAGTTATTTTTCAGTAGTAACTTTTTTATTAGTTGCGCGTGTTTGAAATCAAATGCTACTATACCCGTTATGATAATTGATGCCTCATATTTTTCTATTCTAAGAAAAATACCGTCTACTTTGCATGAGATTACTAGAATGTTCTTCCTCATTTTTGAATACATCTTCAAGGAGCTATAATTTCTCAATTGTTTTGTTGGGAAAATAATAACTTTTCACGAGTATAATTTATCATTCTTTAAAATTCTTAAGAGCTTTAAGCAGTACCTTCAAAAGATCACAAAAATTTTGAAACTAATCTACGCATTTTCTGACTTCTTGCATATCAGAGAGAAAAAATGTTCTTTTAAGGTCAAGATGTAAATCACGTAATAATTTCATTTCATTAAAGAATATTTTTAAAAAATTATAACTCACACTGATATACTCAGAAATAATAACTTTAAAATACTGGTTTCCATCTCCATGATTGAATTAATTTATTGAATTGTTATATTAACTTTCCATTGTCTTAATTTCTCTTTATTTAA
>BGPR01001093.1:193378-211728 GCA_013235015.1 Araneus ventricosus | reverse complement strand
TAACTTTCCATTGTCTTAATTTCTCTTTATTTAAATTAACTTTCCATGCCTCGAAAATCCCTGTTTTAAATGAATGAATCAAAAAAGAACATGACCAAAATTGAAAAACTGCAAAATTTAATCATTGGAAAAGAGTTATTCATGTTTACAAGAAGAAATTTCTTTTATTTAGCTCATCGTCATTGCATCTGAACAAAAACTGAGAAAGAAAATTGAGCACATCTCCAACCTAGGCAAAACAGTTATAATATTTTCCCTTTCGATATCATGTAACACCCTGGGGCCGCGGTGGCCTAATTGTAAGGTCTCAGCTTCGGAGCAGGAGGGTCCAGGTTTGAAACCCGATTCCAATGAAGATCCGCCATATCTGAGGCCTGTTGCACGCAAAATCATACGTAGTGTCCAAACATCCCCTCGCTGGTGTGGTGCGGAGGTTTGGAGAAGGGTGCCAGCTCAGGTGTCATCGTCTTCCGACCGCGGTTCAGCGGTCCGTCCCCGAATAATCCTCGTATTGCAACAAAAAGCGGGACGTTAATATAACTAAATCAAACCAACCATGTAACCCTCTGTACAAAGAATACAAAGCATAAGACATTTCTACTAAGATGAGATTTCAATTAAGATGTGCATCATTGTGATAAAATATATTTTTCCATACATTGTAGCGGTTACAATTCACTGCCTTCTCCTTTTTATGGTAGGTGGCGCTACTAGAGCCATCAGGGTTTTTCCCATGATGCCTCTCTCTCTTCTTCTTCTGTGTACTTGTGTTGTGTTGTTGTTCTCTGTCTCGTATCTTTTAATGTACTGTGTCGTGGAACTTAGCCATCTAATAAAAATGGTTCCTGAAATTGAATTAATTCTTCAACAGCGGCATTCCATATAAACATGAGTCTCGTCCCTCTACAACATTATATTTTATGAATTTAAAAGGGACAAATAATCTTTTTAACAGAAGGTGTCATGAAAATTGGCGAAGAAAATTAGTTAATGAATGTGACAACTATTCATTAGTTGTAACGGATTCATCTGTTCAAAATTTTTGTAATATTCACTTTTTATTTAAAATTATTTGAAATGCAAATCTCACATCAATGAACCAAAACTTTACATAAAAACTAGATACTAGTTAGTCCTGTAACCCGCTAGCTTTTTTTAAATCTCTAATTTTTTTTAAAAAAATGAAATCGGAATTTATTGTTTTATGCTGTTTCATTTATTTCTTTTTTCACCTTCGTCTAGCCATTTATTTCCCCTTGTGCTTTGCTTCATACCTTTCTACAGACTCCGCATTAAGTTTTATTTTCAATTTCCCATCACCTGAAACACCGGTAACTGATTTATGAAACCAACTAATCTTCTGAAGTCAGGTAGTTGGTTTAAAAAACTAACGAAGTAAGATTGCACGCCAGACACACCATTAGTCATGCGTTGCAAAAATTAAAAATTTTTATCTCCCGAAAGCAAAGACCCTTACTGAATGATTACGTCTTCTTCATCTCTACAGGTTAAGACCATTTAAAACAAGTTACTTATTTCGCTTTATTGAAACTGAACAGGATAATTGCGAAAATATAATAGTGATGTTCTTCCATAACGAAGGCTGATGAATCGTCGGTCTTTATAAACGATCCTCAGACGTTATTAATTATTCTGCTGTTGAAGTTCACGAGATCAAATTATCGATAAAACTGTCATGTTAAGAAAGGACAAGAAAATATACATGCCTTGTTAGACACCAGAGGTCAACAAAACCTGTTTGGAACTCACAGTCGCGGATTGCGGAATATTTTGGTCACTAGATGGCGTGACTTGTCTTACTTGGTTTGTTTTTGGGTTCCTATGCTTGCGCAGATGGGATTTTAGCTCAGAGTTGGGAAATTTAATTGTAAAAAGTGGTAAGTAAATTTACTGTGATGAATTTAATATGATTATTGCAATTTTAACTTCAATTAATTAATCATTTAACTGAGTAACAACGGAACGGAGTTTTCTTTACGGAGTACCGCTAGAATGCGAAGCATCCAAAATGTACCTCCACATCTAATTAAGATTCGGTCTTTTAATTAAATTAGTCATATAATAATACGAGTTTGAACTGAGTAACAAGTGAATAAAGTAATATGACTGTTGGTCCTTAAGTATTGTTGACTTACTAAAGATTAAGTGATTGACTTAAAAAGGATTCTAATTTCACCTAATATTAAATTATTTACTTGAGTATATATTTATCTCGGCATTCGTTTGAATAAAAAATTCATTAAATACGTAGAACGATAAAATTAAGAAAGTATACAAAAAATGTGAATAAAAAGTCTAATGTGGTATAGAGTTAAAAAATATCGCATAAGTTTATTTAGGAATTTTATAGAATTATAGAGTATTTAATAAAAATAAATTAAAAGTCAGAAGATAAATTTCTGAAATCAAAGGTAAATGGTGGAATGAATCACACTTTGTTATTAAACTTTTACAGTGATCAGCCACCTGTTTCGAAATATGAAAAATAAAATACAAATATTTTTTAATAAGGGTACAAGACAATTATTCAATATTGAATTCAGTATGGATAAACAATTAACTTTGTACTACAAATATGGAACTCATTGAATTTACACTGCAAATCCTTCAACTGAATATCTGATGTTTTAAATGCACTTATTTTACAGTTTCCATGTAAAAGTCCCGATATAATAATAATAGCCGCCTTCTGCGACCAGCTGTTCGCCTATAATATTAATAGCCTGTAGCTAGCTACGCTTGCGACTTGGCGAAATAAATTGGCGGCTGTAGAGTCCGAGGGACTGCCAAAATCATATTTTGTGACGTATCTCGAAAATGAGAAGCCTAATGAGAAATCTTCCAACACATGTTACAATGGTGTAACTAGGGTTGGGCAACTGGGTGACGCCCATCTTTAGGGGTGCTACAAAGACATATTTTGTGTGTGTGTGTTTTTAAGGCCATAAATAGATGAATGGGATCGGGATGGGGGCGAAAAGTAAATACTAAGCGCTAAGCTCTACTTATTCACGCTACACCCCTGCTAAGATAATTGATTTTTGTAATATTTTGTGTTTTAACGCTTACTCCGTTAATTATCATCATTCATTATTATCTGATGGAGATTTCCATGCGAAAAATAATGAATACTAAACAAAAATGCAAATAAATCTCATATAATTGCCACTCACCATATTTACGTGAACTATTTTGGAATTTTGACGTCACTTTTAGTTTTCACTTCAAAAATACGTCCTGACCTTCGCAACAGCTTGCACACACACTCGTATCATTAGCATTTGCAGTGTGTTTCTCAGAAGCTGTAAATAATTCTCTGTGGATTGTACAGTAGACATTTTAAGTGAAAAGTGTGATATGACAATCATAAATGTCATAGAGAGATGTTTATATATCTCATTTAACATTCAAATTTTCTCTTCGCCAGGACTGTCTTGACCTTCACCTGATTCGAGCAGACATGTTTTGTATTTAGTGTAAGAATAAAGATGTCGTGTTGCTTTCTTGATATGCATTTCCTGTGGCATGTTATGAATGTTACATCTTTTATTTTCCTCTTTTAGGAATGCAGTAGCAAAAATATGTCTATGCAAAGCATTATGGAGGCGATATATCATCTGGTTGGTACCAAATACAGTGATGGAATGCAAAAATGTGCGTTTATTTATAGTGTGAAGGAAGAATAACAAAATAACTAAAATTTACGGTTTCTAACTTTTCCTGATATACCTCTCTTTTCTAGACTGAGATTGTACAATTCTAAATATAGAAAATGTTTTATAGCAGGGTTAGTACGCGTCCTTACAAGTCCTTACTTTTACATTTAGTCCTTAAAAGTCCTTACAAATCCTTATTTTTACGCCCCATTTTTAAAAAGTCCTTGAAAGTCCTTACTTTTTGCCACCTCATCTAGAGCAAAATACATACAGTATTTAGAAAGAGAAAGATCCAAAGAAAAGACTGAAACAAAACAACTGAAACGAAAAGCCTAGGAGGAAATAGACTTTTTGAAACAAAAGAAAATGTTCCAAACCAAATACACCAAACAAATGGGAAAGCAAATGATTTAGCTAATGAGGCTAAAAAGTCAAAGGACATAAATTTATTTATTTAATGGCATGAACTAAGAAAAACAATTACTGAAAAAAAATTTAAATAAATACCTTGGATGCAAAATTGAATGAAAAAGGTTTGGAATTAAAAGATATTTAATTTAATTACCAGTTTCATGGGTTTTTATCATCAATTTATTAACTCATATTTTTATGAGCTTTTGTTGTGTTAAATTTGTAATGTATCTTCTATGTTTTATATTATACTTTAACATCTAAAAAGTTGAATTTTCAAAAATGAGACATTTTATTTAAAAATGCGTGCGACAATTCGTTAAGTTTATTCAATTTAGAGGTCCTTATTTATTGGTCTTTTTAGTCCTTAAAATTCCTTAATAGTCCTTGATTTTCTTTTAAGGAAATGTGTATGAACCCTGTATAGATGAAAATGTTGAACCTAACACACTGGTAAGAAACCGGCATTTAAAATCGTTACAGAATTGCTATAATAACACCTGTAAAGAGACCAAAGATATTTACAGCAAATAAAAAGTGCATACATTTAAGCCTGAAGGAAGAATAACAAAATAACTATAATTTACGATTTGTAACGCTTCTCTGGTTCTTCTTATCTTGTACGATTCTAACTATAGAAAAAATTTTGATTTACATATCAGTGCAAATCAAAATGTTGAAACTGAGATTTGAATAAGGAATGCAGAAACCGGCGTCGAACACCGTTACAAAATTGCCATGGTAACGCTTTAAAATTTCTTAAGATGCTTATAGTGCCAAAAAAAAAAAATGCGTTCATTTATAGTCTGAAGGAGGAATAACAAAATAGCTAAATTTTATGATTTCTAACGTTTTATCTTAGATTGCTAGAATAAAATAGGATAATTAAAATATAGAAAGTGTTTTATAGATCAAAATTTTGAAACTGAGATATTCATAAAAAATTCAGAAACAAAATTTCCAAAATTGCTATGATAACACCTTAAAAAACTGTGTGTTTTATAGATCAAATTTTGAAGATGAGACAGTCAGAAAAAATTCAGTAACAAAATTTCCAAAATTGCTATGATAACACCTTAAAAAACCGTGTGTTTTATAGATCAAATTTTGAAAATGAGGCAGTCAGAAAAAGTTCAGTAACAAAATTTCCAAAATTGCTATGATAACACGTGAAGCACGTAATCAATGATTGTAATGAAAAAAGGCATATTTCAGATTTCTATTTTTTCTCATTTATTTTTTTAACAAGTTATTATTATTTTCAATTCATGGAAGACGATTAATCCATTTTCTATTTTCGAAGTAAAAGTAAACAAAATTAAAGCAGCGAAATAAAATTGGGTTCATTAAATCCTTCGCCATCTTTATTTGCGTTTTCCTTGTCATTTTTTTAAATGCTTCATTTAATGATGCATGAATCCTTCAGACAATAAAAGTCAAATCTTATTACGACAGGTTTTGCAACTGGCTTAACTATCTTATAATTCTCCTAAATAATAAATTTTGTTCACTCAGATAAATGCAACATTTAAGACAGGCTTAATGTGTTTAAATCCAAGATTAGCAATGACTTATCAAAACGCATTGAAGTATTAACTGCTTTATTAATGTTAGTCTTGGATTCAACCTGATAAAGGAATTAATACTACAATGAATTTTGATAAGCTTTTTAATCCTTTCTTTAAAGATACTAATTTATCACCAACTTTCAGCTCATAATAATAAATCATTATAATACAAAACATATTCAAAAATCATATTCTACTTTATTCATTTAGCAGGAAGCGATAAAATCTGACCATAATACTGCTGTGAAGGTCATTTTGTAAAATATCTTTTAAGATTAAAGGGCACCGCTGAGCTTTAGTATCGATCCCAAATAGCAAATAATCTTTGGTGATCACTGATCTGCCTGTGCCTTTCGTAAAGGCCGCTTTAACCTGGAGGGATAAACGCAAATGTCACAATTCACCTCTACTCCCCAGACCAACAAGCACCACGGTCCAGACATCTTGTCATCTAGGTTGTCTAACCTGGTGTTCTAATAAGACTGACTTCGAACAAGCTTGACATTTCATTGTCCCGACAGGATATACACAAAGAAACGTCAACGACGAGAAATAATCGCAATGAAATTGTCTGCTGTTATCAAGTTTCAACAGACAAGTTCTGTTGGCGGCACATCGTTGAGTGGCAGGCACTACCTACTTTCATGGACATGAAGCAGATATGATTTGACGCTAAGAGATTCGAGTTCTACCAGGAAATGACGATTAGGTTGACAGTAAATTGACAAGTAAAAAGCGTGCTGAGGTATATTCGAGGGTTTTTATTTGTTTTCCCGGCGTTGTCAATATTGGCAGTTTGACATTTGGGTTGATTGCGCATTGAGTGTTCCAAATTCGCGGGAATAAGGAAAAGTTGGGAATATTTTCCGCGAACTATCTGTAACTCATTGTTCAGTTACATTGTTTCAAAGCAACTGGAAAGGGTATAATTACAGGTAATTATTCAAATAAAGTCGTTTTTCATAAAATACTTGACAGCTAGATACTTTGAAATGCTTTTCTTACCATTAAAATAAAAGGATATTTTATTTCATTTATGCAGAAATATAAGAAAAATTCGTTGTAAATCCATTTGAGCATATTCTATATAAAGTTAAATCACAGCTAATGCAATATTTTTGTAATGTAGAATTTTTTTTTCGGTGAGTTAGTTTTATTTCGCAGTCAGACATTTTAAAACCCGAGTTTTCTGTCGTGTCTAAAAAGTTGAGTTGGCAATGAATATTGTGAAACACATCTTACATTTTTTCCAAGCAACAAGAAAAGTGTATAATTACAGAAATAAAATCAGTATTTTTTTCTCTATACATAATAAGTTGTATAATGCGAATTATCGATGGGCAACTAAGTAGTTCAGCACTTCCATTGATTTTCACTTCTAAAACAGGTTGTTTGCTCTAAAATTTGATATAAATATTGATTTAATTAACTTGTATTTAAAACTATTGGCTGACCCCATGTATGAACTGAAAATTATTTCGGGATACCAAATGCAAATAAATTTAAGAAGAGAAAAAATAGACAATCAAGTATTAATTTATGATATACAATAAAGAAAAATGGTTAAGGACATTTAATTCCCAAATCTTAATGAACTATTCTAAAATTGTAATGGTTTCTGAATTCTTTTTAGATACGTAAATTGCAAAAGCTACCAAAAGAAATCGATGTCTTATTTTTTCTACATAAAAATTCAAATACGTGAGCCCATTAGGCGGACGGAATTTATAGTTTAAGTGGCCTTGTATCAGATTAATTTTCCGTCTTGAAGTACTAAGCGGCGACACACCTCGTAATCTTTAATTGTGGGTCAGGTGATAAAGATAACACCTGAGCTGGCCAGTTGTCTTCCAAACCACAAAGACAACTGGCTATGACGTCAGAATTAACGCTCTTGATTCAAATACATTGCGGATATTCGCCAAAAATGATCAGTGGCCTTTTATCACTGTCGTATGCAAAGAAACTGATGGTCATAATAATAGTTATCAAATATTAATACGTGCTATCCTACTTTTACTAGATGTTCCAAGTAGCACAAGGTGCTGCACGATATTATACAGTGTTCTTCGATGTTTTCCGGCATTGTACAACATTATACGTTATTGCCAATGTTGTACGATATTGTACAATATCTGTGTGCGACTGGGGATTTGCATCTCTGGTTCAGTGGTACCAATTTCTGAGAAGGTACACTGTGTATTTCGAGAGTGTGAAACTCGCGGTCCACGAAAAATATCTTCAGAACCCAGCAAACATAATTAACAACAATTTTTAATAAAAATTCCATAGCTTAATTTTTAATATTCCTAATTATATATAATTATTACACTCGGAAATTGACATATGAAACTATTTTTATGTTTGGAACAATGGTGTAGTCGTAAATTAAGCAGTGCCAGAACGTTCTGAGCTGGATGATAATATTGTTGAGGGAGATGTAGAGAGTGATAGGGGGAAATACTTCATAATAAAAAAAATTGCATTTGAAATGTATGATGTATTATCTCGGTATTGAAACAATAAAACGTCATCACTTTACAGTCATTATTTTAGTTTTGACCAAGCATTAACATAATGCGCACTGTAGTTCAAAGCAAGAATATCATGAAAATGTTAAAGAATAATTCTTTGGACGTTTATGTTGATTTCAAGTTTTACTAAAATTAAGTAATGTAAAAGTAAAATCATGAACACAAATGTCATGAGTTTGAAACATAAAATACAATTAAATGTTTGCAACCTTAATGTTTTTAATCCCTCCCCACCACCACTCGACAGAGGTTTCTTACTTTTATTATTTCAAATATTCATCCTCTTTTCGAGGGTAAGGATTTGACAAAGACTGCGCAATTTTCAAAAGGTATTTTACAATTTTTTTTCTTCTTTATTTCTCACAAAAAAATAGCAGCTCCGGAACGGCGTTCCTGCGAGTTAAAATATTAGGAAGTAGTGTCAGAACGGCATTCCTGTGAGTTAAAATATTAGGAAACAGTGCCGGAACGGCGTTCCGGTGAGTTAAAATATTAGAAAGCAGTGCCGGAACGCCGTTCCGGTGCGTCCCGGCTCCACTACACCCCTGGTTTGGAAGTACTTGTCTGTGCGAATAATTATGATCGGAAGTAAGTTTTCAGTCAGATCCCGAATTACTGACCTTGAATCACTTTTGAAAGTAATCATTGCAGGCGAGATATCGCTCGAATCTGGAAAGATACCAAGTGTTCAGAAGAATCTTTAACTTTACCGTTACCTTTGTTCTTTTTTTTTGTATTGCGTTTTGTTGTGTTTTTAAAATAAACCTACATTTCTCTAAAAAGTGTTTTGCTTTTTTCACGGCTCGCATAAATTTAGACCTTGTTTATTTGAACCGTGCTAGCATTTGAGTTTGACATCATGTGGAACTGGTACACATTAAATGTGCTATTGGCGCTTAAACTACCATACGTTGGTGAGGTAAACGTCCACCGTTGGTTCAAAAGCCGTCTTCGTCAACTTATTATTTTTCAAAAGTACGAGGAAATGGCTTCGTGTAGCTTCCAAAAGAGACATTAAACCAACTAAGCTAAAGTTAATATAGGTAGAAAGGAAGTCTCGAACCTACTCTAGGTATTTACTATTCTAAGTAGAATTGGTGGATAAATTACCAATCCTGGCAAGTATTTAATCAATCCTTCTAAGTCTGATTAATTATCAATCTTTCATTGCTAAAATGATCTTCCAATGCTAAAGCTCAGATTTTGCCACTTAGCTTTTGCTGCCACGGATTTATCAGGATAATTTTAGGACAAACTCAGGAATTTTAATGCAGCATCTAAACGACCTAAACGCCGAAAGAAGATGTCGAAAGAAAAATAATTCTTTATTCTGAAGCTGAAATCCATTTTACAGGTCCAAGCCAATCATTCTCAGTCAGGGTTTTCCTTAGAAATTCCTTCCTAGTCAAATTTAGTGGATAAATTATCAATATTGGCTAGTAATGAATCAATCCTTCTAAGCCTGAATAATTACCAATGCATCATACCTAAAATTATCTTCAATTGCTGAAGACCAGATTCTGTCACTTAGCCTTTGCTCCACGGATGTGTGAAGATAATTGTTGGACAAAATCACGAATCTTATTACAGCTCGTTACTGCAGCATCCAAACGATCTAAACTCCGAAAGAAGATGTCTAAAGAAAAATAATTCTTTATTCTGGAGCTGAAATCCATTTTACAGGTCCAAGCCAATCATTCTCAGTCAGGGGTTTTCCTTAGAAATTCCTTCCCAGTCAAATTTATTGGATAAATTATCAATATTGGCTAGTAATGAATCAATCCTTCTAAGCCTGAATAATTACCAATCCATCATACCTAAGATTACCTTCAATTGCTGAAGACCAGATTCTGTCACTTAGCCTTTGCTCCACGGATGTGTGGGACAAAATCACGAATTTTATTACGGCATGTTATTGCAGCATTCAAACGGTATAAAAGCAAAAAAGAAGAAAAAAATTGGGCTGTAACTGAAATCCAGTTTAGAGGTCCCAACCATCCATTCTTAGTCAGAGTTTCCCCCAGAAATACAGTTGTCGCTGGGACCATCGTTCCAGCAACGCAAAGAAACGCCACCAAAAATTTTGCGCCACCCCCTTGTGTCGAAGGCAAACTGAGCGGCCACCCTATTTTATTATTATTAGAGCGTCCGCCGACCCGGCGCGATTCGTCATCACTCATGTTTAGAGCAACACTTGAGGGGTGTGCGGGGAAGTTGAAAATCCGCAATTCGGCGATCCGTCTTCGTTACGTCTCCGCGGAATATTGTGGGCCGTCATCGGAGAACCCAGATCTTATGGAAATGGATGACACGGAAACGTCTGCTAGGGTCTCCCGAATCATTCATCTTCATACACACGGGGGGGGGGGGGGGCGCTTCACTTTTCGTATCCCCCCCCCATCTTCCTCAGCCAATACTTTGGGAGTTAGAGGGAGCTACTGTTTCGTTCGTAGTGTTCTTTTAGGTCCTGCAACTGCACGTTCAGGGGCAAATTTCGATAGAAAGCCATTCCCTTAATTATGTAGGGATGCTAAATCTTTGTACAGGTGCAGTTGTTCAATGTTTAAATTTGCATATTCCTTTCTGGCGAAAAAATGTTAATTTTTTCCTTTAATTAAGAGCTGGTGCAGCTGCTGTACCAGTAGGTAATTAGGATTTCGCTACTTCACCATACAGCCAGCGAACTTATCTGTCTCTGCTCTTATCACCTGGTTGATCGTTGTACTACTTTTTCCCCCACCAGGAGGCACCACGAGTATGTGGATGGGAAGGCGCCGTATACGTAAGAGGGGTCTCTCTGGTGGCCATAATTTATTTATTTAGAAAATTCACACTACAAAATACACTCCAATTACCGATTGCATGATACAGAAACAAAACTAAAATAGCCGTAATACACAAATAAAAAAACAACAGATAGACGCAGAAATAACTAAAAAACACAACAAGAATTAAAGAAACACACAAAATAAAAACACCTCAAGAACACAAAAGCCGCAAACATTCAGTCTTAAAAACACCATAAGACATATTAAACACATCAAGATCATCAGAGAAATCATCCTTTCAGAAATTTTGTAAAATTTATAAAGACAAAAATTACGTATGTAATTAAACCTGGTAAATACATTTACAAATAAACAACTCATCCTCAGACTTCTAGTCGGCACAGCATAAGTGATACGGCTCAATATGTCACTGCAATCAACGACATCATTACTTATCTTATAATGGTGATGTGACTCTCAGGGCCTATCTCTGATATGAGTCGCATATTGTACTCGTAATGGGGGCTATAATGCGTTCGGCCGCAGTGCCCTTGTTTATGTCGTGGCGGCCGGCCTTCTAGCATTTTCCGGATGCCTAAGCAAGGCAGGGTTCTCTTTGTGATAACTACCATCTCCTATTCAGTCACCTTACGTGTGATGCGTAAATTGACGCAAGTCGTGTTGACAATGTTAATTAATACATTAAATGTAAGTACTTGCAAGATCATTTGTAATATTCAAGTCTCTATAACATTTAACAAAATCCATGAAATATGATAAACATCTAAACCTCTTATAGATTAGCTTTACTGTTTATTCATCCATTCATAAATAGTTTTGTTTCCGATTAAATATTTGTCACATATTAATTAGCTAGAACAATTTATCATAATTTTTAGATTTCTTTAAATCTTGCCAAAATTCACTTTCTAATTCAACATTCAACACTTGCTTTTAACTATTTGATAATATTTGTAAGTGAGGATTCACTCATTAATTTCAAATCAAAGGTTGCGTTGTGTTATTTACTCCAGGTTCTAATACAATTATAATACCCTTAAACCAGATTCCTGGATTATCAATATCACAGTATGCAGAAATAAGTGACATATATTTATTCGTAAACAAAACTTTTTATCAATGGATGAATAAACAGTGAAGCTAATCTATAAGAGGTTTAGATGAAGATGTTTATCATATTTTATAGATTTTGGTAAGTGTTATAGATACTTGAATATTACAAATGATCTTGCAAGTGCTTACATTTAAAGTATTAATTAACAATGGCAACACTACGTAAAGATTAATTGGTGCCGTGACCAGGATTTTAACCAAAGTAATAAAATAATACACGCTTTTTAGTGGCAGAAAAACTGAGTTATATTGAGTTTATGTTCAAAACAATTTAAACTACTTTGTGATTCAAGTTTAAAGTACATAAGAATTTAATAATTTGAGAATTGACACGACATGCGTAATGAGGAAGAACAAGGTTAGTAACTCCACGGGTGGACGAATGAGACCACAGAATTTATCTACCGATGACTTGAAAAGAGAGGAAAGCACTTTTCTGTTTATTCGTCAAAATCTCCTTTGTAAGAGGGTGTTTGAGTTTTCTTCGGGCTCTATATGTTATATTCTATAGGAGACGGTTAGCCACATCTGGTATTGCCCTCATACTCTGTTCAGATCTCAAAACAACCACGACTATTCAAAAATTACCTTCATGCGGAAAGTTAATCTTTTAAAACTATATGAGGACTTTGGTTGATTTTTAGATGAGTCACATTATCGCAAACGAGGTCAAGTAATACAATGCCGAAATCTTGAAAACTTTGGTGCAAGATCCTTCTGTTAAATGTATCAGTGCTTATAAGGAAATATAATTTAATAAGTTATCTTGATTTAAAATGTTTTATTGACTTTCTCCATATAACCCTTAAAAAAGATTATATTCATTAATCCTCAAGTAGGACTTTTCGTGCTTTATTTTCTTATTATGGGCTTAGTAAGGTTATGAAGTTTATTTTCTGCTTGTAAAAGTGCCACAAATGGAAAAAAATATTAAGAAACTATATGTTAGAGACTAATAAACAAAACTTTCGTTTCTATTTAGAGACCATTGATTTAAAAGGTACAGAATCATGCGCGATAGCGCTAATATGGAGAAAGAGCAGATTCGTGTTTAAGAATACATACCGTCACGTCGCACAATTACAGTTCTTCTACATTAATCTGTTCGAAATCGAACAGGAGCTGTATTAGTTGCCCCTCAAGATGGTGCTTTCAGGTGTGACATCAGTAAAATTTAACCAAGAAAGCTTCAAGTCGGCTTGTTTTGGATCTTATTCTCTGAATCTTGGACTTTCCGCGTCTGAAAATATATTAATAAATGTGAAAATCCAGAAACAGTTTTTACGTTATGAAAAAACCAAACTATTGAATAAATTTTCTTCGTGTTTCGCTCATAAGTACTATGAAGCATAAGGTAGGTTTCACGACAGTTACTTTTTATATTAAAAATAGTTTTTATTGTTTTTAAGAATTAAAAACTATACTTCCATACATAGAAAAGATTATTTTATCTTTAGTGTCTACTCCTAACATCTTTTTCTGCATTTTGATTTAATAAAAACATTAAGAATTTTATAATTTTTTAATTAAAATTAGTTTTTGACATGACTATCTTTCATTCTACCGTAGTGATATTTTAATAATAAAATTTCCTTTAACTATTGATTGGTAATATATTACGTCTTTTCAGTTTAAACAACTTTACATTAAAATTAAAGTTGTAGTAAGGTAAGATTATCAGGCACTAAACTGCAGGATTGTTCTTCCCTTAACTTTCTAGTTGTTGCGGGTGTGGTGCCTTCTCGAAGATTACGAGTTACTAATCCACTTTAACCCTCTGAGTGGTTTGCTATTTTGATTTACTTGCTTTAAAGTCTTAAAAATTTGCTTTTAAAGTAAATAATTGGATATTTATTGCGTTTAATCAAATCCCTGAAATCTTAAGAATATCTTAGCCATGGCATTATAAGAAATGATACATTTAAAGCTGAAATATCTGCTTTTGAATTCAATATGAGAAACAGAAAAATACGTGCAAAACGCTTAGATGGCTAGAACACAGTGCTGGAGATAAGTGTTTACTGAAGTTCAAGTAGCCGTTGCTGTTGCTTCAGTTTAAGAATAACGATCCAATATTTAAGGTTTAAATATCAATATTCAGTACTATGTTCAGTTATACACAGTTCCATAGAATTAGGAATTAATGCAAACTGCATGTTGCAGTAAAGAACAAAAGGTGCTGGCGTTAATAGCAGAGAACTAAACAAAAGCGTCCCGGGAGTATAGGGGTTGTGGGTAGAATCTTGCAATAACAAAAACTATAAACAAACTAGTGGCGCCGCCTGGTAGAGTCGCTAAAATTAAGCATGCAGAGAAGCAACAATGCACAGCATCAAATCAGAATAAAGTAAAATAATAGAATATAAAAAATAATGGAATATAAAGAATACAAACACAAAATACATTAATATTAAAAGAAATGAAATAAACCAAAAGTGTACCTACAAATCATTGTGAGTTTTCTGTTGAGCTTCGTAGTATAGTAAAGAGGTAATTCGAATATGAATTTTGAACTTCTTCACCTTGACTAACTGAGTTCAAAATATAATTCAGATCTTTAATTTTGGCACAAAAATCACAACCTAAAATTCATCCGCCTAGTTTATTTCGTTCTTTGGGCTATCTCGTTCACGCACACACGAAAAGACAGAACGTCAGCGCAATGGAGGATTTCGTCCAATATTTGATGCAGATCTACAATGCTATATGCCAAATTAAATCAATCCAGAAGGTGCGTTGCTGAGTTATCGTGTTCACATGCATATGAACAGACAATGGTTTTAGATCTTGTTGTTGGCCTGCGCAGTGCGCACCACATTTCATCTGCCAATCTCGAAGCATTTTTGAGTTATCGTGTTCACATGCATACGAACAGACAATGGTTTTAGATCTTGTTGTTGGCCTGCGCAGTGCGTACCACATTTCATCTGCCTATCTCGAAGCATTTTTGAGTTATCGTGTTCACAGGCAGACAGACAGACATAATTTCAAAAATGCTTTTTCTAAGACACAGGGAGTTCTAAAACTTGGAGATTCATCAAAAATTTGAGATCAAATTTTTTTGTCGATTACAATACTTTCTTCTTCTATACTTCGTTTTCACAAAATAAAAAAATAAAAAATTCATATGACTAGAACAATATTCGAAATTAGACTCAGTAAATTATATTTAATTGAGTTAAACAGCTTCTATTTTAAAATATGTGACTGTTTTCATTTTGCTTTAATGCTACAAATACGAAGCTGCCAAATAATTCTTATCTCGTCTAATATGAAAACATAAGAGATACAAAGAAAGTCAATAAAGTGTCAGTCTTCATTAAAGCTCGATTAGTTAATTTCCTTTCTAACAAAAGATTCAACTTTCTTCCTAGAAACCTTCATCAAAATCCCATTTGCTTCTTTGATTCAATAGACTTCCAGCTCAGGGTCACCTCCTTTCGTTATAATTCTTAACAGTTTCCAAGATGGGAAAACCCATTTCGTGATCAATCTGTAGAAACAAAGGTTTATGTAGATTGTGTAATCTGATGAGTTATTTACTTATCACTAGTATGTAAATAATTCATCAGATATAAATTATTTGGTTTCTGTTTTCGGAGAAGTAGTGTATTTTAAATTGTTTTAAATTTCATTTTAAATCAGTATTTTTCAGACCTTTTTTTCAGTATCTACCCGAAATCAATCAATCAAGAATCAAAAGGATTTCTGCAATAATTTTGAATATACAGTGTGATCATAAATTATTGGACCCATTTCAAAAATTAATAATAATAAAAACTAATGTTACAACTAAACGGGTTTTTTTTACATGAGAGCTCATTTTAAAAAGGTTTTTTTATTTTTTTCAGATAGGTAACACGCCGTTACATTGGTCTAGGGGGTCGTAAATTATTGGACATCTCCCATTTTTGAGAGCCATTATCTGCAAAACTTTTAAAGCTACAAGAAAAATAAAAGCATGTATTTGTAGGGAATTTTACGCTCTTTAATTTGTCAAATAAATTGTAATTAAAAACTGAATAGCTGATAAACTGATAAAAATTGTTATTACCAATGAAATAAGTTTAAAAATATTTGAATAAGTCAAGTTCCATAGTATAATACAGGTGGCCATAAATTATTGGGCCCATTTCAAAAATTAATAAAAAAAAAACTAATAAAGTTATAACTATCCTTTTTTTCTAAATGAGAGCGCATTTAAAAAAAGTTTTTTTTACATATAAGTAACGCGCCGTTACGGCGGTTTAGGTGGTCGTAATATCTCTCCCATTTCTTTGAAAGCCATTATCTGCGAAACTTTTAAAGTTAGAAGAAAAATAAAAGCATGTATTTGTAGGGAATTTTACGCTCCTTAATTTGCTGTATCAATTGTAATTCGAAAACTGAATAGCATTTGAGATATTCAAGAAAAACTAAAAAAGGACACCAGAAAAAGCGCATAGTCTTCTTCTGATTGGTAGCCAGTGAGGATGGAAATCTCTCGCTGTAGCAAATTTAGAACGCCGTAATGTTACACCACCTATCTGAAAAAAAACTTTTTATTTGTTCCCTCATTTTCAAAAAACGGAGTTGCAACATTATTAGTGTTTTTTTCAATTTATTTTTGAGATGACATTCCAATAATTTATGACCACCCTATACTGTACTTTAAGTAAGGTTCATTAAACATTTCCGAACATGCATAACCTTCTATACAGAAAATATCACGGCTGCTCCGAAATTGGAAAATAAATAATGAAATAATACGTATATTAATGACATATAGGAAATATAATTTAAAATAAGCATTCGGAAAATTTTAACGAAACAATTTTAAGTCAGGACGATTTCCTTAACTTTTTTTTTGCTTGCAAATTTTAAAGAACTAGAAAATCACCCGTCATGGTATGTCGGGTGCAAATTGCCTCTTCATTCGAGAGATTTCCCGTCAAATTTGACGTTTTTAAATATATATATATGCGAGAGAAATGTTTAACATTGATTGAAAACAAATAAAATAAACGTATGTTTTATGACAGGAAATATTTTTTATTTACATATTATTTACATATTTCTTTATTCAAAAAACCTCTTGGTAAACAACATTCCGTGTGAGGTATTTTTCGTTGTTTAACAATTTTATTATAAGTCAATAACCGTGAAATTCTCAGTTTGTCAAACGTAAGTCAAAAGTTAAAATTTTAAAGGAATTCTTTTTTCGAAATTCTAATCAAAACAAAGCGCTGCTCTACTTGTCGAACGTTGCCAAAAAATATTATCAAATTATATCATCACGATTACAAGAAATAATCAGATGCATCGTGGCGTCAAAACTATATAACGCGCATGATATACCATTGACGTAATTTTACTTTCTATTAAAAAACGGAAATTAATTTAAAATATGATTAATATAATTTAAACTTTCTCGGGAACTATTGATCATAGCTAGATACATTTTATACCAATCGATACAAAATTTTATTTCACTATTTTAGAGCTATTAAATTTGAAATTAGAACGACAATTACTTTTTAAATTTAAAATTTCTGAAATTTAGGTTCTCTAACAATGAAATAATGCTCTTTAATGTATCGCAGTGCTATAGCGCGAGTTTTATTGTTGGTGACGTCAGAGCGTTACCGAGAGACAGATCTGGGCTATTATATTAGTAATCTGACAGAAGCTCTTACTCTTTTTTTTTTCTTCTTGTGAATTTTGAACTGATCTCATGATCATTGATCAAATGCATTTGGGTGTGTGGTAGGTATGGCATGGTAAGGATTTTTGGCATAAGGTCCAATGTAGGGTATACTGCGCTAAACCCAAGTTTGATTGAATAATAAAAGTTAAAAACAACTTCGAGGAGAAAGTTATACGGAGCAAAAGTGCAAGATCTATTTGAGTGGTATACCGTTTGGGATCGGGAACCGTTAGTTTAAGAACATTTGATATACAGCAATTCATTATATAATTATAACTCTCGTCTTGCTTGAAAAAGGGGCGTTGATATAAATAAGCTAATCATGACATAATTAATTGTAAATTTCGAACAACGATACGAAGTTAATGTATTAGTTTAGTTTATCTTAGGTTAACATCCTGTATTGAAGGGACAAACTTGAGGGCTGTTTGGAGACACCTGATAATTATGAACCGTTGTTAGATGATGAGGACAACACCTAACAGACATGCCTCTCCGCAGTCTTCCCTGCCATAGCAACGTTGATTGACGATGGCACATAGTAGAACATATCAGTTTCACATGCATGGCAG
>BGPR01001093.1:173419-190247 GCA_013235015.1 Araneus ventricosus | reverse complement strand
CACTCGGTTATACATCATCCGGTCATACATCCCATTCGGTTATACATCCATACTCGGTTATACATCCCATTCGGTTATACATCATCCCCATTCGGTTATACATCATTCATTCGGTTATATATCATCCCACTCGGTTATACATCATCCCACATTCTAAAGCAGGCCGCGATGGCCTAATGGTAAGGCGACGGCCTCGGAGGCGGAGGCTTCCGAGTTTGAAACCCGATTCCACTTAAGATCCGTCATGTTTTGGGGCCTGTTACATGTTAAATCATACGTAGAGGGTCAAACGTCCTCCCGCTGGTGTGGCGCGGAAACTTGGAGAGAGAGTGCCAGCTCAGGTGTCGTCCTTGGCATCTGAGTCCGTCCCAAAATAGCTCTCGTGTTACTTCAAAAGGGGAAGTTAATATAACTAAAACAAATCCACTTTCTAAAATTTGCAAATTTTCCGTCTGTCATTATGTCGCCGTTCCTATTAAGGGGAAACTTTTCCTAGAAAAGCAAGGGATTAACATTCTTTTTATCTCTGCCATTTCTAAGGAATGTCCTACCTGAATCCACATAAATCGTTTGAAACAAGAAGTATATATCGTATATATGAAATATATGTCGTATAAAATAAGAAGTACACAAGATGAAGGTGAAATTAAGATTTTGTCACTTTCATGAGAAATGTTTAATTTTAAAATTTAATTATTGTTTCCAAACTATGTAGTATTGTATTAGTAGTGTACTAAAAATTTTAAAATTATTACTTGGAGATGAATTTGTATCAGTAGCATTAAATTTGATTTAAAATTTCGATTGCATCCGTCCCTTGAAAGAAGTATAAACGGTTCTTTCCAGTATTAAATTATATCATGACCTTGCTAGGCAGATGCATGGCATACCCATAGATCTTAAATTAAATCTAATCTAAAATAGTGTTGGTAACACAAGAAAAATCGATGCAAAATTGAATTGAAAGTATTGTTTAGCAACGGATTCGGAAACCCTCCGCACTTTTGCGCATGCGCCGGGGGGAGTTATTTTGATGAAAATAGGGATAAAGTGAAGAATGGAAGGGTGATGTTTACATTTTACTGTGCGTGATCTAACGACGAACTCCGGAAATGCGCTCATATGACTCATTGCCTGACACCCCTTCCGGTGTAAAATCGTTCAAAAGTGGTAGTCTCGGAATCCGTTGCTGAACAGTATTCCCATCATGCAAGAAAAATATATGTAGAACTGGACAGAATGCATTCACGACAAAGACAACTAAAACACCTAATAAAGGATGTTATAAAAAGAAGAAATTGAGTTCTAAGTAATTTATCATTCTAACTCCGCTACAGATGCAATTATGAAAATGATTGTAGTTTTAATAAATTTCGCGTATCGTTTATTGTTCCAAGCTTTTTTATCTAATAAGTTTTAACTTTAAAGACAAAACATTTATCTAAAAAGTTTAAACTTTAATCTCCAAACAATTGAGCAGCAACATAGCAAAATGTTATTTTTCAGAAGCGCTACGAAGTCACACATTTAAAAATAATAATAATAACTTTTGTTTGACAAACAAATGCTGATTGCCTAAATAAATGTTTTTTAAAATTTATAATAAAGAGGATGATTTATTTGTATTTAAATGTTATGGACGTCTTTTATTTTGGTTTTGATGAAAAATATTTCAGCGACCAGACAACACATCGAGCTAAAAAGAAACAAAAACAAGTTTTTATTTTATTTTATTTATTTATTTTACTTTGCCATTGGTATATCGATTAAGAAGCTCTAGATAAGCAAATAGGTATGTTTGTTTATATAGAGGTGGTATGCGAAAGCATAATCATTTTTTAATAAAAACGTTGCTTTTAAAAAATAACAGGTTTTGTCACTGAGTTTCATCTAAATAATGGTTAACAAAACATCAACACCGTCAGTCTAGCAAAAGCAAGCGTGATTTCATTTTTCATTCACCCGTTCTTCACAGGATGAGACGACATCTTTTTTTTTTTTCAATTTCATATAACGGGATAAAATTTTTATTTTTCCTGAAAGCTCTTGATTAATTTGTTTAGCACTTCATTTTTATTGTATGGAACTTGCTGTGACTTCCCTTTTATAGGGGAAAGTGTGTTAATGTATTTTAACGCTAGAATGGACACGTTACTGCTGTGACCCTTTAAAAGGGAAGAACATGGAGTCCAACTGATTTCAAACAGGGTTTAAGTTCGGCTCCCGTTCTAAAATTATACCATTTTGAATGCATTGCCGTATTTTATGAAGATATAATTATACAAGAACTATAATTAAAATATTTATCTTATTAAAATACCTTTTAAAATATTTTTTCCTTAAAAAGACATTAATAAATGGTCACTCACTGAAAAATTGAAAAATGAGAGAAACGTTCAAAGTCCATTTGTCAAACATGACGTTAATTATTTCAAATAATCTGTTATCAAAAAATTCTGTTAACGACTCTTAGGCTAAGGCTAGGCGCATACAGGCAATTCCTTCGGCAACTAAACAGTTTGGTCGGGTTGCCTGCACCGTGCGATTTCACGGCGACTAAACTGTTTAGTTGCGAAGGGTGCGCATACATGCGATTTTTAATCTCTTTCGATTCTTCATTTTTGGATGCGCTCGCTGTTTTTCAAACGCACTGCTCACGCACTGGGAGCTCCAAAATAATTTTTTTAATAGTGATACAATTTAGATTTTCTCAAATTCATTTTCAGCTAACACTCTCTCACGAAGCTATCACTTCAATCATTAGATTTTGAATGGTGAACTTTCGTTTTCATTGATTTCTTTCTTTATCAAATGCTTTGATGATCATTACTAGTAATAGGCGAGTTCTGTACATAAGCCTATAATTCGAATTTATTAGGTTAATTTTAGGTCAAAACTGAAAACTTGCTCATTTCTGAATTGTTTTCGTTAGTTAAATACGTCTGTATCTTATAAGTGCCAGCGAATTATCTTTAAGGCCTATAATTAACTCAAGAACTCGCTCTTAGCTCCTGTTCTATGTATTTAATTAAAAAATAATTACACAATTTTTGCACTCTAGGTGCTGTACATATATTTCTTTATTTAAATTACTTTCTTATTTATTGGAATAACTAATATTGCTTTATACATCAAAATTATTTACTATTTATTAATTAATTACGTAATATTCATTAAAACTTTAAAATAAATCTTTATCTTTTGAGTTTGTTTTTAAACCCAATTTTTCATAATTCGAACTTTTGGATACATCTAATTTTCATTGTGGATCCCTCAGTTTCAAATTAACCAAATTCGAATTTGATATCAATATTCAATTTAAAAATAGTTCGCGGAACGATTTATCAAAGTACATCAGTTTTTTCAGAGTAAAGTAGCCGAGCAGTGACAGTATATTTGTGCAGATGTGTTACAATTGATTAGGCCGTGTTCAGCATTAAAATTTCAATATGATTAAATTTAATTTTAAATTTGGTACATCATTTTAACATATTCCTAATTAATTACTTTTTGCAAATTTTATATTATGTTGTTTGATGATGCTAAAGAATGTTTTATATTTAAAAAAAATGCTTGATCCTATAATTAAATAGCATTTAGATTATGTTATAAAAGTTTCCCCTTTTTTCTAATTTTGTATAAAATTATTTTTAAATTTTAATTTTATATTTCTTTATACTCGGTATACAGGAACCAACTGTCCTGAAAGAGATCTGAAGTAAAATGATTTGCTAATTCAATTTGTTAAAATTTGCAACTTAAAATTGCTTATATAGAAATTAAATTACAATAAATACAAAATTATTTGGTTTTGGAAGTTAGAGTAGAGAAAACTGGGGGTTCCTAGAGGACTTAATTCGGCCCTGCCCGTTTTAAAACATCCAAAGAACATTCGATAAATATCCAAATAAATAAATACAAATTTCAGAAAATTTAGAGAAATCAGACAAAGAAATTATAAAAATAAATCTCTACTAATAATAAAGGAGAATGTGTGAGTGTGGGTGTCTTGGCGTTCTACAGGCCAGACCACTGGACTTAGAGCCACTAAATTTGGCACAAACATACTTTGGAGGGTGGGAATGTGCACCTCGGAGCTCTTTTTAAAAATTTAAATTAGAATTTTAATTAAATATTAAGCGAAATTTTGGCGTTTTTCCTTCATAACTTCCGAAAATATTACAGCATAACGCCATCTTGAAAGTGCAAAAAATTACCTTTTCAATGATATCAATTAAGTTGCCGTACAATTTTTTTCTCTAATTTTAATGAATTTTTAAAAATATTTTTTGGCATAATTAACAACAATACTTTTTATTTTTGCAACGCAATTCAAACCGTCTTCATTCTTTAAACAAACATTTAATTGCGTGTTTTTCCATCAATGTTGAATGATAAGGTAATATCTTAATGTTTAATGCTATGTTTTAATCAGCACATTTTCATCCAGCTAACATGAGGCTGGAAGTAAAATGTACCGCGCCATTTTAAAGTTAAAATCTAATACATATTTTGCAAGAGGAATAAGAGTGAAGTTGATGCCAACAATGTGCAGTTTGATGTTGCATGACACAGCCAGTCACTTGACTCTATTAGGGACGTTCATGTAGACAACGAACAAAACATATGCAAAGCTACTGAAAGAACATGAATTAAATGTCTATCACAATTTGAAATTGTTAAGAGAACCATGAATATTAAATTATGCATAAGAGATTCAATTGAAATTATATTCCCGGTAAACAAGCTAGTCGCCGAAGATGGCTAGTACACAATGAATACGAAAAACATAGAATGCGACACGATTCTAAATAGCACTAGCTCATTCCAAAAAGCGCACATCACTATAATTAAAATATTTTGTCTATTATTGAAGTATATTGAGTAAATAAATGTTTCATATTTAACAAATGTTAAAAAAATGTTTCTATAAGTTTTCAAATGCTTATAGCACAGGCCTCATGAGTTAAATTCGTTTGTCCAAGGACAGCTTCTTTGTGACTCACAAAATGTTCTTTTTTCATCAAATTTTGAAACAACAAAAAAACTTTGTTTAACATAAATGATTACGTTTTCTAATTGAAGTCCTTTAAAAGTCCTATTCAATGATATCTCATTGATCGCTTAGTTGAGAAAAGGGATAATAAAGAAAGAGATAAATATAAAGGATAAAATAAAATTACTGATTTCAAAGCATCTGAAATATTAATTAAGAAAGACCACCAAGCTAATTAAAATTATGTAATAAAAAACACATGCATTATTAATAAAAATGGAGTAACAATTATTAAAAGTATGCAAAATTATTATTTATTTTAAAAAGTAATAATCCGATAATAAATATAGCCCAAGCCTCTTTCTATACACTCAAACAATAATTCCATATCAATCCTAATAATCTCAGCCATTTTAGAACTAAATTATTTTAAGAATAGCGCACGCTTCTTTAAAAAAGCCTAAATAAAGCTTCGTGTAGTTAAATGCGCCAATTTCTGAGCTCGCTTTGTGACCTTCGCTACCCCTTGAATGAACAGAGCAGAGCAATTACTTAGTTGTATGTATGCGCGCTCCAGTAGAAACCCATGTACTTTACGGTAGTTGTGCGATTTTTTAATCAAAAGACGATCGCTGTGGTTTTACGACTGTTTAGTTGCCGAACTATAAAGTTGCATGTATGCGCACTCTAACTTCAGCCCATGGTCTTTCAACATGCAACTAAACTGTTGCCCGATTAATAATTGCGTATATGCGCATAGCCTTAAGATGCTGATTCTTTTCCTGAGGTTCAATTTGACTTATATGTGGAATCAATTTTATTCGTATGATTTGAAACATTTCCTGCTGAACTGGAAGATGCAGACTCTGCCTGTCCTAACTGGTTCAAGGTCTGTAGATTGCATAGCTGAGAGGCAAGGGTTTACCCACGCATTGCAACAGCAAAATCTCAGTTGGAGATAGGGATGGAATCTAAATGACTCCATGTTTCCATTCCAGTGTTTCGAAAGTAAATTTAGAGCCCTCCTGTTGCTTCTAAATGGGATGTTAATACAGCTAACCACAATAAATTAAACTAAACTTCCTAATCTTCAAACAAATCCTCAGACCTGTCTTAATGCATGCAGCACTAATCTGGGGACTAGCTGCTCCAACAATCAAGAAGCAAATTCAAGTTATCCAAAAAGGGGTATTAAGGATAATGTCAATACAATTTAGACGTAATGTCATATCAATCATGAAAGTTTACGCCTACCTCAATTTCAACGGGCTGGGATTGCTGATGAAAGTTGGGAATCCGCTTTCTGAAATGATAATTATCGAAGGAATATGCATACTCAAAGAAGAGAAGGCCACTTATAACACTCATAATCTTTATTGACGGTGGCGAAATCGCCAGTGGTTATTTACACTATGTTTCGTTCAAAAATAAACAAGATGTTGCCACTCAAACTAGAACAAATCAATCAATAAATAACAGAAAATCAAAAATTAAGTTAAAAAGAAAATATATAAAAATATAAAAAGTAAACAATAATAATAATGATAACAATACACCTTTATGCGCGCTCAACGCAGCAGCATTAAGTGATTTCATCATCAAAATTTTTTCTTAAAATTAATCAACAAAAACTATAGTATTCAACAACAGAAATTCTCAAATAATTAAAACACATAAAAGAAAAAATTAGAAAGTAAGAAATATAATCAAAATGGAAGAAACATGGAAAACAACCAGAATGGCGATACTTCTTCGGAGACCACACGCCATTGTAGTTCTAAAATGGACAAATTTTCTCTATAAAGGAATGACCATAGTCAAAGTTTATTCCCTCATGTGACCTGAATCTGTCCAACAACTTCGACAGATTCAGGCCACATAAGGGAATAAGTAGTTGAAATGTCCATTTTTACACATAATTTGGTTTTGAATTATCGTCCCTCTAATTCTCGCATAATGTTCAAAGAGCCCTAGCTGAGGCTGCCTGCTCTGGATTGGTGGAAAAGTTTTAGCTTCCAGACACTTCACTCGACGACCCTCGTTGGAACAAAGAAGCGCAACAAATAATAACTAACTTTCCTCGATAAATCACAATTTCTGTCATTCACTCAGGCCTCAGAATTGAATTAACTGAAGACCATATCAAGAAATCTTTGTATTAGCACCGTAAATCACGCCAATAGTCTAAAGGCTAACTAATACTTCTTCACCTACAAAACTAGGAACGCATAGATATCCATATTCCATAACAAACTGTTCTCTCCCTCCCAAGCCACCCTAAATCTTCATATAAAACTAATTCAATAAAGTTTGTCAACTGATACCTCTGTACCCTCAGCAGAGACTAAAATTCAATATGATTAATTAGAATCCAGCCATCTTCTTGGATTTCCCTTCATTTTTTAAAATTTCATTTTTATTTATATTTTTTAATTATTTATTCTTTTTCTTTTATTTGATTTTTACCTAAAGTGATCTGAAAATAATCTTTTTCGCATAACTCATGGAGAGTAAAAGTGATGTAGACTGGGGCTGGACTCTATAGTAGACTGGGACTCTACCTAAGTGTTTGATATTACAGAAACTAAACCAATCCGGTTGCCCGAGAAATAATGAATAAATATTTCAAATTAGTCATTTGTTTTCAGCTCTGCATATGCGTTACTATGCAAAAACGTTAAACGTGTTTCGTGTTGCTTGATGTATTTTAACCTGTAGATGCATCTGTAAAACACATCTCATGTTAAAAACTCCTAGAACTGAAATTATTGCAGTTTATATGAAAAAACTGATCTTGCTCTAGTGTAAGCAATGCCTTCATAAATCAATATAAGAGGGAATAGAAAGTTTTCTTTCTGAGATAAAACTTGCAATTATTCTGTAAACTGTTCTGTTAACTTTCAGGGGTAGGGAAGGTAGAAGCTGTGGCTTAAAATTCCCCTTATGTGGCCATAACCTCAAATTCGCCAGCACGATATCATCTCCATTAAGTAATAATTTTAGTATGTCTATCGTTTAATGCTTTTATAGTTATTTAGCCCTCGAAATTATTTTGGAGAAACAGATTTTCACAATGATTTACAGATTAGTGAAGTTACACCTCACATTATGGAAAAGCTTCATTTATGAACGCCAATGTTCAGAATAAACGTTATGGCTCATCAGTTAGCTAGTTTGACGTTCAGTCATAATTCTCTCTGTCGCCAACTTATCACGCCAAGGTCTGTTGCCTCTAAAAAAAAAGGGAGAAAATTTAAGAAATTCCACTGTGAAGAAACGAAATCTTTCTACAAGTTGTAGCTATGTGTTTGAGTCGCGTTGCAGACAAATCTAGTTTCCTGAATACATATTTTTATAAAGAATCATTAAATTTTACACATCAAACTTAATAGAATAAGTAATGTATAAAATCTCTTGTTGTACTATGTAATATGGTTTTCCTTCTTCGTGAAAATTAATTTAAACCAGCAAATTATATTGGATAGGTAGGTTTAAACATTACAGATTGCCATAACAAGTAACAATATAAAAGATTAATTGATTTCCACAATATCGCCAACCAATCATCCGGAACCGAAACGTTAATTTATTTTGAGAATCTAGTCGAATCAAGTATCTCTCAAAGTGATGGCAAAATTGCTCGAATTCTGCAGATTGACTTTCGAGATTGCTTCGATTCAAGAGCAGAGATACAGATCTTCGCAATGATCGACCGATTGCAGAAGTTACGCCTCACATAATGGAGCTTCATTTATGAACTCCGTGGTTGAGAATAAACGTTTATGCCTCATCAGTTAGTCAGTTCGGCGTTGAGGCATCATTCTTCCTGTCGCCAATTTATCACGCCAAGGTCTGTGTTTATAGCAACCCCGGCTCGTGAGACAAAGGCCTATGTTTTAGGTAGACAAGGACCATTTATTCTGTCTAATTCCCGACTGACTCGGCGGCGAAGGGGCTAGTGATGAATGATGTGCCCGCCAACCGCCAGGCGGCGCTGCTAGCGCCCTTTGTCACGTCACTCCCGCTGACGGGCTCACTGCTATCTATCATTCTTGATGGAACAAAAACAGGCAACTATCTTTTATTTTTTTTATGATTATTATTTTTTTTTCTTTCGTCATTGGGTTCGGAATGAATGATTCTGTGAGAAAAAAGAAACTTTATTATATATTATTATTGGCGATAAATAAAGAAGAAAAAATTGTTGAAGGATTTATAAAAGCTGTAATTATATATAAACTGGTTCATGGTGCGAGAATCGCCCGTTTGGGGCTGTTTTTATGGATTTTTTTCTTACTCTACTTGATTTACAGTTGTCGTTAAGAATGGAAAATTTATGTCTTCTAAGAATACGATAAGCTTTTTTTTATCCTCTTTTTCTTTCACTATGTAAGAATATTCCTACATGTGTTATGTCGTTATTTATATTGATTATTTAACGGATAATTAAATTCACTAGTTATGGATTCATTTTTTTAGTAATTATGTCACTCTGTGTTCGTTTAATTCCATTTGATTAATTTTGTAAATGCATCTTGTTTCATGATTAATGTAAATTGCTGTTCTTGATAAATTAAATATTCCCTCCACTAGTAAACGATTACATAATTAATATCAAATCAGAATGCAATACTTTTATTAATCATGCATATAATTGAATACCGAAATCCTTTAATTAAATTTCAAATGACTATTCAAGTTATTCGATTACTTAGTTATGCAGTGTATGCAATCAAATAAATATAGATGAATGGCTTAGTGATTTAGATATACAATGGTTAACATAATCTGCTTAAAGAAAATGTTCTTTATCGAATTCTCCCTACACCAATCATTAATTTGTAGCACATTATAAAAATAACTAAAAAAACTATAAAATAGGCATAAAAAACTCACATATAAATGTTCTTTGTCCGATTTGTTACCAGACCGAACTGTTCGTCCGATGTATTAATAAATCACAGCTGAGATAAAATGACAACTCAACATCAGACCTTCTGCGTGCAATCTGCGTATTCTTTTCCGTTAATACAGCAATGAAATGCCATTTTTTAAAAAATTAATTGACATTAAGTTTTTTAATCGATGTTATTTTATTTCAAACAGTGTTATTTGCCTTCAAAATATACTTGGTTTGTTATAAATTAATTGTATTCGTTTTTTTTTTTTTTTTTGCTGTCAAAAACAGAATTCTTTCAAAAACTCACAAACAAACCCAGATTCCTATTTGCTGTATTCAAATAGAATTATGATATGGTTTATGTTTTATTGTCGGCGAGTTTAGGTTTTAAAAGAACTTCCTGTGATTCTTCTCAAGAGAACGCTGGCCTGAATATAAAATTGAAAGTTAATAAACGCATGCTGCAACGCAAAGGTATACTTCGGCATCTTGTTTTTTTTATTTCTTATACATCTTTACGTAACAGCTAGCAATGATAAATATGTGTCGAGCATTAAATTGTTAAATCCCTTTTAAATCAATCTGATTTTAAAGAATATATGTTAAGTTAACCAGCGGGAGTGGTCTCCCCTAAACTTTTTAGTATACTTTCTAACAAAGGTGTCCTCCCCCCCCCCTCCCCCCGCGCCTAAAAACTTTGGAGTGCCAAGAGTGTTATTGATATTGTTTTCGCAGAATGCTGCAATACGAAAGGGTCAAGAATGCAAGCGAGATAAAATTCGTCAAGTCAGTAAAATAGCGCCAAGTTTACGAAGATCGTGCGCCGATACACAATATGGCGCTTATTTTTACGTCATAGAAAAATAAAGAAAATGGAATATGCAATTTGAACGCTTTTTTTCAACCGATTGAAACCAAAATTCGACAAGTGTCTACGATTAAGGTTAGAAGACCACACACCACATTTCATTTATATAAGTCTTTTGTTAATGAGTTACCGTATACACAAGTATGCGATTATACAGACCGATAGACAGTCCGCAGTGGCTAATCGCACCGTCGGTGCTTTTAGCCTCTGGAGGCTATCGGTACCACCTACGTTAGCGCATGCGCACGATCAGCACTGGTATAATCATTTTACGTCGATTACAGTAAGGCGTGCGCATGCGCACAGCTTTTATGACTCGATGACCTCACAAGAGTTGTTATTTTCAGTTTTAGTGAGGATTATTACCGATTTCTATTTAGCTTCCATGTATGCGATTTCTTTGTTAATTAATTTATTAATTACAATTATTCGTTATTGTTATTGAAATCTTGTGTGCGTCACGTGTCTGAAATTCTCGTTTTTGGAATTTTTTTTTAAAAGAAAACCTAGATTCCTAACATTCAATGAAAAAGCGAAGCTACTATTTTCCCGCTTTGCTGAAAGCGAAGCCGCTGGTGTTTTTTTTAGTTAAAAAATTTGCCCGGAACGCACATGCAGCGGAAATTCTCGTTTTGGGAATTTTTTTCTTAAAAAAAAAAAACCTAGATTCCTAACATTTAATGAAAAAGCGAAGCTACTGTTCTAAGCTACAAGTAGTTTCGATTCAAATGATGGATCCGGTAACTCAGTGCGCATGCGTGACTAATGGCGGTGCCAATAGCCTGCAGATGTTAAAGACACCGGTGGTGCGAATAGCTTTGGCCTAGGCAGTCACCCCATCGACAAATTTGGTCCAAAATTTAAGACGGACCTACATTCTTGATGATAAAACTGTGTATCAACTTTTATCTCTCTAGCTATTTAAGTTTTTGAGTTATAGTGTTCACATGAATGCAGACAGACGGACTTCCCTTGGGTGGATTTTGTCCAAAATTTGATAAAACCCCACAAATTAGGTGTAAAGATCACACACCAAATTTCATCTCTAGCTTTAATAGTTTTTGAGCTATCGTGTTCACGGACACACACAGACACAATTCCAAAATGGTGTTTTTCGGACTCAGGGAGGTCTGAAACGTGGAGATTCATCAAAATCTCAGGATCGAATTTTTTGACGCTTACAATACTTTCTCTTTGCATTCTTCGTATACGAAAAAGTAAAAATGTTATGTTATTTCAAAAACATTTGGTTTGCAGGCATTTATTGTTTAGAACAACCACAAATCGTTCAGGTATTTCTCATAATTTTAAAGTTTACAAAGTAATTTGATTATTTTCTTGACCTTTTAATATATATATATATAATACAAACTACGTTTGAAATTAATACCAAATTTAGTATGAAACCACTCTTAATAGAGCAAACATTAATACCATTATGTAGAGTGATGTTCCGTTTTACCGCAGGCAAGTAATTCTTGCAGCGAAAAAGGTTTTACAGAAATGTCTCAATAAGTGAGTCATTACTCGTGTTTTATACACTAATTATTTAGATGCAAAATATGATTGTTAAAAGGCGTTTCATATACCTGATGGCTCTAAAAAACTTTCGTCTCTCCCGATTTGTTTTTTGGGGTGGAGATAATTTCTTGATTCCATTTTCGTGAAGAAAATGGTTTTTGCAACCCCCAAAAATAATAAAATATATATATATATATATCGATAACTAAAAGAAAATTCAACCAAACATACTTATTAAGAAAATTTATACGAAATCTGTCACCAAAACGTTTTTGAATTATTTTTAGTTTAAAATCTTCAAAAATGAAGAAATAGATCTTGAGAGAAATCTTGCAAGCTAATATTTTTTGCAGATTGTGAACCACTACTTGAGTAGTCCTCTAGTACTAACGAGACATTTTTCTTTATTTCAGGACGCGATTAAAAGTTTATGAAAAGGAATGATGGTATCTGAAGATAAATGGGATGTAATTCCAGGAACCTGATTAAAATTGAAACGTTACTTTCCCTAAAGGCTGAAATGTGAAATAAATAGTAATATTTTCTTATGGAACTTTTCAATGCTTTTCTTTAAACCTGTACAGCTGAATAATGTGCCAGAAGGTCTGTATTGCTATAGGAGCATTTTTTCTAATCTATTCTAGTAGTGATTTATTTTGAAATAGTAATTGCTACTGATGAAAAAAAACTGATGTATATAGTCAAAATGATAAATTTAAATTCAAAAATGAGACTGACAATAAATTTGGAAAAAATTTCGGTATTGTTATTATTTTTCAAATCAGTTGCAGTGAGAAAAAAAAGACATCGATTGATTTTTAAGAGTCACTCTATGCTAAACTCAAAATTTAAAATATATTTATGAAACTAGATATTTTTAGGATTTTCAAATCTTGTAATCTTGGGGTAAAGTGCAGACTGATAATTTTTTAAAACAGCGATATATAATTGTTTTCGCAGGTAATTAATAATTTTTAAAGAATGAAACAAAATGTAATTAAACATTACATGTGGAAACTCTGAGCATAATAAATAAAATGATTTAAAATACATAATTTTCTCATCCAACAGGTATGGCAAGACTAAAGTTAAATAATCTTTTCTGTATATGAAAACATAATTTTTAATTAATAAAAAAGTAACTACTAAACTGATTGCTACGAAATCTTCACTAAAACCTTTCTTATGCTTAATAGTATTTGTGACCAAAATTTGAAGAAAGTCTGTTCAGTAGTTTGGATTTTTTAACCTGCAAACTGTTTATGAATATTCCTTCTCATCTATACTTATAAAAGGCAATGTTTGTGTGTGTGCGCGTGCGTGCGATGTCCAGACGAATCTATCGCACTTACAGCCATGAAATTTGACACACAGGTAGTCGTAATGGTGACTCAATGCACCTCGAAGCCAGAAAAAAAATTAATTTAAAATTTAATCTAGAAAATTTTTTATTTAATGTTTTGTGTTGTTTTGGGTGATTTTTCGTACTAATTTCTCAATAGAATGATTTTGGATAATTGTACGAAACAAATAGATATGCCATCGGAAAGAGTAAACGATTTCCGTTCTATTAAAGTTTGTTTCGCACATCTTACGTAATTTACTGAATTTTGAAAAATTTTTGAAAAATAGTCACTTTTATGGTCATTTTTTATTCGGATTTCTTGAAATTCTCGCATCCGACTTTCTAATTTTCATTTTTTTCAGCTTATAGCTAGAACGGTTAAAATATCTTTTCCCGTTTTGTTTTAATTATTTTTTTACTAGTCAGTCCAAAGTTATTTTTCTCAAGCCAGCTTCCTCCCGCGACACTTTTCCGGAACGTAGCTGGCAATTTGATTGGCTGAAGGGGCAGGTGACGTCATAACCTTCAATTGAATGACTTTGATTTATTATTTTCGGCAGTATCTTAGCGTATTTATTCATCTTGCATACTTTGCTTTGTGGTTTTCAGTATAATAATGATTTTCACGTTGCAATTTTTTAATATTGTTTCGGTTTAACTTTTCTATAAATAAAATGTCATTATCGCGAAAAAAATAAGCTGGAAAATCAATAATGGTATCTTTTGTTTTGATTTTGTTTTCAAAACTTTTTCATGTCATTGTGGGCGGTTTTTTTTTTTTTTTGTTTTTTTTTTTAAATTTTGTTGAAGTCCTGATTCTACGGGCAACGCCGTACGCGTACTGCTAGTTACTAATATAATAACCCAGATCTCTCGGTAACGCTTTGACGTCACCAACAATAAAACTGGCGCCATAGCACTGCGAGACGTTAAACAGCATTATTTCATTGTTAAGAGAACCTAAATTTCGGTAATTTTAAATTTAAAAGAGTAATTGTCGTTCTAATTTCAAATTTAAAAGCTCTAAAATAATGGAATAAAATTTATATAAGATTGATATAAGATTTATCTCGCTATGATCCATAGTTCCCGAGAAATTTTAAATTATATTAATCATATATTTCAAATTAATTTCCGTTTTTTAATAGAAAGTAGTAAATTACGTCACAGTGGTATATCATGTGCGTGATATAGTTTGGACGCCAAGATGCATCTCATTATTTATTGCAATCGTGATTATATAGTTTGATAATCTTTTTCAGCAACGTTAAAATTTACGTAAAGACATCTGAAGTACAAGGAAAATTCTTAAACAACGAAAAATACTTCACACGGAATGTTGTTTACCAAGAGGTTTTTTCAATAAAGAAATATGTAAATAATATGTAATTAAAAAATATTTCCTGTTATAAAACATATGTTTATTTTATTTGTTTTCAGTCAATGTTAAACATTTCTCTCGCATATATATCTACATATTTAAAAACGTCAAATTTGTCGGGAAATCTCTCGAATGAAGAGGCAATTTGCACCCGTCATACCACGACGGGCAATTTTCTAGTTTATATAGATTTTATGAACAAGGAAAAGAAACCGATATTTTATGTCAAACGAATAATCAGACTTTTAAGTTGAACCCTTTCGCGTTCATTGGTTTCACAGTGAAAGCATAAATTAAAAATCTTTTATACTGCGCATGGGCGAAAAGTAGCGTAATTTTTCTTTCATAACTTAAGAACCATATATATAGGCCAACTTGCATAAAAATTAGTATTCGCAAAGATAATCGGCATTGTAAGAACTAAATTGCTTTTGGTCTCTAAGAGAAGCAAAATGATGAAGGTTCTTGCACAAATTGATATTCTTTAAAATTGAATCTTCGAAAATAATATTGAACTTTATGAAGGTTGAATATCCTGAATACTCATGCATACTTATAAATTTAATACATAATTTAAATTGCGTTTCGATCGATGATAACTTATTCAGAGGAAAAATAGCCCGTTACCGTTCATTGGTTTCATTGTGAAACCACACATTTCTTGAAAATAAAATATGCTAAATTGTTTTCTTTTACATATTTATGATCAGCTACATGTCTAATACTCATTTTTGAAATAAATTTAGTAATTTTCAAAACGAAACATGTAGTGAACTAGAAAGGGTTAACTATATTTGCCGCATTATAAATTTGAGAAGGTCCTCAATTTTTATACGGGGGTGGGGATGGCACCCTTGTTGAGGTCTAGGGGAACCACTAACTCTGGTTTATTATTATGTTTTTTATTTTTCTTCAAGAATGTAAATCTGTGTAATTAAGTATAAGGAATCCAGAAAAAAATATTTCAAAATTCAAGTCAAACTTAAAATTTTTTAACAAATATATTAATTTTTTAATTAAAATTTATTGAATAAATTGCCGATATTTCCTTCTGTATGTCAAAAATGTAATAAGTAAATGTTTTGTTACCTAATTAATATATTATTCAAAATTAATTGGAAAAACTCTTCAAATCTGATTGACAGCGCAGAATAAGGTGAAAAGGTTTATGAGAGTGCATTTTAAGTTTTCTTAAGAAGAAAAGTAATTGAAATGATCATGACACCAATGGATATATATATCCATTGATAAGAAGAAATGTGTTAATAAAATAAGGCTTTTATCATGAAGGAGAAAAATAAATAAAAAATGGATTACTATAGCTTTTCTGATATTTGAATTTCACGATCACTTTCAATCTATATTTTTATTCAAATCTAACAAAAGTTCTGTTTTTGACAGTTTCTGTGATATAACAGATATATAACGCATTACTTCATGCCCCCGTATCTAGAATCATTATGATTGTTTGTAATCGGTTTAGGTGAACATGAAATTTAAGTAGACCGAACCCGGCACAAGACGAATGTAGACCATTTTATTGAATCGAAAAAATATTTTACAATACTTACAAAAATTTTATTTACAAACATTTACAATTTTACAAAAATTTTATTTACAAATATTTACAATTTTACAAATATTTTATTTACTAATATTTACAATTTTTCAAAAATTTTATTTACAAATATTTACAATTTTACCTTAGTTAGAATTTTACAAAAATTTTACATTATTTAGAATTTTACAAAAATTTTACATTATATAGAATTTTACATTATTTACAATTTTACAAAAATTTTACATTATTTACAATT
>BGPR01001093.1:149500-172949 GCA_013235015.1 Araneus ventricosus | reverse complement strand
TATTTTAAAACTCATCTTAAAATTACCATGAGTTTTAAAAATTCTTTGTGCCATACTTTAATGTTAATATAGCAAATTTGTAAACGCTTACTTTGGATTTTTAAAGCTCATAATTATTTTAAGATGAGTTTTAAAAATTCATTCTGCCATACTTTAATGTTAATATAACAAATTTGTTAACGCTTATTTTTTGGATTTTAAATTGTTTGATGGCTCATAAAAGCGACAAATATTTCTGCTAGAATACTTTTAAAATTATTCTGCGATCAGAAATATTTGAACTGAAAGTTTTGATTAAAAATCCTTAAGAAAGATGTTGACTTTTAATTAAGGTTGAGCGTATTTCAAAATTATAGTACCACATCCATTTAACAAACAGGATGTAGGGCTGATTTGTTTTTAAAATTCAAACGTCGTGAAAAATATATCATATAATCCTTTAAAAGCGGGCATTTGTTTTCATGTAACTAGTTCTTAAAATACATATCAATACCTAATTTATTAAAGAGACTTATTCTTGAAATTTTGACTTTTTAAGTCATTCCACGAGCGTTAAAATGGAAGAAAGGCTTTCACCTCAAATTGAATATTAGCTACTTTTGTAATTCTTGAAAAGCGTCGTTTAAAAATAAGCTCAATTTGTGGTAGTTCGAAAATGCAAATTCCATTTACATGAGCCTCAGAAATAAGTTTTTAATCCTTTCACAGCTAAAAGACAACTAAATTTTTGACTTCAGTTTCAAAACCGCCGAGAAAGCTGCTTAGTTGTGAGAAACGTTTTATATTTGATATTTCGACGGGGAAAAGTAAAATATTGCATATAGCGTATTAATTTGAAAATTTATGATAGCTCATTTTTGTGTTAATGAAATGAAAATAAGTCACAAAGCAAAATTGGATTTAAATGAATAAAATATTTCTTGTACCATATCTTAATCCCCCCAATCCGATTTGCAAAATTTGCAAGTAAGAAAATTAGAAAAACTTGGCAATTTTTACTATCATCTATCATTTTATTTTTTTCTTTGAAAAAGAATTTTAGAAAACTAAAAGGAAAGAAGTTCAACGAGAATTAGTAAGATTAAACTGCGAACAAAATATTGTTTTGGTTTAATTCAAAAGATTATGATATCTGAAAATTTTATTAATAAAACGAAAATAAAATAAATAAAACATTCACGAAGTAAAATTTGATTTTAAAGGAAAAAAAATAGTTTTTTTCTATGAAATCTCAAATTCCCTCGCACTAAGTAAGTAAATTAGAATAACTTCACTTTTTTTATAGCATTTATCCTTTAACTTCTATAAAAGACAGTTTTTAAAAAAAAAAACTAAGAGGAAAAGTAGTTTTAGGAGAATTAGTATGGCTAAAATACGCATAGAATTTCAGATTTTCTGTTTGATTTTAGTTCTTCTTAAATTAATTCAATTTAAAAATTTCATTTTCGTATAGAACCTATGATTCGTTAAAATTTTTTTCTCACTTAGTTAGATCAGTACTCCATTCTGAAGTTACACAAATGGTATTTTGTAACGGATTTCATAGCTTTCAACCATGAAAGCAAAAGTGATGATAGTGGAAAAAATAAAGTATGCAGTATGTTTATTGGATAATTCTTATTGACGTACTTTGCTTAAGGTTTTCTAAATTGTTCGTGATAGTTAATATTGGAGAATTTTCCAAAAGCTCGTTTTATCAAAGTTTTTATGACCCCTTTTGAGGTTGTAACCCACAGATACCCGTTTTAAGACTATGCAAGTTCATTTGTTGCTCCAGTAATTAACCACTTTCCAAATGGGTTTCAATTTCACGACAACCCCTCGCTGAAAGGTAGCGAAAGAACCCCTTAACGCTGTGGAAGGTGGAAGTCTCCTTCAATCTCTTTTTGTCGTTTGATTGAACAAGCCTGTTATCGGCTTCAAAAACTCAAAAAAAGAATAAGAGCAACACAGCAAACGGCTTAACATTTTCTTATCAGGCCAAACGACTTTTACTCTGCAAACCTTTTGTCTCTCTCACCGCCAGAGCTTTTCTTTTTCTTTTGAACTTTTAACAAAACTTCGCCAATGCCGCTAAGAGTAGGTGTACGAGGCGACTGATTTTAAAAGAGTTTATACAACGGCACTGCTCTCTTTATTCAAGACACAGAATAGGGAGCAGGTGGAAAAAAATGAGAAGGGGGAGGGGAGAAGGAGAAGAATGTTAAAAAGCATTGTCATGATCAAAAGGGTTTCTGTGCATTACAAACTCATTTGCAGCTGCTCTTTAATCTGCGGAGAGTCGGCTAAAGAAAAGTTTCCGGATGGGATTTTAAAAGTTCTAACTTTTAAAGGCAAAAGCGCGCGAAAAAGAACGGCGGCGGTAAACGGCTAAGCCCCAAATCTCTTCAGAGTTGAAGAGTGTTGCCAAATGATATCGGACAAGTTTTGGGATGTGGTCGCCTGGTTTGCTGACGAATATCACTGCCGTGTTTTTAATAATTCAGGATATTTAGGCCTTTTTACGAACTTGCTTCTGATGTTCTTTTAGGCGGAGCATTAGTGTCTTTCGCTCTTCTGGAACGAATGTCAGATGGTGTTGCATTGTTGTTTGAAAAACTTCAAAATGGGGTATGTCAATGTGACCCGCACTTTCTTTTGCAGTTAATTTTAGATCTTGTGAAAAGTCAACTAGGGGACATAAAGAAAGAAATATTCTTGATTCTTTATTCAATGAATTCGTTTTTCGAGGAACTATGTGATGATTGTGGTATTGTACGAAAATATACCTTTTTGAAATATAAGGTGGCACTACATATAAACATTCGCGAAGTGGAGAGAAGAGAATGAAGCATTCAAGACTCAAATTTTATAAAAGAAATTTTTAAAAATTAGAAATATTTTTGACACGAATATTCGCGTGTCTTTTAAAACAGATTTTAAGGAATATTACCTTCACAATAAGGATCTTTGAATAATTCTAAAAAGATAATGTAGTTTTTAAGTGTAATGCTTGGTGTATTTACAAAAAAATCAACGGAGATTACTTTAAAATTACTTCCCAAGCTAGAATTGCAATATTTCAAATTAAACTAAAAAGAAAAATACAAAAATCAAAATGACACCATTATTATTATAGAAGGCATAGTTTGTAAACAAGTTTTAAAATAGTATAAAGTTATTTCAGTATAGGAACTGAAATGCAATTTCATTATTAACTACAAAATTTTTAGTTACATAAATAAATTGGATTGAATATTATTATTAAAACAATGATATCAATCAAAACAATAATATTCAAGCAAGCAGAGCTAAAATTTTACTACACGATTAATGATAATATAATAAATTTTGATATTAACTCCAAATTCTGAAATTTTGGAGAAAAGAGTTTTTTTGAAAATTTGGGAGAAATAAATGTTATCATTCTTCGTTCTTCTTACATATTTTCAAACAGGCATTATTTCATTTATCGACATTGTTTTTATAGAAAAAGAAAAATTAATTTTACAAATAAGCAGGAACTAAAAAAAACAACTAAAAGTTTTATACAGAGACTTCTTAAAATTTTACTTTTGAGAGTCCTTTTCTATTTAAAGAAAATGAGACATTTTTAATTCAATGTTTTTTTGAGGGGGCCTCCAAGTGAAGCTCCCTGTAGAGAACTAAAATATATAAATGAATTCAGTTATTTGACAAATAGTCATAAGTTTTAAACGTCAGCTGATTTTCTTAACTATTTTGTTTACCAGAATATACGAATTTGACAGGACCATGTTTTTTTATTATTTTACATCTTACAATTTTTGAAAGCACGACCAATAGTTTAAAACTGCTTAGTTTAGATTTGAAAAAAAAAATCACTATGCTGTAAATAACTATCATTCGTTTTCTATCCGTCAAAACTGGATTTTAACTCATCAATTTAAAATATCATAACTATAAATAAAGAACATTAAGCCATTATGCTGAATTACTTTTTCGACAATTGATGTTCGAAGTTCAAGCATTTAACATTTATTTGTCAAATCAAATACAAAAGCAGTAGTCTCTTTTTGTCAGATAAAGCAGTTAATATATTTAGTCGCAAAAATGTTGGAAAAATACGCCACTTTGTTTTCAGGAAAAAACATTTGTTCCAAGTTTATTTTCCACCCGAAGTAAATGGGCGGTTCACAACCAAGCATGATAAATAGTTGATTTGGAAGCAGAGCACATAAACAATAGCGTAGTCATCGGTTTGGAAGAATAAAAAAAGGAATAAAAGAGAATCAAACATACGGTCGGCCATAATATATCTCCAACAAGAACGGAAAACAAAACAAAACTGAAAAATTTCGAAAACACTCGAGCTGCTATTGTAACGCCCATTCCCGAAAGAAATACATTCTTCAAGTTTAAAACGACCAATCAAACGCAGCCAGGTTTTCATTTGTTTTCCTGCCGATCGCTTGGCAGACGATTTTTTTATTCCTTTCCTTCCGTTTCGCCTTCTTCAATTCTTTTTGAGGAACCGGCAAGCTGTGTAACTAAACAAGACGAACGACCAATCGTAGAATGGCGAATGGAAACCGTGTATAACGCATTATCGCCGCCTGCCGTTGACTGTGACGGATTCGCTACATGGATGCGATCCATTTGAAAGAATGAATATTTCCATCATCCATCTTTTTATTCCCATTTGTTTGGTCTTGATGATGCTTTTTTTTATTTATTTCCTTTTGTGTGTGGGAATGCTCACGTTTTCAGGGCTACAAACCCTGCTGAGAAAAATTTGATATAAGGGAGACATTTAAAGCGGACAATAGCAGAGATGCTTCCTCTTCTAGTACATAATTAACCTCTCCCATACCGCTGATACAGATGCAGGGAAATTTTTTTGTTGCATGCTTTCGCATATTATACTCACGTGCTCAAGAAAGGAGCCTCGAGTACGAGGATGAGAAGTTGTAAGATTAATAAACAAGTTTTTAGCTCCTTTGGAGCCATTATAAGTTAAGTTTGGCTGTGCCCGATGGCAGGTCATACAAAGTGGTGATGGGTGGACTCCTACATGAGGTACTGCTTATAAGCACCATTAGCTGCACCAGTATGCTGCTACATGCATAGTGGTGTTTATTTGACAAAGTATGTAGTACCCATATTTAAAGCTGGACATTCACGGCGAAACCTCTCCAAGCCAAATGGCATCACTGTACTTCAAGCCTCTCATTGCTTCTCTGGCATTTTGCCGCTAATGATTTGTCCGACACAAATCGCATGTGTGTAGCTGTCGTAATGGTGTGGGGGTCGTGTTACCTCGACTCCGATGACAGAACGTTCCTCTAGTGGAAGGGGTTCGGCCTTGCCCGGTGATGACGACTATCATTCAAGTGCTTAGGTAGGGTGAGAGTAACACGTCTTCGATTACCCTACCTCTATAGCCGTTATTACTCCGAGGGGGCGGCACTTGAAATATGGGGATGAGATGTCGCCAGTTAAGTAAGCGGGTCTCACTTCCCTGGAGGATATAGCAATTATGGTATAATCATGACCAATGACAGGTCATACCTTCTGTGGGAGGGGATGTTGCATGGGCCGGTGATGCTTATTTTGTAACAGTAATTAGTACCCTTGTTATTATTCGCGGCGGCCTGTCATTCAGATAACCAAGCGCTAGGGATAAATGATTTAATTATGAGTTATTATAAGGCGTTCAGTAATAACTATCATGCAGTGGTTTTGCGAATGGGACGCAACAAATGTATTGTTGCCCCGTAAGCAGGAATGGCGTTAGAGTTTGCCCGATTTACCCGACGGGGGTATGAGTGTAATGAAATTGGTTTCAAATTTTCGCCAGGTTATTATTTATCAACTACAGCTGAATACCCCGTACATAAATTTTCCCCGACGGGGGGAGCCTAGCCCCCTGGGGTCCCACCTCTGGCGCCACCCCTACCCGTAAGTCAGCCTTTGAGTAGGCGGCCGCAGAGACAAAATAGTGTGTTTATTTCACTTTTTAAGGCCAATTGTGGCAAGTGGCTGGAAAAAAAGTTCTATGCCTCGGGCGCCATGTACCCTTACAACCCCACTGCAACTTACATCCAGTCTTCTTTTTCCAGCGAAACTGACATCAGAAGATCAAGATTTGTTTATGCCGGAATCGCTCTTCTGGAAATATGACAGGAGACATCCTGCTCCAACAGCTGTGGGAAGAATGGCCGAGAGTCCGAGTCGTCCATCATTCGTCCTGCAGTGAAGGATGGCCCGACGGACGGATTTTCTAGTCTCTTGTCTGCCTCGAGACGAAGACCACACAGAGCTCCGGACAGTTGTCATCGATCTTCGCAACAGCTGTGCGGAGGACAAGCAAGCGGGTGGGCTGGAGGCCCATTGTTTCCTCCGAGATCTTCAGGTGATTGTCTCGTTATTAATGGTTTTTAGAAATGTTGTAGATGAATATTTTGAAATGTGAGGTAGTTACATTCGCCAGTGTATTAAAATTACTAATATAATAGCCCAGATCTGTCTCTCACTGATCCGGTAACGCTCTGACGTCACCAACAATAAAATTCGCGCCATAGCACTGCGACACGTTAAACAGCATTGTTTCATTGTTAGAGCACCTAAATTCCAGTAATTTTAAATTTAAAAAAGTAATTGTCGTTCTAATTTCAAATTTAATAGCTCTAAAATAATGGAATAAAATTTATACAAGATTGATATAAAATTTATCTCGCTATGATCAATAGTTCCCGAGAAATTTTAAATTATATTAATCATATATTTCAAATTAATTTCCTTTTTTTTTCAATAGAAAGTAGTAAATCACGTCAGTGGTATATCATGCGTTTGGACGCCACGATGCAGCCGATTATTTATTGCAATCGTGATGATATAATTTGATAATATTTTTTGGCAACGTTAAAATTTACACAAAGACATCTAAAGTACATGAAAATTTGTTAAACAACAAAAAATAATTCACACGGAATGTTGTTTACCAAGAGGTTTTTTTAGTAAAGAAATATGCAAATAAAAAATATTTCCTGTCATAAAACATATGTTTATTTTATTTGTTTGCAATCAATGTTCAACATTTCTCTCGCATATATAATCTATTTGAACACGTCAAATTTGACGGGAAATCTCTCTAATGAAGAAGCAATTTGCACCCTTCATACCATGACGGTTGACTTTCTAATAACTTAATATTGAGTGAAATTTTTCCGCCTTTTTTTTATTTTGAATTGGGATAAAATAAAGAAGAGTCTATTTTACTAGCCATGTGGTCAAGTAGAGGTCATATGATTGCCAAGACCACCAATAAGCTCGAGCAGGGCTTCAGAAACTATGGATGTCTGCACCAAAAGATGTTTCGAAGACATTTCACAGCCATTGCTCTTGTCAGTTTTAGCGATATAATTGAGAAAAACATTAATAAAGTCATCTTGACTTATAATATTTTATAAAATTTTACCAATAAAATCTATTTGTTTTCCTTCGGTATTTTTTTAATGAATATTTTGGATTGCGAAAAACTTTTGTTTGGGGATGAGGTAACGTAATATAATTGCTGGTGGATAAATATTTTTTATGCGTGACAGAGTGAATATTTTTCGTGGCAAATTTCATGAGGTCGCATGAGTGAAAAGCTCCAAGACGCATTAAGCTAGTGTTTATGTAGTAGATCATTGGTGGGATTGACAATCATGTAATCTTGTTGGGATCACCTGGTTTTCCAAGCGCATTAAGTATTAACCCGAAGTAAATTTATCTTAAGAATTATTTCTATACGAATAAACTGTATAAAAATTTATAGCGAATCTGCATAAATTAGAAATGTGAATGGAGTTACAGTAGAGATGGGACCTCTGCAAAGCATCACTTACACAAATGATTAATAGTGAAATTGAATTCGATTTCGCAGTTGGAAACAGATATTGGAAATTAAAAGACATATAACACAAAATCGAATTTAGACCGGAAACCAGAACAAAGGAAAAAATAATCGATAACAAGACGTACTCTTCTTAAATGTATGCATGATTTCTTTTTCTATGCTGTGAAACTGCACAAAACAAAAAAGATCATATTTACGGTGATTTTGTGAAACATGTCTGTCGAATGAAAACAGTACATACATTGTCGGTTATTCAGTTTATTTAAACGCGTGTTGCTACCCCATCCAATAAAACATTGAGCATATTTATTTGTGTGCAAATTAAATAAAAATAATTTTTAAAAAAGATTCGGGGAAATAAGGGAAAATTTTCACCACGAACCAGTTTGTGTGATTGAAAAGGAGAATATTATGAATTTTAAGATGGCATAAATAAAGGATTTCTTTGGATTATAGTTTCCGAAGTTATCACTGTAGAACAGAGGTTCCCAACCTTTGGTACGCGTAAGTTATCACTGTAGAACAAAGGTTCCCAACCTGTGGTACGCGTAAATTATCACTGTAGAACAGAGGTTCCCAACCTGTGGTACGCGTAAGTTATCACTGTAGAACAGAGGTTCCCAACCTATGGTACGCGTATCCCTAGGGTACGCAAACTCAAAGTAGGTAATGGCGGACACAAGAAAACACATGGGATTAAAAATTTTACAGAAATTCGTTCGACAGTGATGGGTGGGTGGGCGAACCTCACGGTCTCTTGGACCACAATCTTCGACTCCTAACAAATTGTCAGCTTGACCCTAAGTTGATGGATTGAACCTAATTGTGATATGTTCTTGAGGTTCTCGTTTAGCTGGCCACTGGGAAAAGTAAAAGTGAAAGCTGTGCAAGTCCTAAAGCCTGCCCTCAAAATAAGGAAAAAAGAAATCAAAAGGAAGAGTAATTTTTAGAAAAGGTTAAGGTTAAATGATTACGACACTGATTCCATTTGTTTTGGCGTCGAAATAATGCTATTGTAAAAATGGAATAAAATGTAAAATCAAAAATAAATCCTGCAAATGTTATTAATTCGAGTCATTTGACTCTTAAAGCTAACCTAAGCCCTTAACATTATTGATAAAAACTTCTCTGCATAGATGGATGGTTGGAGGGGGGATATGGCAGTAGGGGGTGTGTTAAAATAAAAAGACTAATCAAAGGGTACGCGAGGGAAAAAACGTTGGAAATCCCTGCTGTAGAACATCAAAAATACGAAATCAAAAAATAACAGTAACAAATTCTCGGAAGATAATGTATTTCTCCAAATTATTGGATGGTATTTATGGGTGCCTATCAAGAATGTGCGGTTGCATAACAAGTAGGAAAACAATTTTTATGTCCATATGTTATTAATGGCCTTTTTATGCTAAAGTACAGAGTGTCCAAGAAAGATCTTTATTGTTCTACAAATTAATAACAAAAATACAAATATGTGAAATGAAATACAGTTTGCGGCAAAAGAATGACGAAATCTAACAGTTTTTTTCTGGTATCAATAGTCTGAAGTAGATGGCATTAATTATTTGTCAGCTATAATAGAAAGAAATGACAAGACAAGAAAAAAAGAAAATGACGATCACTCAGGAAAAAGTGCCGCGTGTATAGTGGTTAGCTGAAACAAAATAATCGAAAACTTTGCAAAGAAAGTTTCACGCCTGTTGTACCATAGATCCATGCATAAATTGAAGGCACCAAGTATGGCTTTAATTTGTGCATGGATGCAGAGGTTTAAAGACAAAAGAAATGTTAAAAATCACTTGGCAAGAAATCGAGTACAGGTTGGACATTCTTCGTGCTACTAAAGGAGCTCGCGTGGAGATGCACTAAATGTATGAAAAGCAGAATTCTTCATTCTTTTGGCGTAAACTGCATTTCATTTCACTTTTTATTATTTTTGTTATTAATTATTAGAATGATAAAGATCTTTCTCCATCTCCTTGCATAAGAGAAAGTCTTGGGGATAACACTCTTTTTTTTCTTTCTTTTTCTATCTGCTTCTTCAAAACTACTCTTACTGAACGGTGATATGTGAATGACCTTACACATAAATGGAGGGGGCATACAAATAACAACGAAAAAATAATTCCCCTCTTCTCAGTTGACCGTTAAAGATCCAATCTCTGAGTTCTGAAAGTCTCCAAAAGAGACCACTTTAAAGTGAATGGGTAACTCGACACAGTGGACTGGAACTTGTGAATGAGAAGGGCTCTGACATATATATGGGACTCTGTTTGTCAACGGAAAGCAGGGGACTTATTATTGGGCACAAATCTTCACACAATCCTTTTCATTGAAGTTTCCGATAACAGACCACACACATGATCGTCGTGATATAATTTATTGCAGTTAGCGATTGGTGAAAGGATTCCTATTTGCTTTGAAAAAGAGCCAACTGACCAGGTATTTGATATATGAGGGTGTCTGTCCAGTGAGTGTATTTGGAATCAGAGGTATTTTTCGTAATTTACTGTGCTGGAGATACTGAAATTCTAACATGTCTTAAACGCATGTCTATGAAGATCTATCACAAAATTAAGAAAAATTAGTGCATTTTTATTCACATTCATTGCCATTAAATAAAGATATCAATCCGGTATAACTAAGGGATCTTTTCTTCATAGTAATTTGTATAATATTTCAGACTTCTATTTTGAGACATAACAAAGTTTTTTCCCCTTTCTTTATGGATTACAAGATACTTGCAAAACAGTCAAAATTTCAATAGCAAAGTAAACACTGCTTTCGCTAGGATTTGCAATTCCTGTTTTGCAAAAGTGGTGAAGCTGTTAATAATCCATATGTATTTTTTAAATTTTATTTACTCGCTTTGTTCTTAGTATTTAAAATGGTTTCAAAGAGTGACTTATCATTTCATAAATTTGATTGACAGTTGGCCAGTTACTTAATAAAACTTGAAATTAAGAAATGGCCAATTATTTGAGCACTGAGTTTTGATTATTTTTTTAATTGATAGTTAAAAGCAAGGATTAATTATTTAAGCAAAGATTGCAAATTATTTTTTCATTAATTAACAATAGAACTTAGTATCTAGAACCATAATGTATTCATGTTTCGTCCGCGAATAGTCCATCCTTATATTAGTCCCGGAAAAATTAGTTGAAATGCAGTTCATTTTCTGACTAAGAGTAAATTGTCCAAAAAGCATATCAAGTTTAATAAGTAGAGAAATTATCAGCAGTTTTGTATTTTTTTCTTTGAAATTTTACCATGATTTGAAAAATACTTCAAGCTCCCGTGTTTTGCCGTGCCAGGATTTGATTAATTTTTAAATTCATTGTTAAAATTCAGACAAGAATAGCAAATTATTTTGTCGTTAGTTAACAATAGATAATAGCTTAATAACTAGGACCATGAATAATTCACGTTTCGTCAGCGAGAAGCCCATCTGAATATTAATTAAAAGGCCCTGAACAATTATGATAGTTGGATTTCATTTCACTTTCAAACTGAGACTAAATTGTCGGAAAAGCAAATTAGTCTCAGTGCGAGAAATTATTAGTAATTTTTATCTGTTTGTGAGAAATTTTGCCATCATTTTGAAAATAATTCAAGCTACCACTGAAAAATTCCAGCTGCAAATCTCATCAATTTTTAAAAATTTCTTTCATTTCAAAATTCTAATTAAAGTGTTTGTCCATCATTTAACTATTCTGGGTTTTGGATAAGATTCTTTGAAAGAAATTAAAATTCCACTACACATTCTGTGGCGTTCAAATTATGAGACTGAATTTAAAATAAAATGAAAAGTAACGGGATTCAAATTGTCGCTTGTAGTTCGAAATGCAATATTAATGTATCGCTTGAATCAATGATATTAGTGTCCTTATATAATTATAAGCTCAAGAATTGATGCCATAATTGTTTTTGAAACTGTCATTCTTAAAATGTTATGTTGGAAATATATTGAAAAACTGAAAAGCTCTTGAAAATGGAATGTGTAGACGCACATGCTTTAGGGTCAGAGATCAGCATGCATTTATTGACAGTTGTTCAATTGTTTTGTCTAGCAGAAAGAACCAGACTGTGTTTTGTATTTGTGCTTGAAACAATTTTCTTTTGAATGCTTTAAATCACAACATTAAATGTCTCCATGCTTCTCGACAAAAGTTTTCTCAACAATATGACTAGACAAGGGTTTCCGAAACTTTATAAATCGCGATCCCTTTTAAGGTGGAAAAAAATATCTACCAAACTGACAAAATTTATTTTTCAACCCTAAAATTGCAAATTAAATATGGAAATTAAGTACAAGTTATTGATATATGCAAATGAATTCAATTTAAAATAGTTATATAGGTGAATTTAATTAAATGTTTCAAGAAAATGCAACTATCTTAATTAGTTTTTCTTACAAATTTTAAAGAATTTGAAAAAAGGAAGCACTGGAACGTTTTTCGCAACTCCTGTAACATTTATTCTACACGACTCCACTTGGGGTTGCGGTCGATATTTTAAAAAGTGCTGAACTAATCCTGCTATACTTAGAACTACAGGTATTTACATACACTGGTTTTCAAGTTCATACCAAGCTTTCAAGCTAATATAAGAAAAAATAAAATAATGTTTTAATAACTCGAAGAAAATCCCTGCATGAATCCTTCCCGAGGAAAATTTATAGTCATTTTCTCGTAGTTCATAAACCTCACGACGTCTCCTAAAATTCTACATTCCAGCTCCAAATAACATTCCGATAATATCGCGAAAACTCTTCTTAAACGACGAAATATCATCCTACATTGGGGAAACATTATAAAAGCGCAAATATATTCATCTTATAACGCAAATACTGCAGAAAGAGACTTAGCGTAGCCGCCAAACCAGCAACCACTCCAAAGCGAAGGAGAAGAAGAAAAAAATGGCTAGAAATAAAATAAACCTTCTGTCTAAAATCCCGCTTTTATAACAGGGAATAAAAGCTCGCCAAACGGCAAACGCATCTGCAAAAATAAACATCCTTTTCTCTTCCTTCGTAAAGCTTGTTTGATAGAGAACTAATGCCTTTTGATTTTCGGATGAAATATGCCTTGCGAGGGCACGGAACAAAGGCAAGTTAGTATCTATCGTCTAGTGATATACGAGCAAGCAAACGACAGAATGGCAAAAAGAGGGGAGTGGAATCTTCTGGGAATATATTGGTTCCTAGTCATAAAGGAATGGGCTGACATATCGGTCCTCCACCTCGGACTCTTGATCCTATAATGGCGTTGTTGAAACACAATCCTGTACATTTTCACACGTAATGCGTTTCTTGCAGATTTTCCGATACGAGGGTTGCAGCATATGGTGAGACGGAGGTGTGAAAGATTGCGCCAAAACTTCGCCAACTCTTGCTAGTTCAAATCCATCCACTCTCTATGCGACATTAGACGTTTCATTTACCTTTTACACCTATCTTAAAAATTTTAAAATATATTGAGCATTAAATTTTAAAAATATTCTAAACACTTATGACTATAAAGACTATAGCTTCTTAAATAGTGGGGCAAGGCCCTAAAAGTGGGATCTCATAGGACAACACTTCTTAAATTGCGTGCGTGACTCTGAGAGAGGTTTTGTAGAGAGATATTGAGATCGCAAAACCTCTGCCTGGATCTTCTTTCAAAATCTGCAAAATAGTTCAGAAAATCATTCTAGATAATTGATATATATAATTATTGTCATCATATATTTATATATAATTATAGTCATCATATATATATAATTATAATCATCATATGTATGTAATGCAATGATATTTTATGTGCAGCGTAGAGTAGACATCTTAGTAAACAGGCAGTCGTTGAAGTTCAAATCAGTTTATTTAATTTACTTCATAAGTTTCAGCTGGTTTTAAATATTTCTGAGGTATATCAAACCATGATTTAAAATATAGACGCAAAGCTCAGCCACCGGCGACAAAGAAACAAGCCACGACGTAGCGTGCGTCGGGTATAAAGGTTACATGATTTTGAAAAGAGAGTTGCACCATCGCAGCGAGGTTAAGTAGTATTGTAAAAGAGGGGAATTCCCGAGCGTTAGAGCGGTTGAAACTAGATTTCAGCCAGTTAAAGTGACAGTTAATTGTGTGCTAGAGCTTAAGTAGAAATAATTTAACGAATTAAATTTTGAGTAGCGTTTTTTAAAATTAGGAAAGTGTTAATTCAATATTCGGTTACTGAAAACTTTTCAGACGGATATGGGAGCGTGGATGTTTTCCTTTCAAACCAGTGGGAGTAGCCTCCCCTAAACTTTCTCGTATACTGCTCAAAAATTTGTCATTTCCCCTCCCCTTGCGTGGATAAAAAAAAATCGAACCTACTGTAATCCAGAATGCAACGAATATCAGAAAGTTTTTCATTGCAGATTATAGTGATTGTAAAATATTTACGTGAAGAATCATATTAAAAGAGATGCCTATGTATTAAAACTTAGCAATATTTATTTTCCATCACACTCCAGGAAGATCCGCTATTATACGAGCGAGCGAAAACAAAACAGGAGATTAAACATATCAATCACAAACTCCGTCTCAAGGACAAGTGACGTAATCCTCCCGCTTGGTACCAGAGATATCTAAGTAGGCATGCGCGTGGAGATGGTTTTGAAACGAAGGCTTAACAAGTATGCGATTATACAGACCGACAGACAGTCAACCCGTTGACGGATTTGGCCCAAACTTTTATACTGACCTACATTCATGACGATAAAACTGTGTATAAAATTTTATCCATCTGGCTTTTCAAGTTTTTGAGTTATAGCGTTCGCATGACCTCGAACATGCAGACAGACAGACTTCCCGTTGACGGATTTTGTCCAAAATTTGATAGAAACCTACAAATTATGTTTAAAGACCACATTCCAAATTTCATCCCCGTAGCTCTAATAGTTTTCGAGTTATCGTGTTCACAGACAGACAGACATAATTCCAAAATCGTGTTTTTCGGTCTCAGGGAGGTCTAAAACGTGGAGATTCGTCAAAATCTCGAGTTCGAATTTTTTGACGATTACAATACTTTCTCTTTGTATACTTCGTATACGAGAAAGTAAAAAGGGTCGCTAGTTGAAAAGTTTAAGAAGTCCAGACATATAACAATACCGTGAGCGTGGAACTTTCACAGTGTCAATTATCAAATTTGAAATATAGTAAACAAAAATTGTTCATATAACCATTTTTGCTTCATATATTTCAACAAAATTTGTTAATTCGGTGTAGATTATCATTAAATAATGCTTCAATATTTGATTTATTCTCCAGTTTTCGGTTTCATGAATATAGTGTTTGGGATATAGAAAGATTTTTCGTGCTAAAAGAGATAAACTGGGTGACGATTTAAAATAAGAGTTCTGATATAAAAGATTAGTTTCATAATGCTACTCAGTATCAGTGGCGAATACAGGGGGGGGTGCTAACGGGCTGCAGCCCCCCAGCTAGACCAGAATTCTTTATTTTATTCAAAATCACTACAGCTGTTTTTTCTTAATGTCTCTTCAAAAAAAGTGAAAACATTTCTTCCTGGCTTTTGACAGGATCAAAAATTTTCCCACTTCTGTAATCATTTCACTCGCATTTGTTGCGTTGACACGGTCAAAAACATGTTTTGCTAGTTATTTCATTGTGTTTTTTGTTAAATTATCGAAAGTATTGTAGTGTTCTTTATGATTCTTATTGTCAGGTGAGTAAAGTCTGTAAAGTTAAAGTGTTTTGGTTTACATAAGCCATAAGATTTGACATTCGTCACGACGATACAAAACTTTTGATACCTCCCCCCCCCCCTCCCCGAATCCTGATTTTGCCACTGCTCAGTATAAATACGATCTCGTTATAAAGACAAAATAAATCAAGAATTTTCAATAGTTTATTTACCAAAGCGGTGATATCATTCGACATTAAGACTGTTTTTAAGGTTTCTCATCTGCGTACTTAATAAAAAATGTGCTGTAATAATCCGAAACTGTACGTAAATAAAATCTATAAATGCTACTGTCAACAGATGATAAATATTACTCCTAAAATTTTAATATAGATCTAGACTCGTTTCAAAGGTAAAAGAAAATAAATTGCTTTCCCCCATTTGCATCACTTATGCTCCAACAGGGGTTCTTAAATTTTGTATTGTGACCCTAAGGAGGGTTTCATAGATGTAAAATAGGATAGCAAAAGCTGTCACAATAATTTTTTTTAATTCGTCAGTATTTGTATTTAAGAGAATCATCTTGAATTAAAACGTTGCAGTAAAATTTGCTGAATGCTATGTTAAGTTAGATTTTTTTTCATTAACTGGTGTATCATTTTCTAAAGTTCTTTCCAATTTTTGAGTTAGAACAAAATGGGATTAATTTTTTCCTCTTGTAAGAGATAGCGAGTGGAAAGTATTTTAGGAAACTTAAACTGCAGTAAATGGGAAAGATGTTATCTTTCTGAGAATTCGCTTTGTTCTTCTAATTTCTTTTGTACTTCGTAATAAAATATTAGTACCCTTGCCTTTAAAGTATATTATTATTTAGTTACATGCGAATATATGCGATAGGGATTTTGTTGAACAAAACAAAAAAGTGTATAAATTTCAGTCCATATTGGGTTGGTAGACAATTTGAGTTTAATTAATGAAAATTTCAGTGCTTTTATTTCCACTTATATTGAGGATGATTTATACGCGAAAGCTGAAGGTGTGTGTCATGAATTCATTTGTCAATCGACGCCAAAATTATTTTTCAGTGTATAATATTTATTCCTCAAATTTTGGATCTTTAAGTAACTCGTAAGAAAATCAATTTAATACGTTTCCAGTGCTACTACTGAAGCGGCCTAATCAGGCTTCAGAAACCAGGAATCGGCAGTTGGACGTATTTATACAATAAGGAATCAACTTCCAAATAACCATTTTCAGATCAGTTGTTTTCGAAAAACATTACAAATGAATTTTAATGTTGCACTTTCCAAAACACATTATCTTGTTATAAGAAGTTTATTGTGCAAATAGTTCATCATCTCTGTAAATAGCAATCCTCATTAATTACTATGTTTTTCTTTAATAAAATTATATAGAAATTAAATATCGTTCTCTTCATTGTCTTTTTTTGCTCACCCCTAAGTGCGCAGGGAGATAATTTCTCTTTTCCATGTAGACTGGTTTTGACACTCTCGAAATTTATTCTTCCCAAACCCAGACCCTATATAAATTACCGAATCAACATCTAATAATATGCATTGATGGCTAAAAAACTTTAAATGAAATAACAATTTTATTGTTTTTCTAAACTGTCGCAACATTTTAAACGGTATCTGAAATACATCACCTGAGTATTCTAAGGGTTGAGTTTCTCATCTAAAAAGGGATGATAGAGAATAGAAGATTACTTACCTTCGATTAACAATCTTTGTCGCCAAAGCGCGCTTACTGAGTTCTTCTGGCGCGTAGACGATTTTCCTTTGATCTCCCTCTTCAGTATCAGTTTCTGTGTTTTGGCGACCAATTCCCAGCGCATTTTAAAACTTTTGTTACAGACGTCAGAAGAGCGCGTGGGGAATGTACAAAATTAGATTTCGACACTGGGGCTTAAAATGGGTTATGCGCGATGCGGGTTCGATCAAAGAAAAAAAAGCAAAAGAACGCTGGAAAAAAAAGCTTTTCTTTCCCCCTCCTGTAGTTTATTTTATTCCTTTCTTTTAAAAAGAATAGAATTAATGTGTTTTATGCGTCATCAAAATTAATTTTGATGAGTCTCTAACAAAATGGGATAATGAGTTGATTAAAACTTTTAATGGAATGCTGTTAAATTCAGTTAAACAATGAAGTTTAGAAGTTAGAATTAGAAAAGGGTGAGATCGAATTATAACTGTGCTTCTTAATTCATTTTCTGTTTAAAAAACTGAGTTGTAAACCACTTTTAACAGTAAATGTGACATAGCAACAAACATCTGGGATTTATTTTTTTGTACCTTTCTATTAAATATCTATGTTGCAAATTCGATATTAATTATAAATGAAACGAAATTCATTTAAATTTTGCGCAAATCAAGCACATATTTATTCGAGAATATGCTCTAAAACCTAGAACTGTAGAAAGCCGCATGCCCTGGCTGTGTCTTATAACTATGTGTTTGGATTTGAGGGGACTGACTGAGTGCAATTAAATACATTGATGAATTACTAGAATTGGGCCGATATTGAAGACCAATATATTTTATACTCTGTAAAACGACTTTCTTTTATGAAAAGGCAATGTTAAAACAACGTTTGTTGAAGACGTTTATTATTTATATTACAGAATATATTAAAACTCTACATAAAACTGTTTTAGATCACATGGAAATCATCAAAACATTGCATTTTGTTTCTCCGGAAAAGTGTCCTCTTTAAATATATATATATATATATGTATGTAATAATCTCACTTAATTTTATTTCAAATTCTAATATTATATATTTTAAAATCTCAATGTATTCCAAAATCACTTTTCTAAAACTCCAGTTTCGTTCTATTTCCCGCGATGGAGGTATATTAAATCTCTCGTTTTGGCATATTTATTACTAAAAGAATATTTTAATCGCTTCCACGCGCACACATAAATCACAATTTCGTTTCCAGACTTTTTCCTAAAACACTTACGTAATATAGCAAAAATAGCTATTATTCCCTTCACTTTGATCACATCTCTATCTGTTAAATCCCTACCTGAGAAAAAGCAGAGATTTTCTGTTCTCTTTTAGCTTGAAAACTTCAACTAAGATGTACGTAGATTCCGTCACTCTCCCATAATAAAGGAAAATTAGTTAATAACTCGGCCTGCGTTTTTATTTAACGACTACAACAACGGAAACATTTCATATATATATATATATAATATTTTACTACTTACTCATTTTTTAAAAAATAAGTATATCCTAACTTTAAAAAAAAGCTAACACATTTGATTTAATGGGACTTTTGTAAGCCACAGAGCAAGCAACAAGCACAGAGCACAAGTTTAGAGCAAATTAAATGTATATATAATGTTATTCCTCTAAGTGAAGTGTAGAGGCAGTCAAAGAAGATTGCAGTCGTTAAAGTCCAAAACAATTTATTGCATTTCGAAAATGGGCACAATTAAATTACTTATAAGAGTACTCAATAATAGATTAAACTTTTAAAAGATTATGGGAACATTAAAGCCACGGCCAGGAGTAAAGAATTATGCCTAAAACGGCGTGACTTGCTTAGTGCGTTACATGATTGAAAAAGAGGAAGTTACACAGACGCGGCGAGTTTTTATAATACAGAAACGGGAAAAGTACCGAAGTTGAGGCGCGAAAAATAGCGCGACTCTTGGGAGTCTAGTTAAAGTAGGAGTGCTTTTATCATAGGATTGAAGTAGAAGTAATTCGTTCGTAATTAAAAATCAACTGTCGTTAAAAAGGATTTATTTTAAAGATGGGAACATTTCTAAGTCATTACATACATACATGACTTTCACAAAATTATTACTTTAAAATCAAGAAACCACCTGGGTTTTTATTTTTCGGGTTTCATAATTCAGACATTTATAGAACTGTTGTATCAGTAAGTGAAATACTTTTGTGCTTGAATAGCAGACAAAGGGAATGTTTTGTAAGGTAATGTTTTTAATCAGCTAAAATAAGAAATTTCTGGAAGTAATTTCTACGTTATTGTTTTACAAAAGTAATTGTACTAAATTCATTCAAAAACTGCAATTTTCTATTGGACTGTGCCTCATTACATACCAATTATTTCTTTAATGTAATATTGTATTTTCGTATGATTTCTCACAGATACTCTCATTTTTCCTTTAAAATATTTAACTCGTTTCAGTCAAACAAAAATTGAGTTACAAATAAAAATTTTCATATCTAATTGTTAATGTACCGTCAATAAAGAACTACAAATCTCGGTAAAAATTATTATTTAATGAAAACCATGTTCTGCAGTACGCGCCTGTATTCACATTTTCAATTTAGTTAATTTTTATTAACGTCCCGTTTTGAAGCAACACGAAGGCTAATTTGGGAATGACTTCGTAATTTCGAACCATGGTCAGATGACGAGGAAGACATGTGAGGCGCCAACACCTTCTCTGATTCATCTACCCAGATTTTTCAGCTTGATGTCTCTTGCCAGTCAAGAATATGAAAATTCCTAATAATTTCGATCAATAAATATAAGTGTAAGTTTTTTTAAAAAATAAAACCGTATTTTGAAAAGATATAAGTCGTATGGGATAATAATTTGCATGTAACAATATTATTGATGAATGATCTGCAGCTAAGTATAAGACGGCAAGTTTTTAGCACAGGGCTTTTTAAACTAGGGATTCTCAAATCCAAATGGAGTTCCATATATAAATTTAGGAGTCGCAAAACATTATTAACTCATGATTCTGTCAGATTCTCCAATTTGGAATGCAAAAAGTAACTCGTTTTGATTTGTAGCATTCCACATAAAATTCAACGAATAACTACATTTAAATTAATCTTCCTTTTGCTATTGGATGGTTTATTTGGATGTTTTATTTGCTTTTGTATAAACGGATGACAGAAATGTTTCTAATCTCATAAGGTTCGCGACAGGAGAAATTTTAAGAGCCCTGAGTTGGAATTTTTCATTTTACTGTTTCTTTTTCAGCATGGGAAATACAAGAGGGGATACTCAGAACTTGGGGTAGTTCAGTTAAGGCGCGAACCTACGGCGTGTAGCCTGGCGAGTCTGGTCTGCAATTTGTCATACTTGGCGGCTTTGGAACGTAAAGTCTCGTTAGTCCTCTGTATGGTTTGAACTTTCCTGTGAAATATCAATAAATGTTCAGACATTAAAGGCTTGTAGATCGCCGTGGGAACCACGCGCCACACAAAAGCCACGCGCCATGGGAACAAGGCTTTAGAGTACCGCTCTTTTTGAAAGTTACGAAGGTTATTTTGGAATGGATCTCATAATATTGAACGATAGTCAGATGATGAGAACGATGCCTGAGCTAGCAGATCACACTCCGAATTTTTATACAACACCAAGGTTAGAACGTTTCACCCACGACGGAAAATTTCACGTGCATCCTGTCAACATGCAAGGCGGATCTTTGGAGAAATCGGGTTTCGAATTTACTGTCTTCCGATCCGAAGTCGATTTGAAATCCACTCGGGAATGACAAGTCGATTCCCGGAGTCGATTTGAAATCCACTCGGGAATGACAAGTCGATTTGAAATCCGCTCGGGAATTACAAGTCGATTTGAAATCGGGTTTCGAACTTACTGTCTTACGATCCCGAAGTCGAGACTCTGTCGCCAAATCAGCGTGGCCTTTTCAAATGGGGGATAAATATTAACTCCCCCCGTTTTGGGATAACTCCCATCTCGAATCTTCTGTTCTCTAGAATAAAGTCAGGTAAATAAAATTCCTATAAATTTATTTATATACTTCCGTTGCTCTTTTTCTGTTTGAATGATTGTGTGAATGAAAGATGAGTGTTTGATGGACGAAAGATTGAATGAATTAGGATAATATGTAATAACTTTAAACTTTACCTTTTAGGTACAGAAAATTAATTTAAATTCTTTCGACGCTTCTTATTCATGGGTAGTTCAAAATTTGCATTGTTAATGAATTAAAAATAGTAACGCACCGGAGGTTGAGAGCCCTGAGCTCGTATACTCCGAGTAACAAACATATCGTTGGTGCGCTGCTTTCTAGAATGAGCTAGGTATAAAATAAGAGTTAGATAACAACATAATCTGCATTATAACATTAACATCTAGTCAATACAAGTTAAATAGATTATAATATAACATATTCTACATTTTCTCACTTAGTTATAGGTTGTCGATAAACTCTTATCTCATTTTGATCTTTTTTTTAATTAACTGATACTTAAAACAAAGGAATTCTAACCAGATTTCTACAAACATGAGTGAATAATATTTGTTAACGAATATCATTAACACGTTAAACGCCAAAACACAAAAAATAAAAAAATAATAATAATAAAAATAAATATTTCGACCTAACGGGCCACGGGAAACAATGGACTCATTGTACACGCACAATCATTAAATTATTCACATAATAATAATTTTGATAAAAAATGTCAAAAATAATGATTTTGAATGTAGGCAAGCGAACGAAGCAGATTTATCTCACGTGGCCTACTAAATCAAAACTGGCGGCCTTCAACCAGCTTATTTTGTTTGGTAGGTTTTACCTATCATTATGTATTTTTATAGCCAGTGTGAATTGTCGCTGAGCTACGGATAAAAAAGCAAAAGACTTCACGCGAAGCATGCATGATTCATACGGTCCGAAGAAATACATTACATTTGAGACACACTTGCCTCACGTGACGAATAACGTGTTAAGTGGTCGCATGAGAAAAAGTTAAAATACGCAATCAACAACCAGATATCTTACCAACTTTCAATGCAAATGCGCAGAAATTCAACTACACAATGTTTATATTTCCCCAGATGCTTTTCTAGGAAGAAATCCCCAGGTATCAGCACCATCATTCATTTGAAATAGTCATTATATAGTATATTTTGAACGGATTTAAGCCCAAGATTCAAGATTTTCTGCAGATATGTGTGTATATCAAGCGAACAGTATCAAACATTTATGGCATTGATGACAGTTCTATATCAAAAGATTACGCTATTGTTCCTTTGTGTAGAATACGAAGATCATTATCAAGATCAAATCAATCTTGGTAGAGCGATTTTGAATGTCTTTCTCAAATAGCAGCTCAGAACAGTCGAAAATGAAATCATTCTTTCGTATTCGCAGAAGATTCTGTTTAATTAATGTCGTGTGAATGCATTTCTACTGTCTCGTAAAATAATTAATTACATTCACGTAAAAGTGCTTTACTATCCTCTGTTTCCAAATCCGATTGTCATAAAATTTATTCATCGCTGATAAGTCACTCATGAATAATAAGTTGTTATTAATGCTTTATTCTTATTACTTTTATCCCGGGAACGGCTAAAGTCCCGGTAAGAATGTTGCCTCACTAAGTTATGCTTCTCACATACCGATTATCATTCCTGAATACCTTGTCCAAGTATGTAATACCTGTTTTATGTTACTATTTTACATATCATATTTATATTAATATTTTACCTATCATATTTATGTTAATATTTTACATATCATATTTATATTAATATCTTATTTATATCAACTTTGTATATCTTTTATATTCTGATCGTTTTCTTTTATGTATTTTAATTATTAGAGCACGGTTTTATTGTTGTTTAATTCTATAGTGAATTGTTGGTTAATTGTTGGACAGTATTGTTGATGCAATCACTGGATGCTGCTGCGTTGGGCGCAAAGAGGTGTATTGTTATCGCTATTGTTTAATTCTTCTGTATTTTTTTAAATTTTTTTTCAATTCCTACTATTAGTTCACACTCTCCCTATATTTATTTATTTGTATATCTTGTTCAAATTTTCAATCGTTAATAAAATACTTTTTATTCATCCACTCAAGTTCAAATACATTTTTTTAAACTCGTAGTGGATGACACTTGATGTTAATGCACTTTTTTCAAATATTAATTCAT
>BGPR01001093.1:107278-133022 GCA_013235015.1 Araneus ventricosus | reverse complement strand
TAATAAACTTGATTAAGGTTTCAGATTGTTCTATGCTTAGTATTAATAAACTTGATTAAGGTTTCAGATTGTTCTAAGCTTAGTATTAATACACTTGAAAATAAACCTGATTAAGGTTTTTCATTAAATTCAACAAATTGAGTTAAATTAGGATTCCAAAAAAAATTTTGTTCCTTTTGTTCCTGTTTAAGAAAAAATTAAGGAACATGTTTTCGTTCGATATATCATGTGGTGATTCTGGTAGCTGAGTTATATATTCTTAAGATTTGGAACATTTTCTGAATTGTCTTATATATTTTTAAACTTATTATATATTTCTTAATTCTGTTACATCCTAAGGTTTGACATGTTTCTAAATTGTTATTTATTGTTAATCAGTTCTGTTTTATATTTGCTTGATATTATAGGAAAATGCAAGAGTTGTCGAAACTGAAAGTCTCTGCCGTATGAATAAAGTTTCTAGTATAAACGGGCTCTCACTCGTTTGGTTAAAAATTAGTGTGGATTGCTCGAGTTTTTTCTTCATGAATATTTTGCGGTGCTCCGAAATCTGGAAAGTAAGTAAAAAAATGATATTAATTAATGACTTATGCATTTACAAGTTTATAAGTGTATGTAAAAAGAAATCAATTCATTTTAGCGCAATATTCTAAGTCAAAACGATTTTCTCCCTCATTTTTGCTTATAAATGTCGAAGAAAATGTAACAGCAAAGCATTACAAAAGGTTTCGAGCTTCCAATATTATTCAGGGTCACTCTAATTGGGGTTCGCACTATAAACTAAGAACCTTAGTGTTAAATATTTTTCTTCTCGTTTGCCTAATTGATTCGCCATTTTCACATTATGTCTCATCAGGTAAATGAACATCTGGGAGCAAGAAAAACTTTTTTTTAGCTAATTACGGCGTAATTATTTTTTCCAGCTATAAATGGACCACTTATGAATCAATTTTAGAAACCTTGTTGCAAACTATTGCCACTAATACAGATTAAACCTTGTTATGAAATATTTTTGTATGTAGTCCTTGTTCTTTGCCTTAAATTTGGATTAACGTCTCAAACTGTATCATAATTTTTTGTTAATTCCCAGTGAATCGTTTTCTTTATTTGCAGTCCTACTGATGAGGATAGAAACTGAAAACCTCGACAAAAAACCTATTCTAATTTTGAATTTGCATGGATGAAGGCCTCTCATGACATCATCCACCAGATTCTTCTTCCTCCCCGTTCTTTTTCATTCTTTTTTTGTTAATTTTATCGTATTTTTACCTCTATCACAATTAAAACTTCCCTTAATTTGTATTTTTATCTTTCTAATGATGAGGATTAAGTTGTTTTCTGGTAATAGAAAGACATCTGCTGACAAGCAACTTTTACAGCGAAACTTCTACTAAACATTAACTGGAAAGTGTGTCTACAGTTAGCGACCAAAATGTTCGCCAAAAATTCTCATCAATTTTGGTGCTAAATCAGTAATATGCAAGAATTTTCTAGAATTCCTTGCAACTGTAGAATTACGAAATTACTTCCAAAATATTTGAGAACACTTTTCGTTCCTAAATCTGATGTATGTAAATGCGTGTTTGAAGAATTCCAATCCATTGTTATTCAGAAAGCAACCACCCAAGATGGAAACTGGAAATGCTTGCGATAGCTCTTGAACAACGACTTACCTTGCAACATGTATGACTGATCTTGCCGGTTGTACATTCTTTTATATTCTTTATTATTGTTTTCATTTTTAAAGTATTTGTTTAAACGTCACTTTTGTGTTGGTTTTTTCATGAATAAATTCGTGTTTTTGTCTTTGTTTTGAATCTAACTTTTGCTTGTGTTGAAATTCATACTTTACGATTTCGGAACGAAAAAATTAGTGCAATATTGATTTTCAAACCCAAAAAATAGATGAAGTTATTCCAAATTTTATATAAGTTTTTATAAGAAAAATAGGAAAACAAAATCCGTATTTAAATAGATATCTTTAATTCATCACTTAAAAAAGTTTTAAAAAATCAATATAATCAGAACTTATAATAACTTCATAAATTTTACATTAAACTAAATGAATTTACTATTATACTTCTGTCAATAAATTTTAAAAGATGTAAAGAAATAGTGAAACTGAAAAACCTTTAGAGCTTATAAGATTCTTTAATAATTTAATGTTTTTCATTAGCATTGGAGAACAAATATCAAATTTTATATATACTATCGAAAATTAACCATATTGCAAAGCGCTGTATATTCAAATGAAAAATTATTTTAATACGATCTGAAATATGTATTATAATATATAAAATTTCCCATCCTCCCTTGAAAGAAACAGTGATGATATTTAAAGTTATTCTTCTTTCCAATTCTCTTGCGTTCATTTATCTGTGTCAAACCCAAATGTAAGACTGTGATACCCTATTTAAATTTCGTTTACTTTAGTACGATGATAAGAAGAAGCTATTTGCCTTGTAAATATTTCACCGGGGGGAGTGCTTTATTTGACATGGTCACAACACCGCTCCGATATTGCAAATTTTTGCTCCTCCATCAATTGAAATCTATCTTGTTTGATTCACCTATCAATATATATGCTTTGGTATGCATTCAAAGAAAAGAATCCGCTCCAAGAAATCGGGCGCAAGTGTTTCATCACTGTCACAAGTGCTTTTGAATCGAGCCTTTTTTGGGAGGAACTTTATTATGCTCTGTATCAGTGTTTTGGAGATGGATTCTGAGGAGCACTGAAAAGAGTTTCACGATTTTGATATTTTCGATGCAGGAAGAGATGAATATCGATATTTTATTTTTCTTCTTAATTTCAAGTTCAATTTTTCAAGTTAAGTAACAAGTAGAAGAGTTGATTCAATGCCGATATGGTTGGTAGGAAAAGGATGAGTTGCTTTCCAGACAAAAATGGATCTTTGGAGATGGTAATTTGATGTTAAACACGCCGGGGAAATCTCAGTTTGATGTTAAACATCTTTGAGATTTCGAAGAGATATTTGAGAATGAATGGAGATGCTAGTGATTTTAACTTTTCCCAGATTCGTGTCTCATGCTTGAAAAATAAATATAGAAAGAGGGATGAGCATCCTATATTTAATTTGAGTAGATTTGCTCAAGTAGTTTTACTTATGAGTAAGGGCAGGTACAAAAACATAGTAGTAGCTTGCATAATGTAGGAATTCGTTAAATGGTTAGATTTTTATACTTTTTATGTTTATTTTTTCTAAGATTCATTATCGCAATTTATTTGAAAAATAAATATATAGAGATGGATGAGCACCCTATACTAATTTGAGCAAATTTACTCAAATAGTTTTGCTTATGAGTAAGGGCATATATAAAAACATAGTAGTAACTTGTATAATGTAGGAATTCGGTAAATGGTTAGATTTTTATACTTTTTATGCTCATTTGTTTTCAAAGATTCATTAGTGCTGTACGGTTCCAAGTTCGAAACCCGATTCCACTGAAGATCCACTGTGTATCTGGGCCTATTGCACGTTAAATAATACGTAGGAGGTATGGTGCGAAACTTGGAGAAGGGGGGGGGGGGGATAGCCCAGGTGTCGTCTTTATCATCTAACCGCGGTTCAAACCTTCCCAAGATAGGCCTCGTGTTGCTTCAAAACAGGACGTTAATATAACTAAACTCAACCAAATCAATGATTCATTATTGTAATGTATTTTACCTAAGTTTCTTGTACGGCACGCAAATTATAATTGTAAATCGTACAATACTTGCGTATTTTAGCAAAAGAAATTTCTGATGTGTTTGTCTCAAAAAAGAAAAAAATCCATTTAAATTTTATTATACTTAAATCAAAATAATTAGTTTTCCTCCAGACGCATTTTTAATAATACGTAAAATAAAATAATCATTGAAATATTAAGGCTACACAGTACCCTTTTTCAAAATTCTTTTTGGCGTCAGTAATAATAAAAGTAATTAATGACTTTACTAAAGATTGTAGCGGTTACAATTCACTGCCTTCTCCTTTTCATGGTAGGTGGCGCTACTAGAGCCATCCGGGTTTTTCCCATGATGCCTCTCTCTCTTCTTCTTCTTCTGTGTACTTGTGTTGTGTTGTTGTTCTCTGTCTTGCACCTTTTAATGTACTGCGTGGTGGAACTTAGCCATCTAATAAAAATGGTACCTGAAATTGAATTAATTCTTCAACAGCGGCATTCCACATAAACATGAGTCTCGTCCCTCTACAAGATTATATAAATAAATAGATTCTGATTTTTAAAAAGTCATTTTAGCAAGAACTATTATTTTAAAATTTTTAAAAATTGAACTTTTTAAAGTTTTTTATGCTCTTATAAAATACTTAAATTTTAATATTTTTTAGTTATTTCAAGTGATTTATATTTCTTGGATTCTTGGGAACAAAAGTTAGCATGGTATTGATGATCTGACTCCTTTTTAATTTTTAATTATTATTTTTGTAAAAATCTGAAGAAAACAGGAAAATTCTAAAAATATTATCTTCGACAATTTTTAAAAAAATAACTAGAACTCTCAGGCCTAAATCCATGCTAATTCTTATAGTGCATACATATGTAAGTATCTACAAAAAGTTTCAAGACTCTATCTTCAACAGAAAAAAGCTTTAGGGAATAGAAAACGCAACACCAAAAATAAAAGTCTGAGAAAAATGCATTTCAAGTTTGTAAAGGCATAAAACAAAAACTATTAATGTTAGTAGAGCTCTAATTTTTTAATGTTATTTCCCAACTTATAAAATACACTAAAACATCATTTAACTTAATATGATGGAATACATATTTTCTTATTTGAATATTATGTTATTGGTCTTCCAGCTCTTCAAAACATTATGTCTCTTAGCAACTAGAGAACGTTTCGGTCGTGGCCTTTTCTCAACAGAAAAATGAATAAAAAACAATAATATTATATTTCAAAGCTCCTAAATAAAAAAATTGTGTAAAAATTAATATTGGTCTTGGAAAAAGTCATTTTTATGATTATCAGTTTCGTAGTAATGAGAACTCAAAAAGAACTCAGAATATAACAAATAGAAACGATTCGAGTAGTGAATGTTGAAGTTAAAATAACCATTTCACCTAAGGAATTGATTTATTCACAAAATATTTTTAATGTATTAATTTTAAGAATGGAAAAACGGTTCAAAATGAAAACGAAACTAAACATGCCCTCTAAGCTGTCAAAGTTTGAGACTGACAACACTCAGAAAATTTCAAATATCTCTAAAACTATTTGGATATCATATCTAAAATTTGAAGTCAAATTTCCCAACCGTATGGGCCATCGAAAAAAAAATCGATATTTTTGTCATTTTTAGGGCACTGTGTAGCCTTAACTTCAATAAAGCCTCACAATTGTTGTCCTTATGAATGATATAAAAATTGCTAAATATGAAATTCACTTATTTAGTGACTTTAATAAAAAGAATAATTTTTACATGGTTTGTTGCAAATTAATACAAATTAAAACCATCTTCAAGTATTCATTCGAGGCAAATGATTAATGTTAGCAATTTGGTTTTCTTAATATAAATATATGTTTTAGATTCTTGATGATATAAGCTGTTGATCAGCTTGTTATAAAATGTCATACAATCAGGAGAGTTTTATTAATATTTCTATAATAAAAATAACCTAACTAAAAATAACTAGTAAATTAAAAGATATATAATTTATGGAATTTGCATTAAAAATGTTAATTAAAACTTGTTAATTAAATTGTCTAAAGAAACTATTCCAATCGCGTTTTAGTAATGGATACCTAGGTTTGTGAAACGCTCTTCCTACGAAGACTCGTTGTTTTAATAGTAGTAATAGCAAAGTACTGAAAGTTATATTGAAAAAATTATAGAAATTTTAAACTCTTGTGCTAATGTCAAGTGCAATATATTTGATTTTATTCACCTCTGATACTGTTCAAAGCTGGTTTGGATATAAAAAAAAATCGACGGGAGGCTGTGTCTGCGAAAGGGCCGCTGGGATTGAGGGTCGTAGACTTACCTCACTCAACTGTGACTTTGTGTGACTAAAGTAGCTCTATGTGACTATTAACTCTATAGTCTATAGTGACTCTTAGTCTAGACTATGTGACTCTGTTTATATAAAATTCTTCGTGATTTTTACCAACTTTGCAACTCGACTGTGACTAAACTGTCATTCCACATTGTAAAATTATTTTTTCAATCTTTAGTGTCTATCTTTCGCTGTTAAATGAAACTAAAATCAACTCTCTATGTCATTTGGTTGCGGAGCTATAAGCGTTTAACTTTAGCTCGAAAAGCGTCATAATTTTTTCCTTTCCCGGCAGAGATAGACCACTATGGAGAGACGTAAGTCTACGTCAAAAGATATATTTAACTTCAACAAACTAACTATTCATTCCATTTTAATATATATTTTCTTTGTTTCGAAAGACAACTTTAATTTGAAACGGAAAAAACTATTAATTCCATTTTAATAAATATTTTCTTTGTTTCGAAAGACAAACGCGAAAGACAACTTTAATTTGAAACGGAAAAAAAAAACAATTCATTCTATTCTAATAAATATTTTCTTTGTTTGGAAAGACAAACGCGAAAGACAACTTTAATTTGAAACGGAAAAAAAAGATTGAAAATCAAAAACAAGTTGAGACAAAAATTTTAAAAAAGTTTTAAATAAAAAGCATATTTGAAACCTGTAAAATATCTTAAATATGTGTAAATCGTTTTTGGGTGGTAGCGGTTCTAACACCATTTGGTTTAGCATGTCTAACCAAGGACTCGTGACAAAGGAGAAGCACGACATCTTCTAATGGCCAAAGCGATCTTGGAGCACTTAGGTAGTACCTGATGTGAAAGTCTGAATTAGCTCCAGTATCTGGGAATAGATAATCTTCCTAAAGAACTTCCAGAGGAAACCGACTCATGCTTGTGTTTTGCTTGGAAGAAAAGCCGAAAAATGTCCACTCATTCTTTCAATCAATACCCAAAAGAGCCAGCTGAACCCTTTGGTTTTAGAGCACTAATTGATACCCCGGGAGGAGAACACTCCAGCATGATGGAGGCCAACAGGCACAAGGATTGGTGATATTGCAGTCCAGATGTGCAAAATTTACAATGAAACTTCGTTTAATCTTCAGTTTCTGATATCCGTCATTGTCTGAAAAGCAAAAAGTCACGTGGGTTTATAGTTTTACCGTGCATTTCCTTACATTAATGCTCTTGCATTGAAGTTTTTATTGATTGTTTGTAAAATTAAATACAACTTGTATGTATCATCCCAAGACAGCAGTGAAATCACGTTACTGTACATATCTATTAAGAGATTATTTTTATACTTCTGTTATCCGTCTATTCGGTAATCCGTCGCAGCCCCGGACTCGACGGTGACGGTTAATCGAAGTTCTACTGTACAGTTAACATTAATGAGAAAATTTAAGTTTTACAAAGCTTTAATAGTTGCAGAGTTTAATGAATTTTAAAATATGCAAAAAATGTGATACCTAAAACAAATATAATAATAAAATAGCTTATGGCAAATAGTTACAAATAAAAACAAAACTCTATAAGGAATAAATAGAATTTACATAAATTTTGAAATGAGAAAGAGGAATAACACGATTAAAAGAGGGCATCAGAGAAAAAAGCACAAAGAAAAAAAAATATTCACACCAAACTTTAGGTGAAATAATAACTATGCCTAAAACATAACATTTAACAAACAAAATACTAAAATGCAGAATGGAAAAATATTATAAAGAATTGCAAAATATAAAATCTATATAAATTTATAAATAAGCTACAGAGTGACAATTAGAGGAGAAATTCTCAGTCTTAAGAAAATTTCTAGCTGTCATCCAAACCGCAGTTAGCTACTCATTGCTAAAGCTCACCTTGGTCTGCCAGTTTTTAAAAAAAATGCTGGTTAAAACCACTGCTAGAGGACAGAACGCATAATTGTCTTCCTTCGATACCCGAGCCATGTTATATCTCGCACTAGGCCACTAATGGAATGTGTAGTGTTCTTATAATCTTTAGTTTATTCCTACTATACTCTGAGCAGGGATAAATTAATTCCAAGATCCCCACTGTCTATTGTGAAAACTTTCAGAATAGAGTAATTCGACATTCATGAATGTGCATTATTCTGAATGCATTCTATGCATTCATACATATTATATTATGTGCGTTACATTTTGAAATTACCTTATTTTCATTGTATTCATGTGTTAAATTATTAAAACTTTACGCTCTCTTCTCTCGATTCCTAAATATACATTCCAATTTTTAAAATTTTATTCATCTTATAATAAACGAATATGACTTTTAGTCGCAACATTTTATCGAAGGATTATTATAAAATTTGAAGTTTTTAGAAACCTACAATACTAGAAGTATAAACCTTTCCTTTGTGCTTCTGAGGTGCAAGGGTTTCCGACAATGCATCACCCAAATGCTCTTGAAATATTGCATAGTTTATTTCACACATTTTCATTCTATTCATGTGTTAAATTATTAAAACTTTACGCTCTCTTCTCTCGATACCTAAATATACATTATAATTTTTAAAATTTTATTCATCTTAGAATAAACGAATATGACTTTTAGTCGCAACATTTTATCGAAGGATAATTATAAAATTTGAAGTTTTTAGAAACCTACAATACAAGAAGTATGAACTCTTTCCTTTGTGCTTCTCAGGTGCAAGGGTTTCAGCAATGTATCACCCAAATTAAAAATTTGGAATTTCAATCTCTTGAAAATTTGCATAGTTTATTTCACACATTTTCATTGTATTCATGTGTTAAATTATTAAAACTTTACGCTCTCTTCTCTCGATTCCTAAATATACATTCCAATTTTTAAAATCTTATTCATCTTAGAATAAACGAATATGACTTTTAATCGCAACATTTTATCGAAGGATTACTATAAAATTTGAAGTTTTTAGAAAGAATACAAGACAATACAAGAAGTATAAACCTTTCCTTTGTGCTTCTGAGGTGCAAGGGTTTCAACAATGCTTCACCCAAATGCTCTTGAAAATTTGCATAGTTTATTTCCCTCTGTTTATTTCTTGAGCTAAAATATTTTCATGTGCCAACCTTGGCGAATTGTTGCTTAAATTTCTGTCAAAATACCGCGTGCGGCAACCCTGCGGTAGGCACTGGAGTCAAAAACCCATTTTTCAAAGTTGCTAGTCTTGACGCTGCAACAGTGATTTATTTTCATATAAAGACGATTTCCTTTATATTGCGTGTCATTTAAGATTTACGGTGCTGCTTCAATATGATCATTGTAGACATCTAAGAGACAACCCTATAATTGTAAAAAATGGGGTCAGAATACTTTATTCCCTTCCGATATTACATACACGCCAAAAAAGAGAATGGCGAATAGATTTAGTTAGCCCCCCCCCCTCTTACATCCACAACTGCTTTTCAGATTTCTCTTTATTTAAATTTAGATCGACGTAACGGAGAGCGTGGTGGGGGGAGAGGAGGGGGATTTTCTTAGATGATGGTAGATTTTTCTTACTTTGCTTTCGGTCCCATTCTGTGGCTTCTTTATTCCACTCGGAATAAAAAGACATAAAAAAATGCTTTATAAATTAACTTGAAATCGTAATGGAGTAAGGAGTTGTATTGAATGAAGATAAATGCCGAGGCTTTTTATTGATGGCATTATCAGCCATTGAATGAATATTGATTTGGGAATGCTGCAGCAAAAGGACGAGATGATTTTCCAATTTTTGGCATTAATTAATCGACGTGGTAAGTTGTCCATAAAGTCATTAATAAAGATAATTTTTAATTTGATTTCATTTCATTAAGATATTGTTGTGTTTGGAAAGCTGGTTGTGAAGTGCTACAATTTGATAATTAAGGATATGAATTGTGTTAATAAGAATTTCTTTACGGATATAATTTATATTAATTTTTAACTTGTCACGTATTCCTTTTTACTTGAAGCACCGCGTTTCATTAATCAATTGGAAAATCTCCAGAATAATAAATGCTTTTCTTACTTCTATGTGTTAAGAACACTGCAAGATGTGTTTTCATTTTGCTCAGTTCTTTTTTGTAGTTGTTGATTGAATTGCCGTAGTGATATAGTACTGTCTGTTTTCATATGCGAAAACCCTCCGCGCTTTTGCCCATGCGCTGATTGGCTACGGACGACTTCGACAAAATAGGGGTGATATGGCAATTTTTTACTAAGAAATACATAGAAAAATTACGCAAGTTTCAAATTAAAACAAAATAGTTCGATTTAAAAATAAAATGATTGCCAACATCTGAAAGAAAATCTAAAAGAAAAACTCGCCGAACAAGGAACTCAAAAAAAGTGCTCTTCTTACTCATTGCGTATCACCCCTCTGCGGAGTAAAATAGTCCAAAAGTGATAGGCGTGGGTTTCTGAAATGCACAGTATTTTATTATTGCTATTGCTTAACCATTGAAGGAAAACTATAATCTATGTGTTGCTCACCCGATGAAAATTTTTTAACCTCTTTTAAGTCTGAGTAGAATTGCATTTGTAGTGTGGTACTCAACGACCATGTAAAATCTCTCCGTATCTAAGACACATATGCATATTTTAACGGATATATGTTCCATATAACTGGTAAGCCAAGGCTTTAACCCTCTGATTCCAAAGACTATTGGAATAGAGGGACCTCAAAATACGGGAACGTCCGAGTTCCTCTCACAAAGATAAGGGAAATTCACCTCCCTCCTCAAAAACCACAATGGCAGCTAGTACTCTTCGAATTCTAAGAAAAACCCCTTTTCCCCCAACTCTAATGAAGAAAGCACTCACCGCGGGTGTCAAATCAATCACACTTAACGAAAGGGGGTGGAAATTTTGTAGTGATATTCGGACGGCCATCGACTTTTGCTTGAAGAGACGTTTGTGACGTTCCCGTATTGATAGCGTTAAACAGACAGTTCCCATCCTCTATTATCCCTCATATATTCCCTTGAAAAGTTTGCCTTGAGAAGTACGGTTTGTTGTCCTGAGGACACATTTATTCTCCTCTATTTTAGCACGCATCTTACAACAGAAATAAGAAGTAATGATGCATCCACATCCAAAACGTAGGATGGTAATTCCCCCAAATTGGCGGCAAAATGAAATTAAAATTAATACAGATTGTTGCCATCAAAGGAATGTAAAATTAAATGACAATAAATTGGTGAAAATAATTATTTTTCGTTTAAAGAGCTATTAAAATATTCACATTCTTTGTTCAAATATTGCAAGTGACAATTATTTTTTGTGGGAATATAAGAATATGAAACTGAAATAATTTCGTAATGTGCATGCGCAGAATCTATGTGAATGCTTCCTTTCCTCATACACTCTTCCTTTTATTTATAGATAAAAACGCATTGAGTGCACTATATTGATTTGATAACTTAGAAACTCTATTGCAATTCTAAACATAATAACTAATTTTAAAAGTCTGATTTTCAGTCATTACTTTTTATATCATGATTGTTTCTCAAACGTGCATTATTTCAGTACTCGTAAAATTAGCTTTAAGGGGGAGGGGAACTGAAAAGGTTTCTTTTTAGAGGCTTGAAAACTTGACAGTAATTCAAAATAATATGATTTATTTCTAAGTACAACTTTTACTCACAACTTTTTATATAATATTTCTTTTTTAAGAAGAAGTTGTCGCTTATTCAAATGGGCAGTTTGCTAGAAAGTTCACACAGACATTCTTGATCTTCAATTACTAAAAAAATAGCATTTGTATCATAGGTTAGAATTATTCTGAAATTTCAAAATATTTTCAGTGACCATTCGTAGGAAATGAAACGTATATCATTATTTGAATGCGTTTACTAGCGTATTTATATCATACAATTCCGTTTATAACAAAAATTCTTTTGGTTTGTATTCAATTCAAATTAATTTCATACCCTGAAAATATTAGCTCATTTTGCATACATTTATTTTAATACATTTATCATGTCTTCAAAGACAAAATGCTGATTATTCGCTATTTTATTCCCGCAAAAGTACTGGACAAAGCATTTGATCAATATAAACTGTTCCCTTTCCTCGCTTCTTTTAACTAGACATTCGCGTAACATGGATAAATGAAGAGCTCTCACTCACACGGTAAGTTTGGCGAAGCATTGCCACATCTGGCTCTTGCGTCATTAAACCACAACTGACCAGAATATAGTATTTCTTTTAGTGTTCCTCGACAAATTTGGCTTTAAACATTGAAAAACACGCTCTAATATGTTGTATTTTCGACACCATCAAAGACTGTCACCTATTTATACCTCCAAGACCATCCCAACACTACACCACTGTACCTAAGATAACTTACGAACATCAGTTACACAAAATCAGCAGCTTTTAGATGGTAAATGGCAGGTATATGGTAAACTGTTTCACGTACACTGAATTCTTTTTACATTGTACGCCATCTGCGAAATCTCTTTTTTACGTACATAAGCCAACTGCAATCCACGCTACCATCTGCCTTAAATTCCACATTCTCTACCTGGGTCACCCTTTAACTTACCAATAAAGAAAGCAGCATCCCGCCACAAAGCCCAGCACGATACTACATGGGAGAATCTTAGATGGGGATTCAAAGCCGATACATTTCCTTTTGTGCCTTAAGAAACGCACGGGGTGTTAAGGTCCATTTGTTGCAGACACGACACAGGTCATGCATGAGATCCCTTGCCTCGCTTGCCCCATCTTCAAGATTTAAAATCTTTTGAAAAGGCAGCAGAGACGGGGACAAGATAATAGTTCAATAACACTCTGACTCTGGCCGTCAGAAGTCTTTGCACTACTTGACAAGAGACCACCCACCACAATAGACGCTGTGATACGGTTTGATGTAAAATCTGTCATTTACTGACACCTCACAGAGATCCAGCAGTGCTTACGATCCATCTGCGCATTGTGATGGTGGCATAAAGAGCCTTATTGAGCATAATAGGCGTAGTAGCATCTTGTTGGAGTGCTACAAAAGCCGACTTAAGGGATTAGGCTTCGGTAAATTCGCTGTGAAAACTATGTCTCTTCAAGAAATACCGAATTTGTCACCACAGTCACTGGACTGGAAAATGCCAGTGGAAGTTATTTAGTGAAGGACTTTCACGAGAAAGTGCTGTCAGCTGTTTTTTAGCCTATAAGAGTTCGGAATTTTAATTCGGAAATTTTTTGGTAGATAAGTAAAGGAAATAATGCAAGTAATTATATTCCTTTAAAATTTTTGTTCGTAATTGTTTGATTTTATTTCGTGTGCTGTAGTAATCTGTTGGTTGGAAGTTGCAGAATGAGTTATTAAAAGTAGACTTTGTGTTTTTGGACGGCGGTCGCGAGAAGAGAAGATGTTTTAAACTTTTGCATTTATTTACGATTACTACTGTTATCGTAAATAACTACAAAAGGTTAAATCGTCTCAGGAATAAATGTTTTCCACTTTCATAATTTGATGTAATAGTACTAGTTATTAGTATACTTGTATATATAACTGTCTCTAAAATTATCCCTCCATATTTCTTTATCCATCCTGAAATGAAATAAAGAAAAAAAAATCAGATTAATTCTACAGTCTTTTACACTATCAAGGTTTAAATACAAAAATAATTCAAGGAATAAGTTTTCTAACAAAACTTTGCAGGTTAAACTGCATTAATTATGTATTAATCATGTATTAAAATTTTCATTTCCATAAAATAAAACAGTTCAAAGTCTTACTTTTTAGACGTGTAGTGTAATCTCTTGAATTGAATATTTAAACTTCAGAGAGACGAGATTTATATCTATACATATGTATTAGTACAAGAATAAATCTATGCCTGCACCAATATTTATTCAACTTTCCTTTTGCTAACATTTGCATAAGATTTATTTCCTTACACTTATGATTTATCATTCAGTAAGTGTCTTGATTTAAAGAAGTGTTTACTTTTTATATTAAAATTTTGAAAAATTGTTCTATTTTGATGAAAACATGTTTTTGATAGATTGTAAAATTTTATGAAAAGATTTGGAGACTAGCTGTGACCGAATTGAAAATATATGGGTATGGGTTTTTATATTTTTCTCTAAATACATGTATATTTGTTCATTTCGTTTAATTTTTATGCATTAAAAATAATTCAAAGAATAACTTTTCAGATTACAAAATAGATTTTTTTCAGGCAGAGCTGTACTTAATTAATATAAACAATACAAATAATTGGGAAGGCAAGCTAAAAAAATATATATATAATTAATGCTTTCAAAATGAATAAAATTAATATTTGTAACTTTTTAAGGTTTTAAAAGGATTTATGTTGTAAAAAGCAATGGGGGAAAAAGAGAGTTGTAGATGTATTCAACTCTAAAATATTTGGACAGTTGAGTTGATCTACTTGGGACAATTAAGCTGCGTGGCTGATTTGTGAAGATTCGGTTGCCGGCGAAATCTGCTGCCAAAGAACACCTTGGGTTTAAGTAGAATTCTTTGAATAAATTAAGGTGAATACAAAGACGGGGATTTAATCCACTTAAAACTCTACTAAAACAATTAACCATGAAAAAGAGTTAGCTGACTAGACGTCAGGGATTAGCCGAGACAGTTCCAGTTTTTGATTCTTAGTCCTGGCGTGGAAAAAAGTCCAGGATATGTCCAAATTTTCAATAAAATATTCTAGACTTTTCAGATGTAACACAAACAGTTCTTGCTTTTATTAATGCCATGATAAAGTGACTAAAGTCCCTCACTAGATGAAGATAGGTGCGCACACCTATTTACTAAGTTGACTTTTGTAACTTTTGTAACGGCGTTCTTTTTTTCTTCCACTCTACAATTTTAGTAAGAGGTAAGATTTTATGCCCTTCTTTTCATACTTTGTTTAAAAGACTGTTTTTAATTTCTTCTTTGTGGATAAATATTTTTCTTTCCAATATATTCCGGGATAGGTTCAGGCCTTAGAGGAAATTCATATTAAATTCAGACCTTAAAGTTTTTTTCCTCTACAGAAAACCTATTCTGGTTTTCAATCTGCATGGATGAATGGCCTCTGATGACGTCATCCACCGGATTCTTACTCCTTACAGTTGTTTGTTATTATTTTTGTGTTTTTAATTCTTTCACAATTGGAACTTCCCTTGGTTCATATTTATATCTATGAGACAGTGACGAGATATTCCGAACTTCCCGTTATAGCCGTGACTTCACCCTCTCTCCAAACTTAGACATTTGGCTTCTGCGGTAGATTTAACATGCAGCAGGCCCACGTTCAAGGTGTAATTTCGATGGAATCGAGTTTCGAGCATACAGTTCTGCGATTTCCAAGCCTAGATCTTGTCAGTGCGGGCAGCACCCGGTTTGAAGTCCAGAAGATCTGGTCAGATAAAACAAGAAATAAATTATTTATTAATTCGATTATTATCTTAAACATAGAAACGATTTTCTCTTAAGTGCTCATTATTAAAAGGAATAGGTGTTCAAAATAAAATTTAATGCTTTCTTAATTTTTCTCTCTTAATCCTGGATGGTTGAAAGTTCGGATGAAGGTTCGTTACTTTTTATAATTTATTTATTTATTTTAGCTTCATTTTTTCAATAATTTTCTTTCAAAACTCCCATCATTATTTTTTTTCTCTTCTATGGATATTTAGACTTCGCTACAAATTATATTAAGCGGTAATAAATCACAGTTTCAGTGTACGAAAGGTATAAACTCTAAAAAGCTTACTCCATTACATTTTGCAATACTGTTGCTCTTTACCACGAAAAATGGTAAAAGAATACAAAAATTAAGTTCTAAGAAGAAATAAATAACGCAGAAGAATTTTTGGATATTAATGAAAGTTAACTTTGTTAAGTAATGCTTAACTAAAATCTATATTTTTTACATTCAGTCAGAAAAAAATTAAGCTTGATATAAAAACCTGTCAATTGACCCTTTAAGGTACAAACAAGTATATAATAAGTGTCGCTACGTTTATTGCTAATTCACTCATGATTCCCACATAAATTAGCTTTCGAAAAGCGCGAAAGGATTTCATAGCTATCGTCTAACTAAGTGATATATATGGTTCGTAAGTTGGAGAAAAAAAAGTTCATCCAATGATAAGAAAAGGATGTAATCAACAATAATACACCTTCAGGGTTGCATTGCAATAGTCAGTTTTATCTTACTTTATGTTGACAGCTATCCCATCTTTTATAAACATCTGACGTACAAATGGGATGGCAGAAACATTTCCCCACGGTAACAGCCCAGAGTTCCAGTACATCCATTCCAATTCTATTAGTTCTTTTCCCACAGAGATAACTTAATCGTGTTACACGCCCGAAGGACTTCAAGTACAAATTGAGTTGATATTCCAAAAGTGTCAGCATGCCTCCAATAGCCTTGTGGAGATTGGCGAAATCTGAGTTATAAGCCGATGGCTTACTAAACACCTTGATGTATGCCTTGTACCTATCCTCGGCAAAGCACGTCGTAAATCCAGCCAGCATCCGCCTGTAAATTACCGTGCAAGAACGCCTGATCACCCTAAATTCTAACTTTCCCTGCACCTACCATTTAAAGTTGACATACGGCAAATTATTTTAGTAAACATTTCATTCCGCTGGAGAGGGGGGAAAAAGGAAAAGATAATTTTCTCGTCTTCCTCCTCTGGTTCGCGACAGATTTGTGGGTATCTTTAACTCGTTGAAGGGGGCCTAAATCACGCCGTGCCCTGACAGGGCCCCATTAGGCGGCGAAACATGTGGCCCTAACAACTGCTCTCGCACACACGATGAATGCTTTAGCAGTTGGTGGGCCCTGGACAGGGGTTCGCTCAAAATTGATGTCTCTCTTTTTAGATGACTGGATGGTATATGGGCAAGGTCTTGGACGCGGTTGTCTCACACGTAACCGCGCCTCTTTGGAGGTGATAAAGACGTTCAAAAGGCAATGGTTTCGAATGACGAGTGCAAAATTGCAGGTTAATCTGATTGCCTAACAGAATACGCTCTGGTTAATGTGATTTATTGCTAAGTTTCACGTAGGGCGGATTAAAATTTTTATATAGAGAAATAAAACTACGTAATATTCATACTTAATTTTTATTCGTTGCATAATTTGGTGGAATGTTCTAGTATTCAAACAAAGAACGATTTTTAAGTTTATTCGTTATGGTTCCATTAGGCTTTTACTTTTATCGATCAGTCAGAAACTTTCGACAAAGGCGTTGTGAATGAAATATTTTAAATAAAGAAGTAATTAGAAAGATATTATAGTCAAGATTTTAATACTAATTTGTTTGTTTGATTGATTATGTGTGTGTGCGTGCGTGCGAGTAAAAAGAAGATATTTGTCAAAAATCGAAATCTGAAAATTTCCTTTACTTTACTTTTAGTTTTTCTCATAAATATGAACAAAGCAAACCAAATGAAAAAAAGTAATAAGTATTATTTTGAATGTGGAATTATAATACACTGAATTTTGCACAGTTAGACGAAACATCGAGCAAAAAATAGCTTAATTTTAGTTCGGAAATTTAGATTCTTTATATCACCAAAATTTTATTTTGAATTTTAAAAAATAGTCAAGCAGAAAATAGACACAATTTTAGATTTATCAAGAAAAGAATCTTAAAGTAAATACATATTGTGAGTCTACTAAATGAACCGCAGTATTATATAATGGCAAAGAAATGTTTAATCTTTTCATAGAAAATCAACCTTGACAAAGAATTTCTCACTTTGATTTGAAATTCACATTATAAATCAGTTTTTTGAATATATTTAAATTGAATTTTTAAAATTTTTATTTATTAAAATTTTTTTATCTCATTTAAGTGAAATATCACTTATACAATCCCTACTACACTATATACATCGACTTCGAATGAAAATTAGCAACCGGATAAATAAATACTAAAATTTACTCTAAATATGATTGAAGAATTCTAAGTGATTTTGAAGTCAAGTGGATAAAGATTAGAACTTTCACTTAAAAGAATTGAATAAAATTAATTTAAATTAAATTAATTTAATCATTTACGTTTAAAATGTCCGTATTCAAATAATTTTTTACTTTCGAATCCAGATGATTTTTGTTATCTATTTGAATGTCTGGAGGTATATTGCTACAGATCCATGAAACAATCGTGATTCAGCAGGTCAAGTACCTTCAACAATCAGGAGCACAATATTATGAAGTACGTCCTAAGTAATCCATAAATTTAATTTCTGAACGTCAATTTCTGTTAATTCTGATATATAGCTAATTAAATCAATCAGAATAGTAAGATACTTAAGTTAATAGGGAAGAAGTATTTTTATAGTGATGTTGAGAATTAATTGAAATGATTTGATATATTCGAAATGATTTAAATGTACGAAATTTTAAGTATTGATTAGCTGTCTACATTATTTAAAAAGAATTTATACAATAAACATAACCCTTTAAGTATCTTTATACTATTTCTTATCAAGAACAAACATAATCTAGAGTATAAACTTTAAATGAGAAATTGATATTAAAAATGTCTATGGATTTGAAAAGTTATTTAAAGTTGACTTATTTATGTTCAATTTAAAAATCTTAAAAAATTATCTCGCCAAATAAACAATCAGAACAAGAGATATTCCAACATTTCTGAGAATTAAACTTCTTTTATAAATATCGTAGAAGACTGTGTTCATGAAAATTTTTGTAAAATGCTTCTAAACAATTTACTTAATATTTTTCTGTTATCAAATGAATTTCTTGGATAGATTTTTCGATATTAAATTACAAGACAGATGTTTATTACACCGCTGTGGGAAAGTATATCCATTATCTTTCTCTATTTTAACACAAATGTATTTAATTATAATCTACTCTGAAAAAGACTAAATCATGAATCAGTGATTTTTATATTTATATATGCATATGTTTCGTGCTTATTACAATATAAAATATCACGGAAATATTGGCTGTTCGCTATTTTGTAGCTAAAGCTTTCCACTTCTTCAAAATGAATTGAAATGGAAAAAATCAATAGGAAATATTTTTTTTCTGTAGCCTGAAATATTGAGGAGCAGAACAAATCAGCCCTTGTATAGATAAGGCGTCTTACTAAGAAAAAACAAACACCTAGCATTTCAGGGTTTAAGAAATAAAAAAATGTAAAGAAAATAAAGATGCTGTTCACAACTAAATGTCTTACTATGGCATAGCTTCATAATCGCATCTGTTTATAACGTGTATCTTATCTCAAAGAACATGCCCTGGGATTTAAAACAGACCTTTATAAAAAAGAAAATTAAAAATGTAAGTTAGTGAGTGTCTGTTCTAAACAAACAATGGAAAAACTTTTCGTGTAAATATTTTATTATAAAAGATCCTTTCAGTTGTCATCAAATCACTTCTTGTTAAGTAATTTGTAGTGGTAAATAAATCCTTTATAAAATAGCATTCAAATTTAAACAAAATATTTTTACCTAAATAACTACATCAAAATACTTTTTTAAAGATGTTTGAATTGTACATGCTCGTGAATAAGAAATATTAAATTGAACAAGCACTGTATCGAAGTTTCAGTAAATAAATAACATCTAATATAAGGAAAAACGTCAAGCTATAGTTATCCTGTCAACACAGTTGTTTCACAACTACAAAGAGCCGTTCATCATTAAAGTCTGTTATAACATAAAACATCTTACGAGAATCCACAATTTATGTATATTAACTTCTGTTACTGCTACCTTTTGATGTTTTTTTGACGCCAACACAAAGATTCTTCAAATGTTAATTAAGTTCTTTTCATGACGTGATGCCAAAAGCAAGCGGGGAAAAAAGAGCAGACGATTCTTTTTCACGAGGAACATACAAGCCAACTGAATAATTATAGTGTTCTACGATTTTCATCTATGAATCAATCATGGAAACTGCCATTTTGCTTTCAGGTGGATATGAATATTACATGAACGGAAAAATTTTCGTTGAAGTCCTTCCGTCGTTTGAAAGATGATTGCAGAATTGCGTGCCCGCCATTCAAATCTGAATGTTGAATGATTTTATAATTGTCAACCGGCTACATCTGAAATATTCAGAGGTGGAAATTTGCTTTGAATGCGTGTTTCCTTGTTCATCTGTCATAGATAATTTTTCATTCAAAGAAATAACAGATGGAATTACCTTTAAAGCCCAATCCATTATTTTTAATATGTATGAACATTGTTAAAATAAGACATTTTGATACACGCATGATTGTTCTATGTTTTTCATTCTGATCTTTCCTAGAACTATTGTTTCTTTTCACCTTAATTTGCATTGCTTTAGCTAGAAAAATAACTGTAGACACTGAGTCATGACAGCTACGTTAAGCGTGGGAAAGCTAATATTTTTACTGGGAAATGTTAAGTGTTTTTAATACAAGGAATAAGCTATAGTCTATTTGAGACATAAAAATAAGACGAGTTTTGAAAGTTATTGGCAATTAATATTGGGTAACTGTCATTTTAGACATGAACTAATTAACGAGTGTGAATCTCATATCTTGTTCCTTAACCAGTGAAACATGTCTTAATTTATTCAGGTTTTGTGAAAAACTAGAGGAATGTGCTGTCTTGGTCGCACAGCACCGATGTTTCCAGACACTTATGGCATAGATAATATTTTTATCAAAGAAATAACAGCTAGAACCATTTTTAAATTTTTATGCAGTGTTTTTCTTATGTATGAATGTATCAATAAGCACATTTTGATGCATGTGTAAGTAATCTTTTTTTCATTCTGATCTTTCCAATAACCTCTTTTCATTCTCTTAAAAAACCACTTTGACATTAATTGATTTTGAATAACCTGAACGGTGCGCATGCATGTATTTTAACAAGAAATATTATAAGTTTATATTATACGAAATATACAAGAAGTTTATGTTTTGCTGAAGCATAGAAAAGTTTTTTTTATGCAGATTACTTCTAATTTCAATTTGGAATATTGCTTAATTCAGATGTCGAATGAATAAGAAGTTTTGATGTTACCAAAACATGTGAAAAGTGTACATACAAAACCTGATACGCAAAGAATTTGTTTGAAACAATTTGCACGGATAAAGTTGTATTTCCAAGACGTTGAAAAATTTTTCTTGCATAATTCTTCTGGTGTAAGGAGGTGGTTGAGGTTTTAGCTTCTGTGGAAATAGGTGTTTCCACCAAGACTTGTAACTTCAACATACAATGTAAATAAATAGAAAATAGATTTAGAAAATACAAGAACTTTTACAATTTATACAATAATTATTATTTTTGCATTATCTAATAAGTTTGGCTTGTTAGAAAAATTATTTTCGCGTTTTTGGAAGTTTTAATTTTCCAGTTTTAGCTTTTTGATTTAATTTTTTGTATTTAATCCACGTTTCGTAATGCTGCTTCAACCCAGGTGTATCATTAAATGTTAATTCCGATTCTGCTAAAAGTAAAACATGTTCTTTGCATAGATAGAACTATACGAGAAATTAATAACTTTTGTGCTAAAATATTTTGTGAAATTGAATAAAATAAAATTTTGAATAGTTTTGAACATTATTTCAAACATTTCATTAGTATTTAAAAAAATTTCATAAAGTGTTTTTGCAGTTTCATCCATAATCCCATACAGATCCATAATTTCAATCTATAATTTCCTACAGATCTTCAATTCTAGTAATAAAACAATTTGCGAAATTATATCTGTCTTGTCTGCATGCACACGGACGGGCAGACGAACAGTCTTCCCATAGATGGATTTCGTCCAAAATTTGATAGAAGTCTACAATTTTGGCATAAAGATACCAAATTTCTTCTGCCCAGCCCGGACCAGTTTTAAGTTATCGGCACGAAACAGACAGCAGTGGCGTAGCGAGGGTAAGTGGCGTCCGGGGCATAATATTATTTTTTCGTCTCCACCACGTTCATCTTTAAAAAGTGACAAATACACACTTATATTTTGCCTCCATAATCCTCTAATTCTTTCGCCAGATCTATCCATATGCCCCTTGCCCTCCAGTCACTACGCTACTGCACCAGAAAACTCTTGCACTGGAAGTTAAAAGAGGTAAACCCTGTATCCGTAGCCGGGTCAGCATCCAGTGGTGTAGGGATGGTATGTGGAATGGGCACGTAAGGTCATTTTTCTTGACCCTCAGTGGCTTCGCAAAGGTGAATGGGGCCTGGGTCGTGGTAATATTATTTAGCAAATTGATATAAACGCACCAATATTTTGTCTCCACAACCCCCCCTAAGTTTGGAGCCAGGGACATTTATACACTCCTTGTCCCCCAGGGCCGACTTAAGAAATTTGAGCGCCTTGGGCTAGAGTAATTTCGTGCCCCATCAGAACTGTAAGTAAACATTTGGGAACTTATTGCCCAACGAAAACACCTAGATAAAAAAATTAATTAAGGAGCAAAAAAGTCAACTGTTCTCTGATTAAAACCTTACAATTTTGGAAATCAGCGCCTTTACAAAATGGGATTTTGCAAGTCAGAATCCGCAATGCAGATAACTTATATTACATGCATAATTTTGAATTTTTCTCCAGCCTTAGATATTCTCAACCCTATGTACTCATATTCTCTCTTCTTCCAAACACAGGGCAAGACCCTCTCAAATTCAACAACACAACGATCTGAAAGACTGAACTTTAAAAAAATATTATATTCTTTTGTTTTAAATGTCATGTTCTTTTGTATCTTTTTATAGAAATTGGAAATTGTAATTTTTTTTTTGCTCTGGCTTTTTTTTTAAAATAAAGTTTCACTCATACCCAACCAACCGACAGGGAGCCGCCCTGGCTCCGAGTTCGGGGGTATGCTGTGGTGTTAAGCCTTAGATATTTGCCATTTTTTCGAAAAGCACTTTGGACGGGTGTGCTCCTCTCCCCTCAGAATTCTTAGAAATAGGTTAGGGTAGTTTCCAATGCTTCTGGAACTTCATCTGGAGTCTTGGTGACGTAGTTGCCTTTTTTTCACCAATGGTCTGCTAGTTTAGGGGCTTGGCGAAGAGCTTTTTTCTGGGTTGCTGGATAGTGTGGGTGACGAGTCCAGTTAACGAGGATAAAAAAATTTAAGGTGTAATGTCTTAGAAATAAAAACTGTGCTTTTAAAATATCACGAGACATTTATTTACAGACAGAAGACGATACAAATTAACATTTAACATAAAAAAAATTTAGAATAATAAAATATTTCATGAGTTATCAAAATTAAATTAACCCAAAATCAAATTCAATATCAATCAACTTCAGTCCGTTACATAAAATCAGAATCTTGCCGTCATCCTAAAATTTTAAAAAATATAGCATATCAGCTTAATTTAAGCAATTGGACACCATTGTCACGGCTCCGGTAGAGACACACACTACAGAACACCGAACATCATTCTCGGCGAAAAGCGCCCAAGTCTCTTCACTTCGTTTCCTTTGGGGAAGGAAGATTCGTTCCAGCGAAATAGTTCAAAATTATGTCTCGGCTCCAGTGGGATGGGCTAGCTCGGAATATAGCGGGCAGGACGGTACATAGGAGGACAGGATGTAGGAAAAAGCCTAAGCCCGATTGCCTATGTATGCATATCTTTTGAAATGATACACATGTCTTTGTAACATTAAAAAATCGATGGCTTACTAGTTGCAAGCCCCAATAATATCTTTACTTTTAATATACAATTAAAATTAATTGTATTTAGAAATATAATTAAATTTATTTCGTTCCAAATTAAAATAAGGCCAGTTTAGAAAATTTTTTGTCGCCTTTGAATCAATGGCGCCCCTGGGCTAAAGTCCAATGAGCCCAATGGATAAAACAACCCTCCTCGCGTATACGAAAAAATAAAAATCCCACATTTTGTTAACTCTTATAATTTCATTTTAGTTTTGTACTACTTCCCAAAAACAACTTTTCCCAGGAAATACTTCCCAGTACTTGAGGTACAATCCCTTGGCTTTAGATGCATGTTGATGTGCTGTTCACCTGTCATTTCATAGCCTGCCCCCTCCCCTCCCTGTGACGTCACACACATACACCCAAAATTTACGATCTCTTCCAGTCTGAGCTCTACTAATTATCAGGGCTATAAATTTTAGCGATTTATCCCTCGCGCTAGAATTTATGATGAGGCATGCCGCCATGTTTTACGACTAAGTGACGACATGCGAAGTGACTGCCACCTGGCGAGCATTTTTATAGTCACGACAAACTCTGGGTGAAAAGTGTCACTGTAAATCTTACCTTTGTTGTTTCTCTTCGCTTTCTTTGCTTAGTTTCGTCTTATTTTCTTTTTAAATCGTTGCGTCTTTCTTAACCGTAGCCTTGATGAGCTTTTAACTTTCTTTTGGAGAAGATTTTAACAGGTTTTAGATGTGCTTCTTTTGTTCGAACATCAGCTGCTCTATTAAAACAATACGGGTTGGGCTTTGTTTTGTATTACTTGGGCTTGAAATCTGTCGAATGCTAGGTTTTTGGCAAAGGTTTTTTTTTGTATTAAGTTGTTTAGCTTTGGAATTTTCGGTCATTATGGCTACTTTTATGATTTCTTTGAAACGCTTTTCTTTTCAGACATAAAAGCATTCGAATTTTTACTTTCCTTTAAGTTTGTTGCAAAATTCAATGTTTTCCTTTTATCTAAAAATCTTAACGTAACGAATCGTAACATAATATAATGATTTTTTAAAAAGAATCATCATATTATTGTTTTAACTTTTGAAACTTGGCATAAATTATTTTGAAAGTAGAACCCATAAACATTAATAGAGAAACAAATATATTTTCTGATTACAGACTTCAAATCTGCTAATACATATGAGAGTGCTTAATTTTGATTTTTAAGTTAAATTATTTTAACCTTTCGGCTACGGGGACTTAAACCAGAATAACTGCGTTGAATGCGGGGAGTGAAAGTCTTCCTTGTGTCTGGTACAGCAGTTGTACCGACCTGCATACAAAGGTAAAATTTTTTCTGGTACAACAGTTTACCGGCCGTAAGGAAAAGGTTAATTGAAATTTTTTTAACGAATTGAATAACTATCATATTTATAAGATTTAATTCCACTTTGGATAAAACATTGGTTCATATCTATAATATTAACACCTGAAAAAGCTTTCTAAGTCTCTTTAAATGCTATTTCACCTTTTGAACATAAAAAGACACTGGGTTGATACTGATGAAATTAACCATGTGAAATATGGTGATGTTATTAGTTATTTCAAAAGACAATTATCTTTACAAATTTATTCTTATTTTCACTTAATTAATGAAGTCATTTTTGTAATCATAATTAAAATTTTCGAAAGGAGTTATGTGCCTAGAGGGAAAACAGGCTTGCGCCTGCAAATCATATTTCCGGTATAGTAAAAGCATCCGTAAGGAAGCAAACATTACATGTGCGTCGCTAGTAAACTTTGCAAGCTTAAATGTGTCTCTCGTTGTTAGAGACACACCAATGGGATCAGTTCATGTGATGCCTCAATCACGTATAAAACATTAATTTGCATGTCGTAATCATAATTAAAATTTTCGGTAGGGTTTATGTGTCTAGAAGGAAGACAATTTTGTGCCCCTGCAAATCATGTTTCGTATAGAGTAAGATCAACTGTAAGGTAGCAAACATTACATGTGCATCGCTAGAAAACTTTGCAAGCGTAAATGTGTCTCCCGTTGTTAGAGACACACCAATGGGATCAATTCATGTGATGCCTCAATCACGTATAAAACATTAAATGGCATGTCCTAATCATAATTAAAATTTTCGGTAGGGTTTATGTGC
>BGPR01001093.1:78892-100143 GCA_013235015.1 Araneus ventricosus | reverse complement strand
CTCGACTTTTCTTATTATAGTAAATTTCGATTCACAGTCCTCGTCCGGACCAGGGCTCAACCTAAGAGAATATTTTTATTAAACCTATTAAAAAAATTATAAAATTTACTAAATCTATGTAAAAAAATTTGAAGGAATATATTTTTTCCCCGAACTCTGGGATCACAGAGAGGATGAAAAATTAAAAATGTAGAGCCGGGAGGGGGGCGCAGCTTTCGCTGTTCTGCTAGGTGTGCAGGATCACATCGGCTCTGCTCTGTTCTCAAATCATCAAGATTAAATGCTTATTTACATCATAAAATATAAGAACTGAGCATTCAACTACCGAAAATTGTTCATCGTATATCTCTCGTCATATTACACAAGCTTCAAATCTGTTTTAACCATTTGAAAAAAAGATTGATAAAACTATCACTCATTAAGTGATAGGTGATGGATAGATCAAAAGATAAAACTATCATTCATTAAGTGATAGTTTCATATTTCTGTTAAAAAATGTTTTTTATGATTAAAACTTGCGCTTAAATAAATAATTTTTCATAGTTTAACTTTGAAAAAGTTTTTTTTTCCCTCGAAAATAAATTAAAAGATAATGTAACTTTCAGAGCCTTTTACATAAAGTGCACCTCAAAATATCGTTTTTTCAACAAGATCATACATTTAACTCGACTGAAAATCGTAAATATATTGACTTCCTTGTAAGTTTGTATAAGAAGGACCAAGGAAAAAGTTTACTATAAGACAGATCATATATAATGATGGTAGATATGTTGAGTCATAAGCATTTGACACTTCTTTCGATCAAAATATGATTATCTGGCTTATTTGTGTCTAATAATTTATTAATGTTCTGACAAATGTATAATAGAATATCTCGCTGATTCTTTGTGAGGAAATTGCAATTCTTTTGTCGGTAATTTGATTCTTTTCATTCTTTTAAAGCCCCTTAATTTTCAATCAGAATGCTAAAAATCTATGATATTCCATACATCCAAAGACAAGCTAACATTCAAACCGAAGAAAAGAATAGTTGTCATACACAATATACACATTAAAAAGCAGTCATGAGATTACAGAAAGAAAGTGAATATTTGCACCTTTAAGAAATGTCTTAAGCCACGCAAGATTTTATTTTAATTCAGAAAATAAATAAATGAATAAAAATATGCTTCTCGTTTTTGATACTTCCATACGAATATGTTACCAGCATTCCATAGAATGTCTAGGCATTTTTAGGTGAAATATGAGAATTATTTCAATATTTTATATACTTCTCTAGGCATTGTCTGTAATACCTACGCATTATATGTAATACATAGGCATTCCATAGAATGACAGATGCTATCTAGGAAAAGAAGGTCATGATAAGTCCTATATTTAAAAGACGGGCATTCTATAGAAATACAAATGCTATTTAGAAAAAATAATAAAAAAAATGGCATTAAAAATCTTTTATTCAAAATAGTAAAGGAAAATGAAAATTATACAAAAAAAAGTTTATGTCTTTCTTATTAAAGAAAACAAAGTAAAATATAAGCCAACCTGTTGCATCAAGAAAGGAAATAATTTTATTTTGAATTGCACTTAATCTTATAAAATTGAATCGTTGATATTTCATTCTTCGCCGGGTTGCCATTTTGCGTTGCATAGAATGCCTAGGAAATATTAATCATTTCATATGTTGCGTAATATTGCCTATTCATTCTATAGAATGCCGGATTTCAAACTTTGCCGGTAACAAATACATAAGTTAAGCAAATGCAGGAAAGAAAATGCAATAGAATGTAAATAAAAAAGAAATAATATTTTAATAGTGGAATTTATTGTTTTGCTGTGAAATAAATGTAACCGATCAATGTTTAAAACGAGAAGACAATTTAAAATAAACATTATACTGTCACAAATTTTTGATAGTCTTGTGCAAATTAGTAGATTTCAAATTCTATTATCATAACTGAAGACATCTTTTGTAGAAAAAATATAAAATGTGGACAAAAGTATAAGGATCTCATGCATTTTTCATGGTAAATGAGTATTCTAATAAAATCAAGAATGGCTTTCGAATAAAATTTTAGCAAAATTAAGTTTAATGCTTAGATCTATTAAAAATCAACAAATTGCTAATAGTGTTTCATTTAAATTTAAAATAATTATCAGGAATTGAATTTACATTATTTGACTTCTATGCTTATTTAAGAATAATTTGTACTTATTAAATAAAGGGTTATAATTTTTCCCTGCATACCTTTCAGAAAAATTCTTTTATTTAAAAGAACTTTTCCATTCTTTCGTTTTGATTTTATCATGTAAATTACTAATGCATCTATTCTTCTATTCATATAGAAAATAATAAAAAATTACTAACTAAATCCTTATTTTAAATTTTCTAACTAAGCTGTTTTTAAACTTCAACTAGTAAATATCTAAGAATTCTTTAAAATAGAATATTTGCTGTCTGCAGTGGTACTGAAGCTCTTAACCTGAAATTTATGTTAGTCATTTGTTTGACGGAATAGCGTGTTTTCAACAAGTACATTATTTGTCTTCGCCATAGCATGCTAAAATGTACGTTTATGTCTTTTTAGCAAGAAGTTAGACAGATTACACGTTTTCTCTTTAGCGTTAAAATCAAAGTTGAATTCAAATTACGCAATGAATTATTTCATTAATTCATGTCTTAATTATTCACATGCTATGCAAATTTATTAGAAAGCATAAATTATTGCATAATGTTAAGTTCTGTAGTAATGAGTATATAATAAATTTTATGGCAGTATCACTCATATTTATAAGCGAAAAACTCTTTTATTTATCTATTTTTTTTGCCTGTTTACAGACGTTCAAAGTAATAACCAATACCCTAATATTACTTTCAAAGTTAATGAATTCCCTAAGGAATACTCCAGAAGTATTCTGTTTTTAAAATTACTGTAGGCCTGCACAGGAATGCAAATAACTCTTTGGTTTATAGCATTTACGTAGTCTTTTATTGTCATGATAGAATTTTCATTCTTAAATCATACATAATTTGTAACACACATAATTTGTAAGTTTCTATCAAATTTTGGACAAAATCCGTCCCTGGGAAGTCTGCCCACGTTCATGTGAACAGGATAACTCAAAATAAATCTTAAATAGCTATATATAGATAAAATTTGGTACAAAGTTTTATCATGAGGAATGTAGATACCGTATCGAATTTGGGACCAAATCTATCAAAGAGTGGACTGTCTATCGGTCTGCATATTCGCATCAATGTGAACACGATAAATCCTAAACATAATGACGCAGATAAATAAAAATTGGTAGAGGACTTCTTACCTTAATTGTAGATCTGTGTCCAATTTTCATTTCAATCGGTTGAAAAAAATGCGTTCAAATTGCATATTCGGTTTCTTCACCATTCTACGACGCAGAACAAAAAAAAAAAAAAAAAAAAAAGGCGCGACCACTTCGCGCGTTTTCCCCCACCTGTGTTAGGGAATGAATGGCGCATGTTAATGACGCTTAGAGTATTTTCTTCTCTCCACCTGTGTTACGGTGGATACGAGAAAGTTTTGGGGAACCACTTCCACTGGTTTCCCTCGAGATGAAAGGCGGACACTATTATAGAAAATAGGAATAAGTTTTCTGTGAAGTTTTTTTCTGCATTTGCACTGAAGATTAAAAGCGTTTAACCCCTTCGGGACGAGCGCCGCAGATGTGCGTTTGCGCTAGCTACATTCCCCTCAGAGCCCAGCGCCGATTCTGTGCGTTACGGCTAAATTGCTGCTGTGGGCCGAGAGCCGCAAATATGCGTTGGTCTTTTGGAACAAAATGTTTTCTATCAGATGGCCTTACTAATCCATCTTTCTTTCAAAAGATTGGTCTCGTACATTGGTATTTCTCACTCCGAGGTCAGATTGTAGTCGGCCACGTGTCTGTGAATCATTCAATTAGAATTATTGGATTTTTGAGATATAAACAGAAACCCGGGCTAGCGAGTGGAAATAGAAGGATGTGCTAAAGAGCTCTTTAACTCATTTTGGAATGGTTGTTGATAGTCTCTCCTCTCGCTTGGGTTTGGATTTTATGGGAATATTCTGTCAAGGGTTTTCATGCCTCTCAGTTTTATTTGTGCAGTTATGGCTAAAAGAACCCGCTATCTTTCCTAGGAGGAAATATGTAAATTTTTAAATGACACATGTATGGATTTTTCCTATGATAGTGATAAAGCAATAAATTATTAGAGTTCTTCCGATAGTTCTGAATCTTCAAATTCTGGAATTAGAAGAGGATAGTACTAATATATCGGTTCCAATTCCGTCATGTCAGTGGAGTCCTAAAATAGAAGATTATTCAGAAGGCTTTGAAGAATTAATTATTACAATTTTATTGAAGTATTTTATAATATTGAATGTGAATATTTATTTTTTCCCATATTTTCGAATTTTGCTTCAATTATCTAATGTTTATTTAGGTACTTTCAATTATAGTGAAATACACTATATTTTTATTTTTTATTATTAAAAATCAAGTATTTTAATTAAACTTTTTTTATAATGGATAGACTATGTTATCTTCTACCACATATTTAAAAATGGTTTCATTTCTATGTAAAGGGCGCTTTTTATGCATTATTATGTAACGCGTACTTTTTGCGAAATTTAATGTGTGTTAGGCTTAGCGGGAGAAAATGCTTCGGCCGGTGGGCACCGACTCCGCTTGCCAGCTCCCGTCCTGTGGGCACGCTTCCGTCAGCTGGCGTCCGTCTCGAAGGGGTTTTAAAGGAAATTTGTATTACTTTGGCAATAAATTTAAATATCCCATACAGAATTTATGAAATATGAATTAAATTTATACTTTGAAAAAATTTAGGGCAATTAAAACTCTTGCATTGGGTGTTACCATGGCAGTTATTCAGTTTAACAAAGGATTTAATGGTTTTAGAGCTTTACTTGAAGAGTTAAGTATTTCTGTAGGTGAAAATACTGCTGTTGGATTTACTGCTCTTGATAAGGAACGAGTGACCGAATCGAAGCGTCACTCACTTACCTGTCACAAAGTTGCACGGGAGAAAAATAAATGGGCTAAAAAAAGTAAAATCACCCATGAGGAGATAAAAGAGGGTGTAATTCACAAATGTGGAGAATTTTAAGCAAGTCGCTGCATAATTTTCATTAAAAATGTGTTTTTAGTCTCAAAACTAAAAATTTCACAAAATTCCCATACCTGTGACATAATATCTGAAATTCTTTTTGTGATAAAACTTTCATACTTGTATGCAGATTTCATATATCATTCTCTAGAGAATGTACTAGAATAATTCCAAACGCATCATAATTTTAAATTTTTTAGCCCGTTATTGTGTTGACTAATGTGTAAATATTAGGAAAATCTTATATTATTCACTTTATTTTAAAATTTATAACAAATTCATTTTTTAAAATTTTCATTAGAGTCTAGTACATGTTCTAGACAAATGCGTTTAAAGTATCCTAACATAATTTATTTGCAATTTTATTCATATAATTTTGTTTAACTGAGTCACAGGTTTTTGTAAATTTTTGTTAAATTTCACTCTAAAATTTCACTTTCAAAAAATCTGTGATAGTTTTTATTGCTTAAATTGAAGTTTTTATGCAATGATGATCATAAAATGCAATTACAATATTTATTTTAATGATAATTCTCAAAATGGTCTCCGAAGGGGTATGCGGATAAACTTACATTATCTTCTGAAGATATTACCAGTTTATTACCTTTTAGATTGCAGGAGGATGAAATCTCAAAATATCCATTTAAAACAAGGATTCTGTTCGATAAACGGAAAGAAGCTTCTGTCTCTTTTCAAATTATTATAAGATAAGACTTATTGTCTCCTTTGACCGTCCATGAGGTTGCTTAGTCTTATCTACCCTCATTAGCAAGAGCCATCAACCTACACGGGGACTACAACAAGTTATGGAAGAAAAACTACGTACGAGGTGACTAGAATCCCCATAGATTACCCGAAAAGAAAAGACGAATAACATTGCGGAAAGGAAACACAAAGGATAGTTTAGTTATATTAACGTCACGTTTTGAAGCAACAGGAGGGCTATTTTGGAGGGACCTCGTAATTTTGAACCTTGGTCAGATGACGGGAAACACAGAGGAATAACTGAAGACACGGAGTGTACTGCTGCATACGAAATCCCTACCGGCTTCAAGATTATTTTCCTTCTCTTAAATACCTCCTTTCCCCTCGAGTACGAGGATGAGAAATAGCCCTATCGGGTTCTCACTTGCTCTGGGGGGTATATTAATGGTGGTGTTGCCTGATTAACGAGCCCATCGTCAACGACGGGTCGTCCCTCCTTAGGGAGGGGTCTGTGCAGAGGCTAAATGTAATGGGGACTATTTTGCGCAGGTCAGAGTACCCGTAAAGCACACCCGTGTGTTTCCGCACTTATGGTCCAAATGGAGAAGTTGGATTTCCTAAGTCCTGACCACACCACGTCTTATCGAATTTTCACATTGACGACTGGTTTTGGCGTGACGCGACCGAATTTGCATGGAATGGAGCGCCCGTGAATGTCCAGCTTAACCTTTAAAAGCCGGATTTTTTTAAAAAAATGATTTTAAAATGTTTTTTTTCACTTTCATTTATTGAATAAAAGATGGGAAAAATACCTTAAAAAATCCTATTTTATTTTCAGTATGGTTTATGGCTAAAAAACAGTTTGTTACCAGTCGGCAACACGGGGCTTTATTTCAGAAAAAAAATTCCTTGATAAAAATTCGGTAATGTCAAACACAGATGAATTTTCATATCTAATAATACGGATAAGGAGTTTCCTTCAACATTATAGAATAAAACAAGGTATTCTCAAAAGTGCAAACAAAGCTAAGAAGATGCAGCCTCAAGTGAAGAACATCAAATTATTTTTATTTTTTTCTTAGCACTCAGGCTGTCACTATGTTGTAAATTGATTTAATAAAAATTTCAGTATGCATCCTATTGGCAAGAACATATATTATTGCTTCAGTTTTATTCTCAAGATTTTAGAAAACAAAATTGAATACGTTGCTTAAAGGCAACACTGTGTCTTTAAGGGTTAATGCTTTCTGCAGTGACTCGTTATTCAGTGTACCCGAACGCTGTGGAAGGACGGGGTAATTCTCTTTCTATTTATCATACAAAAAACTCTCTCCAGGGCTACCTTGAAAACTAGGATGACAAAATTCCGACAAGTAAACTCTCTCCAGGGCTACCTTGAAAACTAAGATGACAAAATTCCGACAAATATACAGGTTCTGCAGCTGTGGGTATAGAGTGCTAGTTTAGAAGAGAATTGGTGTAGAGTGGAAGTTTCAAGAGAGGGTGCCGGCTCAGATATCTTTCTCGCCACCTGACCGTGGTTGAAACATACAAGATCTCTCTCAAATTTGCCATTATGTAGCTGTGGGCCATTTATTTAACTAAACTAAACTATGTAGAATCCTCATACCCCTCAAGTGCAGATGATATTTATCTGCCTTTAATTTTCCTTCTAAAAAAGCACAAAGTAATTTCTTTTCTAATACGATTCACTCCTTTATTCCATATTGACAGGCCACAGCCATGAAAGAACTTCGTTGTAGAAAGTCAAACCTGAACAATTCCCGAATCTCATTTGGAGAGGATAAACGCTTGGCACTGGTCTCCCTGTTCGTCGCCAAGCTATCTTTTAAATTGGCGCAAGAGATATAGAAGCAGCTATAGAAAATGATGATCTGAACAGTGGCCTGAATAATAAATGCCTTTTGCGGTCGTTTCGAAATGAAACCGTCCTCTACCTGAGGTTATAAATCTCTGTCCTATGTGACAGTCGCTTCCTTCCTGCACTTAGTTCCCAAAACCACTCATAATTCATCCCTCCGCCGCCCCAGAGTTATTGTTATGTACTCCGGACCCTAGAGTTATAAATGGTGGCTCCGGCTTTTACCTCGGAATAGGATCAGATAGTTTACTTTTTCAGTGTGGAGAGTTAATTGTACTTGGGTTTCTCTAGATGTGCTTCATAGCGTATTCATAGAATTTCCACTGTTTCTGAGAGAACAGATGCAGGAATATTTCTGTTGAAATTGAGTGCTTTATGAAAAATTGAAGATTTATTTGTCTGTTATTAAGGGTAACTATAAAGCGATTTTCCTTTGTTAGAAAGGAATACCCAGTGATAGAGTTTTTTAAAATGTGAAATAAGTATAAGAGATTTTAAGGATGAGTAGTGAAGTTAATATAAATAGCAGAATTGAACTCTCATGATTATCATGACATATTTTAATTTTATCAATGGCAACACCTAATTTTTGATATCATTACAAAAAGGCTTCATTCCGTTTGTGATTACCAATTATTGTTCTTCAATAAAATGAGTTTTGGAAAGCCTGCTAAGCAGTTGTGTATTTGAATGTAGTTTTCAGTTTTTTTAAACTCTAGAATTGCCCGTTTTCTTTATTAATCTTAATATTTTGTCTCAGTGGATGCGTTACTATTGTAAATACATTTCGAACTTGAAACAACATTTACTACTATTTTTCACGAATTAATGGTTGTTTCTCTTCTGTTCCGTCTAATCCCTGAGTCAAGGCTCTAAATAGATAGTCACTGCCTCCTATTATCTGTCGTAGATTCTATTCAGACATTTGTCGAAAATTGCCCAGTTTAATGTCCTGAGGAAAGTTTTTTATTGTAGCTTTTGTTTCAACCCTTTTATATATGTGGGTGTTTCAGGTCCGTAAAAAAACAACGAAGATTTACATATACCAGAGCAGTCGAAGTAAATCTGATTAATTAAATTTTTCAAAATTATTACTTCTTAGGCCATGAATAAACTAGGTTGAGAAAAACTCGTTTTTATCAGAGAATTTACCAAAATAATAATAATTATTATTAAAAAAATTTAAATCCGAAACTCAATAATGTAAAATAAAAGGCATCGAGAAACGATAATCCAAAAATTTATTCAATAAAATTTTTAAACTTTAAATCTTTTAAAATTATAACAGACCCAGTTTTAAATAAGTTATAGAGTGCAATTCGATCTCATCAAATCGATCCAAATATTTTTTTCCGGAAAATTATAAAATTTGAAATATCCGAGATTTTCATATGGAGCACAGATTAATTTCCATAAATCAGACTATTACTTCATAGATCAGACCTTGTTCGCATTATTAAAATTTTTACTGTTCTTTTGTTCGTGACAATATTGTGAGTGCGGATGCAAGAAAAGAATATTTAAATCAATTTACAATGTGCATGCGCAAAATTCATCTCTATGCTTCGTTTCTTCAAGAAATGTCCCTATCAACTATAAATATTTCTTATTCACATAAAAAAGGAAATCGATGAAACAGGAAATGAAGTAAAAATAGCAAGCATAACGCACACTAACACTGCATACAGGAAGATAAATAATAGCACAAAGTTGAACGCTTTGAAAGAAACCGCATAATTTATTATTGCACCCGATGATGAATTTGCAACCTTGTATGATATTGATTAAGGCTACAAATTTTCACACGGCTGCCTAGTACAAGTAGTTGTTTGCCTCAATAGCCGAACACAAAGCTAATTTTTTTACCGAAATTATCAATTCTCTCATCAGGTAAATGAAATATGCGGCTTTCATGCAAGCTGAAAGTTGCGTGTGCTATCTCTCTAATGCCATCTAGGAGCACAAATAAATAGAGAATGTAATTTGTATGTATCTACAAAATCAGAAAGAATGGACAAAGCACGTGCGATGCATGCAAGTCCAACGAGAGGCGCACAGCAAAAACTTGCCTTCAAGGAAACAAGCCAGTTAAAAATCTGAAAATCTTTCTAAATGCCGCATGTCTGACGCTAAAAGAATTATTTTGCTGGAATTAAAAAATGATGGATGGCAACAGTGGCGGCGTCTGAATTCTAAAAGGTTAAAACCCATTTTGTTGAGCAGGATATGTCTTCATTAAAATTGTGGGAAAGCATCTTTTGTCATGTCCGTTCTCACGGTCAGCTAATATATTTGACAGCTTTATCAGCTGAGGATATTGCATCGAGTTTTATCATTTCTGAAATTGCTCGGTTATTTGAAATGATGTTGTTATGTTCATGATTTATGAATCGACACTCATTTCGGTTTGAAAACGCAACTTTCAATTTTCTGTCTTGTTTATCAGGATATCCAATCGGAATTTAAATGATATGTTTTCGAACTTTTATTACGTCATTAATTTTCATCGGAAAAAAAATAATGTCTTACTTTGTAGCAGTGGTGACGTGAAGGAATGTTTCGGATGTGTTGCTTAGTTTCTTCTTTTTAAAAAATAAAAGTGCTTACAATTGACCGAACATTGAAAAAGGCGGGCGAAAATGAGCTTCAATGGACGCAGTTTCAAAATATATGCTGGCAAATGAAGCTGTTATTAAATAATTAAGTTTTGATTAGTAACATATTAAACTGGCTGAAAAACTGGCGTTGCTCGGGATCCATAATTTTTCATATGCCCGCCTCCACTTTGTATAGTTTTTCCCCTCAAATATTGTCACTAACCTTCCCCAACAAACGGCTGCCTCCTTTGAATCCTTTCTCGGTGAATTAAAAATTTCAATTCTAGCTTTTTATTACCTTATAACCATACGGTGTGAATGAAAACGAGAGAAGTTTGAAAAAAAATATATTCTAGAATTTTAAACGTATAATCAGTGGCGGCTCGTGCTAAATCAATGTGAGGGTGCTGTAACGTAAAGTTCTACTCTGGGCACTAATGATTTCTGTATGACTTAAATTAGGACCTTTTTAATTAATTTTCAATAGTTTAATACTTAGTTAATAAAAAATTATTATTAGATTTTTGACTTCCAATCATTTATAATAAAGAAATTTTATTTTTGAAAAAAATGCGAATTTTTAAAAAACTAAGACAGTAATAAAGAAAAATTTTTTAAATGATTTTTCACAATTATTTTTGCTACGTCCCTAACTATCATTTATAATAATTTAGAGAATTGACTGAACGTGAAAAAAAATTCATTGAAAGCTGTTTGTTGAAATAAATACTTATGTAGGATAAAGGTATTATTTATAAGTATTAATAAAACCACTTAAAATGAAACCGTCTCTTCTGGTTTTATTTCGAGCGAAACGATTAATAACCTTTTCCCACAGTATTGGTATGACCATCAAATGACATGAAAACACTCACAGATAGAAGAACAGAATTTCTTTGATGAATTTTGTCCAAAATTTGCTAGATTCACAAATTTGGCGATGAAATCTCAACCCACGTTTAATCTCTCTATCTATTTCGGTTTTAGAATTAGAATGTTCATATGCACACGGTAAAAAAAATCATTCAAATTTATCTACAATAATTTTTAAACTAATTTTTTAATTAATTATTATTTATTTTTTCATTTTCCTTTATTACTCATTTTCAATTTTTATGTCGTGAAACATTGCTGCGCTACCAATATGCCGTTTCCTACCAGAACGATTCGAGAAACATTCTTCCGCAATGAAAAAAACATTTTAAACGAATCCCTACCTCGCGGGATAGGGAGTCGTTATTCCCTATATCGCTATATGTTGCTATATGTTATCCTAGTGACAGTGTTCGGCCTAGTTAAATCCCCACTGGAAAAAAAAGAAGACAAGGATTGCAAAGTAAATGCGCATGCTCAAGCAGGCGAAACTGGAACAAAGAGACTTCGCAGTTCTCGAAGAGGGAAAAGCCTTTTGAGAAGACAACGGATAGGGAAAATTCTCTGAAGTAACCGTGGATTTTCCCAGCTTTTCGGCTCAGCTGAACGCGACGAAAGTTAATTTTATTGATGGATTGGGATATTATATGCAAATCTAAATAAATACATAACTGATTTAATTTATGCACTGAAAAAAGTTGGGAGTGCATCAGTTCCTATACACGAGCCGCCCCTGACAATTTTGCCTTGCAAAAGAAAAAATAAAGCGAAATAAAAAATAAAAGATTAACAAATGCAACAGACTTCCTTTAATACGGCTGAAAAAGAATAATATATGAAGAGAAATAAATAAATAAAAAATATGAGGGAAAATGCAAAAATCATCTTCCTTTAATATGGCTCAAAAGTAATAATAAATAAAGAGAAATAAATAAAAAAAATTTAAAGAAAACGCAAGAACTGATAAATTAAACAATTAAACACCACAAACATAACTTTTCTTCTTGCGCGTATTTGAACAATAATGGAGAAATAAGAAAATCGGCAAAAAACCGCCCGAAATAAAAATCTAATTCGAATTTTTAAAAATATTTTGCGGTGTTAACTCCCTCTTGTGCCAATCCATCACCATCCCATATTTGGTTCTGGCAAATCAAACGGTCTGGACGTTCATAAAGAACAAAAAACGAACACTCATACTCATAAAAAAATTTGTCTTATATATATATATATATGTAGAAATACAGGGTGCCCATTTAAATCCTTTCAAACTCCTTAACTTCAGAACAACGAAAGCGATAGTCATGAGAGTGGTCTTTCGGATAGTAAAATGTCTATGCGCTACGGCTTGAGACCACTTATAGCGCCACCTGGAGGCAAACTCTGGAGTTAGCGTTCCTATCTCGAAATTTATATGAGATAGGGAGAAAATGTCAACCATAAAGTTGTAGAGAGTTATCGATTTAGTACAAAAAGACACCTTGTGAACATAATAGGAAGAACAGAACGCTTAAAATGAACTTTTGATTGTTCGCGATTTCCAACATTATTATGAGACACAACGTATTAAAAAGAGAAAAAACAACTAGTCATCACTAGATATATTTATTTTCGGTGTTCAAACTGTTCTCCGTCAGCTACAATACATATTTGGGCCCCTGCTTGAATTTGACATTGCACTGCACGCTTTTAAGGCATCAGTTGGGATGACGGCACAAGCAACAGTAATACGTTTTCAAAGATTCTGTAATATTGGCGGAAAGGTCGCATAAACTTGCTGCTTGATTTATTATCACAGGCAAAAGTATATTTGGCTCATTTTTGTCCGAAAGCTGACGTTTCTTCGTATTGTATATGTTTTGTGTCGTCACGATTTCGGGAATAAACAAATGTGCGTTTTAAGTGTTCTGTTCTGTGCACTAGGTGTCTTTTTATACTAAATCTGTACCGCTTTAGTGGTTGACATTTTCCACATATCTTGTAGCACTTTGGAGATAGGAACGCTAACTTCGGAGTTTTCCGCCAACTGGGCGGTTCCGCTGTAAGCTGTCTCATTGCGTAGCGCATAACCGTTTTATTATACCTAGACACCACTTTCACGACTATAGCTGCCGTCGTTCTGAAGTTAAGGAAGGGTGTAAAAGATTTAAGTGGACACTCTGTATATATATTTCTAGCACTGTGTTAATTTTGAACTGGTGCTTTCAGAACCACATTTTTCTAGTGTATATACAAATTATGGCTCATTTTATGTGAAGTTTCGTAGCACAATGAAGTGCGTAATTTAGTCATTTTCACTTTGACCGGTTGAGCCCTCTAGGAGGTAAGTGGGTAAACCCTTTTTCCCCTTCCAAAACCAGATTTTTTATTGATTTTAGTTTAATATTTATATAAGCAGTTTTTAAGTAACAAATATTACATCAACCCGAAATAACAAAAAAGTAATTTCGGGTAACTTTCAGTACAGTTAATTTCAGTATTTCGCTCACAAAAAATTCAAAATTAAAATTTAAATGATCTCATTTTAGGATGTAATCCATTGTGTAAGAAATTTCTTACAAGTTTTTAGTTACGAATATAAATTGTCATAATAATTAGTGATCACCTACTGATACTCTGCATTTTGTTTAGAATTAACTCCATTTGCTTAGTTTTTTCAGCAAAATCTCATCGAATACATAGTCTGTGATTGTTAACGAACTGTTCAAAATGCAAATAAAGCTCACAAAGAACTTTCTGGAACGATCTTTTTTATGATCGGACAATGAGCACATAACAGAACAAACACAAAAAGTTCTATAAATCCTTGCTGTGCGTAAGATTTATAGAACTGCATCCTATTTCTAACTGTTAACAACGCCGAGCGAGAGATGAATTTGCAAAAAAGTGGTTGTTAGGAGGAGCAACGAACCACCAGGCATATATGAGCGAGAAATGAAACTGAATGAGTGAAATTTCAACTGTTCATCCATCAACTATTTGTGAAAAGAGATTCTGAAATTTACGTGCATAACATTTTCACTTACTTTACTGTTTTCTGTACTTTGAAGTTTTGTTACTGTTTTAATGAATTTTTTTTATTTAAAAAGAAATATATATTATCATAGGACCTAAAATGTATAGAGAATCCCTAATAGGTATTAAGATTATATTAAGCAAGAGCTATGTAATACGCTGTGCGTAAGATTTATTGAACTTCATCCTATTTCTATCTGTTGACAACGCCGAAGGAGAGATGAGTTTGCAAAAAAGTGGTTGTTAGGAAGAGCAACGAACCCACCAGGCATATATGAGCGAGACATGAAACTGAATGAGTGAAATTTCCACTGTTTGTGAAATCAACTGTTCATCGACTGTTTGTGAAAAAAGATTCTGAAATTTTCACTTACTTTACTGTTTTCTGTACTTTGAAGTTTTGTTACTGTTTTAATGATTTTTTTTATTTAAAAAGAAATATATATTATCATAGGACCTAAAATATATAGAGAATTCCTAATAGATACTATGCTTATATTAAGCAAGAGGTATGTAATATGCTTATTACATGTAATTAATTATTTTCTTAGCATTTGGAACAAATTAATCAAATTTCATAAAGCTTTATGATAAATCGATGATTGGTTAGCGAGAGATTTGGGTAATGAAAATAGTCTTTGAATTAATCAAGTGTCCTCTATGATTCTCCCTAGATTGTTCATTCCTCCCTAGCGTTCAGTTTATTATATTTTATTCTTTAATTAAGATTTTTTAATTACATAATAACCAATTAATTAAAAATTATCAAGCTATAATCACCTCTTTGTGATAAAGCATTCAAATTATATCGAGCTATAATAATTTTTTAATGAAAAATTAATTACATCGAGCAATAAATAGAAATTTCCCCAAAGCAGTAATATTTAAAAATTTATTTTCACTCAAAATATTTAGCACTTCATTCTATCATTAGACAACAAGACCATTGACAAAATTTATGTTTACATCTTACCACCGTTTTATCAGGAAATACATGGAGTCTTTTATACGATAATGTCTTTTTTATAACGCCGAATCCTTTATCATCCTATGTCAGAAATGTAAAAATGATTAAATACAAAAAAGTAAACCAACACTTTATACCAATATGTCCACTTCTCAGCACATTAATCTATTTCCATAATTTATAAAGCTGTCTTTTATTCAATGAAAATCTTTTCGAAATTCCGCTTCGTTTCGTAAACTGAATCCAACAATCATTAGTCTCAGAATCTCTTTTCTAAACACAGTTCTTAGTTGAGAATAGATTGAGGTCATGCATCATTCTCACAATTCATCAAAACAATTCTTTTTATTGTTTTCTTGCTTCCCTTTTTTTATCGTTTGGAATGATTAATGCGGGCTGAAACCGAAGGAACAAAACTACTCTGACAGATTTAAAATGATTCTAAAAACAATAACAAATGCCGGGTGGCACAAGAAACAGCCCTCACAATGACGTGATTTGTTTTCGGTTTCTTCGATTAATTAACGACTGCTGGCAACGCTTGGTGAAAAGAAGAACAATAGAAGGACATGCCATCTACCGGACTTTTTGATTACTAAGCACAAAGAGATGGTGTAATATATCATAGGGCGTGGTGTAAAGGAATATACATATATCAATTTTTTAACTGAAACTGTTTATCACTTCCAATAATTGCAGGTGTTGGTGTTACTGCGTTTTCAGAGAGAAAGCTTATTTATCTATTCTGTGTGTGGGTCTTGCCCTTTGCGGTAGAAATTCCAATTCTAATAAAAATAAATTCTTCGATTATTGCGTGTTGAAAGGGGAAAGAATAAAATTCAGGACTTCCGTTCCTTCAAACGCGACTTGTTTTTAAAGATGGCGTCAACTTAACATTGAATTTTGTTAACTGTTTGTATAGAAATTATGCGGTAGGTTTGCCCGACGTTAAAATTAAGAAAACAGAGTCAAGGTTTAGTTAATCCTCTGTTAGTCTCAATATCTAGTTAGATACTCACGCAGTCTGCATCCATTAGCCGTTTTCAACTCATTACAATTTGAATTTTTCTTATCGCATACTCATTTGCATTCTCATTAAGACTGATTATTATAGTTATAAGGAAAAATTATCAAAGCCTGATGGGCATATCATAGAGCATGATTGCGACTAACGGAGAATTATCGAAATAATTCTTTTCTTTTTCTTTGCAATTTCTTTTTCTTTTTTCACTTTCTTTTTTGTTAGAAGCAAGCACACAGTACGTAAAAATGATTGTTACAGTTTTCAACATGTGTAGGAATATATTTATATTGTTATGAAAATCGAACGGTGGGCGTAAGGTGAAAGCATTCCAATAGGCGGGATAATGGAGAACGACGCTTTATTACACGGATATTACAGAAAACACGAAACACAGGTAACAGGAAAAACAGCACTTGTATAAATTAGCAACACAAGCAGACATAATGCCACCTGTGCCTCCGGTACACGAGGTTATCTAACCAGGACAACGAATAACTAATAATAACAGAAACAGCACTAACAATAGTGCTCAGCGTCTAACAGCTGACCAACTCGCAATGCGAACAAGACTCCAAAGACATTCCTCGTTTCAGCACCTCCGGGTATTTATAGCTTTCCGAAAGGGCGTGACGTTATATGGAATTCCTAAAGGGAAGATCTCTATACCTTCGTTCCTAATGGAGATAAGGCCGTAATTCTTGTATTTTCTAGCACCTTCATTCTGTCATCTAAATCGCCAATTTCGGGGATCATTAGCTTCCATTTCATTACGAATCTCTACAAATCCCTCTTTCCTTCCATAAGACTAACATAGTAGAAAAGTGGTTATTTATAGATTTGTAGCACTATTTATTCCATATTTAGATATATAATGCGCATGCATGTGATAAATCATTCCGCTACATTTTCAATGCCGTATCTGACTCGTGCATCAAATTGCAGAATTTTTGAAATTTAAGTCTGTAGTTAAATCAAAGCAGCAATTAATTGAAAATACAAAAATCACATAGATTCGGTTAAGTATCTCAGATATCTTTTACGGTCTTGTATGAACTAAAACAAAACAATTAATCTTCTCATGTCCAGTTCGATATCAACCATTCCTAACGCTTTTGTTTAAATACAGTATTGGTTAGCTATTATAATTGAAACACAATACCAGCTACATTATCTAATTTACATATATTTCTCAAACATGAGAAGATTTTAGATTTCTACATGTAAGGAAAATTATACCATTTTTCTAATTATACCAGAAATATAAACACATTTTATCGAAAATTTTTTGGCGCGCAGTAAATCTTCATGCAGATCTTGAAATTTTTAAATTATTAAACAAAATTTCTTGATATTTGTTTTAGTATCGATATTTTATTTATTTATTTATTGAATTGATGATGAAACAAGAAGGCCAACTGCATTTCAATAGCTGAAAATTTTCTGCAGATTAGAAAATTTTAAAAAATAACGTGATAAATATAAGAATTATTTTGCAATATCTTAACTATTGTTAACCTGAAGACAAACTACACGAATATTATTCAAAACATACTATGTCGACCTTCTCAACTAGCCTTCCAAAATTAATGTGTTGCTCTGAGAAGCATAAAAGTTAAAATTCTCTTAATGCAATTGATAAAAACGGTATTCTTCCTCATATTTATTTTTTCAATTTTTTAAAATTTTCTAAGATAACTTAAAATAAGCTTTTTTTTTAGATCAGCAAAATCTTGTTCAATTATTATGTCCTTCGTATATTAATTCATAAAAATGCGCATCTTTGTAAGAGGCCTAAATTATGAACAAAATCTGCAAACTGTAAGAAATAGCGTTCATCATAAAGTATGGAAAATTGACATTTATTAAAACATAATTTTTGCTCAAAAGAAAAATTATAGGGTATTTCCATTAATATACCCAATTTTTTTCAAAGATGATTCATCTAAGCTTAAAAAAAAAGGCATTAATTTAGATAAGCAAAACAAATAAGCTAATGATCAAAATATTACACTATGGAATAATTTACCTTCCGTCAGTTACAATAATTTTCATCGTTAAATGATCGCAATACATCTCGTGGATATAAAACTCCTTCAATAATATTTTCATCCGGCTATGATAATTTTCTCATTATAATATTTAGTCGGAATGATAATGTAAATGTGTATTCTGTTCTGTAAATGTGTAATTGTATTGCGTTAAAAACGGTTAACAGATGCAGATCGTATGCTTATCTATTATTGCAACTAGCATTGAAACGTGTCAAACAAAAGAAGATTTGAATCTGTGATTTCTTCAGTAGTAGATTTAGACATGAGATAAGATATGTTGGTGATGATGATTTTCGGCTTCCGTAATACAGTTGACACTATCTTAATTAATAAGGGACAATGGAAATCTTTAATCAAACGAAGATTTGAATCTGTTATTTCTTCATTTAGTAGATTTGTATCTCAGATTATGAATTCCTGTGGAAATGTTTTCGGTGTCATAAGAGAGTAGACAATAAGCTCATTCCAAAAAGACTTTCACACAAAGAAGAAAATTATTCGACCTTAAATAGCAGAGCAAGGATACGTTTATTTCACAGCAGCATAGTGTAAACATTTAAAAGTCAAGTAATAATAAGAATATTGACTGTTTCGTTGTATATTTGACTTGTTTATGATAATAAATGTTACTTTGCTTCGTGAAAGAAATTCAAAATATTTTATTCCTGTTTTAAATAATTATCCATCAATGAAAATTGGTATTCCTTGATGATTCCAAAGGGTGATTCTTTCTCTCGCTGGTCTATTAAGTTTTACTTGCATACAATCCTAAATATTTCTTAATCTTTCTACTTTACTTATAATTTGATTGAAGTGACCCAAATGTTTTATATGAGTAGCAGGAAACTCGGAGAAATAAGTGTGTCTATAAAGATATCTTTAAATATTAGGAGCTCTTGCGTTTATTTCTTTGTCGAAAATAGCAACAAAATATTGTAGTCGTCCAAAAGTTCAACAACGATATTTCGATGAATCGCTACGTTTTAAGGAAAAAAATAGTGCCTGTCTGTCAATGTGTCTTGTAATATTCGTAACGAATAAAAAAAACACATATTTGTAGAATTATTAAAATACTAGAAAATCACCCGTCATGGTTTGACGGGTGCAAATTGCCTCTTCATTCGAAAGATTTCCCGTCAAATTTGACGTATATGCGAGAGAAATGTTTAACATTGATTGAAAACAAATAAAATAAACATATGTTTTATGACAGGAAATATTTTTTTATTTACATATTATTTAAATATTTCTTTATTCAAAAAACCTCTTGGTAAACAACATTCCGTGTGAAGTATTTTTCGTTGTTTAATAATTTTCCTTGTACTTCAGATGTCTTTGTGTAAATTTTAACGTGATTGGGAATCCTAGACCTTGAAAGTGCAACATAGAGCTGTGCATGTGAAAAGACAGGCTCATCGAGGTAAATTCCAACATGATCGAAAGTTTGCCTCTGCGATTTGTTGATAGTCATCGTGTAAGCTGGAATTAACGGGAACTGGCGGCGGTTGCGAACGAATGGGAGATTCACGTCACTGGTGGCTAATTTAATTCTTGGCAAGAAAACAACATCGCCACGATTGCATTCAGATACAATTTGGCGTCCAAACTATATCACGCGCATAATATACCACTGACGTAATTTACTACTTTCTATTAAAAAACGGAAATTAATTTAAAATATAGGATTAACATAATTTAAAATTTTTCGGTAACTACTGATCATAGCGAGATAAACTTTATATCAATCAATAGAAAATTTTATTTCACTATTTTAGAGCTATTAAATTTGAAATTAGAACGACAATTACTCTTTTACATTTAAAATTACTGAAATTTAGGTTCTCTAACAATGAAATACTGCTGTTGAACGTCTCGCAGTGCTATGGCGCGAGTTTTATTGTTGGTGACGTCAGAGCGTTAACGAAGGATCTGGGCTATTATATTAGTAATTTAAAGAAAGAAATTAATTAGATTAAAAAATCGTTTGGTCATAAAAGAAATGAATTTAAAAATATCGTTTGGCTGAAAAAGAAATTAATTAAAAATATTGTTTGGCATTGATTCTTTTCTAAAGGTCATGAAAATAGTTTGGCAATGATATTGTCTTTTTGCTAAAGTTTGCCTAGCAACAGAAAAGAATTATGATTATGAGATTGAACTTGGAATTCTATGTAAGAGTGATGTAGATGTAACGTTTGTGATGTAAGTGTATGTGTTTGTTTTTCATGTTTGTGCTGTGGTAGACGTCCAATAAATATATTATTTTTGATAAGAAGTCTCCACGATTCTTCATACTATGCTGCAATATATCACAGTCTAAACAGGATAACGCAAAAACGGAAGGAAATAGATGAATGAAATTACATCTATTTTCATGATTCCAAAATAGTAGATCTGCATTAAATTTTGGATATAATCTATCAAGTCTATCTGACTGAGCATGTGAACACGATACGCACGCACAAAACACAACAAACTAGATGGGTGAAATTCGTTTCTGATTTGTTAAGTACTGAATATCATATAAATCAAATTTTAAACAAATAAATGAGGAATTATACAGGCTAGGATTCTTCATCTGCTTCAGTGATTCCAATTTCCATTTTTCTGATATTTAACGAGTCTGAACATGCATCAAATGCGCAAATAATATAAAATGTGTATCCTCAAGAAGAGAAAAAAATTAAAAGAGTGGATCGCGGTGGCCTGGCATCAAACTTTGGGCCTTGAGCTCGGAGGATCTCGAGTTCCAGGCTTTATTTTACGGAAGATCCGCCTTGTTATACATAAACCTGGTGCCAGCTAAATACTTTGATGCTTTAGTGCGGTACAGATGACTGTCGAGCGCGATTCTGGTCTAGGTGTTGCCCATATTATCTAATCATGGCTCAAAATTTCAATGCCTATACCCAATATTCCTCGTATTACTTTAAACAAGCGACTCAGTCAATTCCATGCCTAAAAGAACACGATTCTTGCAAATGATACCATGTAGACTAG
>BGPR01001093.1:60288-78841 GCA_013235015.1 Araneus ventricosus | reverse complement strand
GCATGAAAACTTCCAAAAATAAGAATATTAGCATGTATTAAGGATTTTAAAAGAATAGTTTTTTGCCATATGAACACGCGGCGGTATTGAACCTTCCTATCTTGCCAGTGAGTGAATGTCTCACTGTCTGTCCATGTCTCTCTGTCTCACGATGAAGTGTAGTAGCTATCGTCTGTTGGTCAAAGCGACTCGGAGCACCTTGATAGCACCTGAGGTATAAATCTGATTTAGCTCCTATATATATGGGAGGTAGGATGCCTTTCTGGGGAATTTTCAGGGAAAATTTTTCCATATTTGTATTTCTTAATAGCAAGCCTCACCACAGTGAACAATCGTTTCTAAAGTGTGCATATAGATCTACCAATTTTTTTTATTATCAATGTTGGTTACGGGTACGATCAGAGGATAAAACCCATAAGCTTCTTCCTCCTATTAACGTTCCTCAGCCATGTCCACCTTAACCCACAAGGTGCTGGTAGTGTGACGTATGTTCATCATGATCATTTGGAAGTTCTGTTGCCCAGTTAGGGAATAGATGTGCATCTCTATAGAGAGCGGAAGAAAAGCTGTTGAGTGAAAAACATTCTTGTGGCGACCCGTTCATCGTCATATAGGGGGATAGGTTGTAAATGACCGTCAGTGTGACAGCTGTTAAGGAGGTCGTCTTCTTTATGATCGAGAGAGTCATTGTGATGCCCGGTGCCAGACGAGAAATTAAGCACGGTTCGGAAGTGCCCATGCAATGAGATAACTCGGAGTGAGAGAGAGAGAGATGAACACTTGGTCTCGAGTAGAGACATTTGAACCTGCGGTACAAATTGGACTGTTTTTTGAACGAAGTCGTTGCTGTATGAACAATGAATGAATGCTGAATGAGACGACTGTGCCTACACTGTAAAAAATATCCGTTTTTTTCCCGGACTTTTTCCGTATATTTGACGGTTTAAAGCTGTTTTGTTGACAAAACGGTTTTTCACCGTTTTCCGCTCCAGCCATAATCGGTTTAAAACCGTCAGTTCAAATTCTATTTTTCGTCATACGGTATTGCTTTCCGTACGATAACTTTCCCTTTTCTTAAATGTAATTTTTTTGCATTCATTTCATGTTTTTAATAGGGTTCCATCTCCGCTAGTGTTTACACATGTTGCAGTAACCTGTTGTCACTCATGAAAGCTGACCTTAAAACACGTGTTCTGGCAATAGTTGATTTTTACACCACTAGGTGGCGCCACTTGAGCTATAGTGACTTTCAAACTCAAATAGATTATTTTTACTTCGTTTTATGAAGTCTCACGTGTTCTAGTGGTTAGAGCGGCTGCCTTTTATTTCTATGAACGCGGTTTCGATCCCTGGCTCGGAGGAGTTCGAAGTTTTGTCACCATCTTTCATCGAAATCGTCCAAGTAAGTTCAATTAAAAATTAAACTAATTGAAATTAATAATTAAGCCTTGATCAATTAATATTCCTAATTGATAATACACATGAGCACATTTCACCTGAACTCGAACAGAATTAGAAAAACAACTAAACTCAGTCGATGACGTCACTTACTTCGATGACTTAATTTTTACGGAGAAAACTTGATTTCATACGGTAAAAAACCGTTGTGACTACGGATTTACTTCCTAACTTTTACGGGAAAAACTTGTTCCTGTATGATAAAAAACCGTTGTGGCTACGGATTTACTTCGTAACTTTTACGGTTTTGCACAACCATCCCAGCTGCCAGTTTAAAACCGTAAATTTTACGGGATTTTTTTTACAGTGTAGGTTTTGTATAAATTCTCTAATATAATCCAGATGTTTAAAGTATACATTTAATATTAATACAGATGCATATTTGAATTAAATATTTTGATTTTAAGATAATTGTAAATATCTGTGAAGTTGAGTCTTTACTCCACTGCGTCACAGTGGACATGTGAACACATACTTTTTCATTCCCAAAACAAAGAAAACCAGCGGGAGTGGTCTGCCCTAAACTTTCTCGTATACTCCTAACACATGCAGAGAAAACTAGAATAATAAAAGACGTCAAATAAACTTCCGTCGCAAGTAAACCAAAGTTGGAACCACGCGTGGTTTGAAGGATCAAAACAAATTCAAATCCCCTGCGCATTCTTCTGCGCAACAGGACCTGGCGAGACTCCCTAAATGTTTGCTTCCTTACAAAATCGCTCCAGAATTTGTTTTTGGCAAACTGCCAAGTTTCGGAGCGTCCCTTCCTTGCACAGGCATTGCCACTAGTAGGCATGCGCAGGGAGTTAGTTTCAAAACTGAACAAGTATGCGATTATACAGACCGACAGACAGTCAACCCTTTGACGGATTTGGCCCAAAATTTTATACGGACCTACATTCATGACGATAAAACTGTGTATAAAATTTTATCCATCTGGCTTTTCAAGTTTTTGAGTTATAGCGTTCGCATGTTATCGAACATACAGACAGACAGACTTCCCGCTGACGGATTTTGTCCAAAATTTGATAGAAACCTACAAATTATGTTTAAAGACCACATACCAAATTTCATCCCCGTAGCTCTAATAGTTTTCGAGTTATCGTGTTCACAGACACACACACAGACACACATACAGACACACACACAGACAGACATAATTCCAAAATTGTGTTTTTCGGAATCAGGGAGGTCTAAAACGTGGAGATTCGTCAAAATCTCGAGTTCGAATTTTTTGACGATTACAATACTTTCTCTTTGTATACTTCGTATACGAGAAAGTAAAAATTCCTCATAATAGGGAAATTAACCTCTCAAATTATCACGAAATAAAGATGAAACCTGAAAATCCATAGCATCCCCAGATTTTTTTTCTATTACTATATAAAACAAAAACCATCACTTTATCTCCTTTCGGATATCTTCTCCAGTTCTCAAATGCATAAATGGACGCGGAATGTTTCGCTTATTCAAAAAGACCGGAAGAACAGTAAAAAGCAAACTTCCCATTGGCGCGGAAAACCACAACATTTTCCTTTTATTAGTAGCTACTTGAAGGATCACAGGGTTCCTCATACGTCTCCATTAGAAGCAACCGTAACCAACGCCCCGCTTTCCCCAAAAAAGATTGATTGCGGCAATTAGCGAAATTCGATTTGGGCAGCCCTCGCCAGAAAAACCCACACGCCAGAGATAATGATAAAAAAAAAATCACGAAATAAAACGAAAAATGTTTGGTCCGATAAGTTAAACTAGTTCGATCGAGCAGTAGTAGCGCCAAGATGCTCGCCAAGATTCCAAAGAATGGGGAATATTATTGCGCGACATTAATTAAGGAATTATCGGATTAGCAATTGAATGCGTTTGCTTGATTTTTATCTGTGATTTGCGTATTCGATATTGCTGAGGTACCGATGTCGTTGGAAGTTTGGATTGGCAACGTTGGTTCAAAATATATTAATAACTAGTGTGATTATGCATAATTTTAATCTACAATTTTGTATGTGTGTATTCTGAGAGTACAAGTCTGTCTATATATATAAAAGGGGAAAGTATGTGTGTGTGTTTGTTTGTTCGTTTTTTGTTTCTATATGCACGTCCACACCATTGGACTTACTACAACCAAATTTGCTACAGTGATGGATTAGCACAAGAGGGAGGTAACGTCGTAAAAATTATTTTAAACTTCGAATTATATTTTTATTTATTTGATTAAATACCGAAAATTAAGCTATTTTTAGACGTTTTTCACCACTTACTTCTGAAGCACTTATGGTACGTAAATTTTTACATCACCTTAAAGAGCAAAAAATTACCTTTTTATTGATGCCAATTTAATTTTTGTACAATTTTCCTCTAACTGTAATTAACGTTTCAAAATTTATTTTGAACTCAAATTGCAACAATGCTTTTATTGTTATAAAATGAAATTCAAACTAATTTATTGTTTCATCAAATCCTTATTTGTCGTGTTACACTCTCAAATTTTAAATTATTACGACCTTTTAAGGTTAAATTATAAAGAAGTTTAAATTGTTTTGAACATAAACTCTACATTAATAAATTTAACTGCCACAAAAATTCGTGTACTATTTACGGCCTTATTCACCATCCATGGTTAAAACATGATCAGCGGTTAAATGATGATTCTGCTATCATAATGCGAAAGCTGACCGAAATGCGTCACCAAATGTATACACTAGCGGTTTGCTATTTTGGCATGGTATCACAATTTCTCTGTTGTTGGCGATTTTTAAAATTACCCCCAGCCTTCTAGCAAAACGAGTTTCTCGCCAACTCGCCAGTTAGGGTATACATCCAGTTGATCATTTCGGTCAGCATTCGTTTGTTCGTGTAAATTCCCTTTTAACCGCTGATCATAGTTTAACCATGGATGGTGAATAAGGCCATTAATTTCTTTGTTCAAAATCCCAAGTTTAAGAAAACGCAATTTGGAAACTCTCCCTGGCGGTGCAAGATTTTCATATCACCCTCTTTCTCAGCTGCCTTTTCATTTACTTGCACGTGTGAAATTGTAGTTCAGGCAATAACTTATGACTATCCATGTTGCTGGGGTTATGTGGATTCGAAAATCCCTTTTCTCACGAAAAAGTATCTTTGAGCTAGTAATTCTGTCCTTCTTGCCTTTTTAAGATGAGGTTTTACCTTTGTTACAAGATTAGACCACCTTATGACTTCCTGCCAAAGAGAATTTCATATTGTCGCCCAGCTGGTCTTATTTGGACACATCCTGTGGCCTTTTGACCATTTTCGGCCGGGGTCAGTTTCCAGGGGACAATCGTATTGACCATAAATCTCAAGTTTGAACCCATTTTCCCCAATTAAAATAGAATTTTCCTATTGGCAGCAGTATAACAAAGGTCTTGCTCCTGTATGGTTTGAGTGGATGCAGTTAACCTAGGCTTGACCAGTCAAAAGCCGAGATTTGCTTTTGGTTAGCAAAACGGGTTATCTTGTCGAGTCTGTTGGCCATCTGGCGATTAAATTGCCACCATTGGCGAAAAATTTAAAATTAGCTTGTAGCTCTAGATGGCGCTTTTGCTGGAGTATTGGCTGGATGTTTGGCGAATTTCGGTTGGGGTTGAAATTCAGGAGATTCAACGGCCAGAGACAGATTTGGCTCATAACATGCTTTTGGGGAAAGATATCGGTTCGAGAGAGCGATAGATTGGTGTGCTTACTTGAGATTGCGGGCGGAATCCAGACTTGCAGAATAAAGGAAACGGAGATGGAAAGAAGAAAAATGTCCTTTGAAAAAATTCACCAAGTGATTTGAGTCTAATGGTGTAAAAATTTGGAAGTGCATTCCCTTGCTGCTCGGAGATGGGTAGCCTGCCAGTATCCGAGATCAGGGTTAGGCTTCTAAAATAAAAAAAAAATTGCCTCGTGTTAGTGAAGTCTTATGACCCTGTATCCTGCTCAAACGTCTGTCAATCCTAACGCCAGACTTGACTTTGGAATGAGTCATTAAGAAATGCAAATTGCAGATGGACACCGTTCCCTAGTGTTATATGAAGATTGAACAGTCAGGCTTGGATGACATGCTTTTCGGCCAGCAGGTCTCCCTACCAACAAATTCTGCCATGCCCCGATAAGAGCAGACCAGGGTTCCAACGCTGGCAAGCGTGTTCCAGAGTGTGAACTCTGTACTATTTTAGTGTGGAACCCTTTTGTTTTCCGACCACCAGATGCAGCCTCGACCAGCTCCCTATGCTGTTGGAAAGACTTTGAATCATCAGCGGCTCAACTAAAAATGAACATTTCAGTGTACGTTGTAATGTGGCCTGAATTGAATTATCCTGCAGCTATGAAACATCACATTGCATCAACTTCTACTGAATGCTGCCAACCCCAGCCAAGCTAAGTAGCATGCGTCTTTCTATACCTTTTGTATTTTTAAGAGCTTAAATCAAAAATTTAAAGTAAGGGCAATATTTCTAAGCAAATCTACAATGTAGATATTTCATATTGCTGTGTTAAATTGTGCGATTCTAATGTCAAACTAAATATAAGAGTTTCTAAAATTTCCTTGGTGCAAAATTCAAATCGTAAAATTTCAAGGTTGCTAAATTTAATTGCAATATTTTATTGCTGAGTTAAATTGCATGGCCTTATTGCTAAATTAAATATAAGAAAATATTTTTATGATTTTCCTTAATACTTTATATGATATTTGATTGTTAAATTCAAATACAATATTTTCTTCGTGCTTTAGTTAAATTGTAAATTCCATGACTGCTAAATTTTAATTTTAAAATATCTTTACTGCCTAATTGAAAGGAAAATTGATGAGGGAGAATTTCAGTATGAGAATCAGACAATGCTATTGAATAGTCAGAATATGCATGAATTTGTTAAATTGATTACTAGGATATAATTCATAATTGGGACTCAATAATTTTGAAGAGACACATTTTTGTTTATATATATACCTGGTTATAACTATCACCAACATGTAAAATGAAAAGTTATGATTTGAAGATATTGAATTTGTGTATGTGAGTTGTGGGACTATAGGGTTTAAAGAAATTGCTGTAATGAATTTTATCTAGGTGCTAAAATTAGATGAGTGAATCTTATTCCATAACTCTAACTATATTCTTAGAAACTTTTGGTTTAAAATTCTGACTGGTGTAATGCATAAATTTGAAATACTTATGGACTTTATGGGAGTTATATAGTGATTTAGCGAATCATGAACCACATATTTGAAAATGAATTCAGTTGATTACATCAAGTTGATGAATCCTATGCAAAAATATTTTAATTGTATGCCTTGTCATATGTTGAAAAGCTACGAAGGTGGGGGTCCCCTTTTAGTGGTAGCATAAATATTGCAGTGTATTATGTTTAATCAAGAAATTGCTGTTGTTTTTATGTTCAAACCTTCTATCTTTATTTACATAAAATAAACATTAGTCTTTTTTTTTTCGAATAATCATGTCTATGTCGTTCTTTATGCATGCTGAATCTTAAACTATGTATCCATGAATATGGTGTAAAGATTAATTTAATTCTGAAACTGAACCTGGGTATTGTTTTGAGGAAACACAACGCATTTGTAGAATAAAATTTAGCTGAATTTTGAGTTCAAATCAATTGACAAGTTCCTTGAGCTTAGAGATCTGTATAATTGTCCTTTGGTAAATATAGCTGACTCAATAATGGGTGAATGATCAGTAAAGTAGATTAATGAAATGATTAATTGCTTAATTAATAAATGCTTTTAATAAGTTGTAGATATTGTTGGTGTTTAAAATAACTCATAAAACGATGATTTTTAGCAGAATATCTTTATTAAAACTTTAGTTAACAGCAAGATGAGAGAGGAAAATTTTTGAACTGAATAAAACAAACTTAACAACAACTTAAAACAAACTTAACAACAACTTAAAACAAACTTAACAACAACTTAAAACAAACTTAACAACTTAAAACAAACTTAACAACTTAAAACAAACTTAACAACTTAAAACAAACTTAACAACTTAAAACAAACTTAACAACTTAAAACAAACTTAACAACTTAAAACAAACTTAACAACTTAAAACAAACTTAACAACTTAAAACAAACTTAACAACTTAAAACAAACTTAACAACTTAAAACAAACTTAGCAACCAGAAGTTGAGTTGTATACTAACATCTTATAACTGCTGTCAAAAACCAATTAACACACTGAATTACTAGTTTTAACACTTTCTTTAGTTAATTGGGTTTTTGAGAAATTAATACTGAACAGATTACATCAGGTTTGTATGTTGACACAAGATCAATAATCGTGGCTTGGTTAGTGGGTTGATAATGGTATCAGCCACTTTGTCTTTCGGTTGATACTTACTCAACATAACATAACACCACAGCATACCCCCGAACTCGGAGTCAGGGCGGCTCCCTGTCGATTGGGTGTGTATGCGTGAAACTTTATTGAAATAAAGCAAGAGCAAAAAAAAAATCATTTTATATTAAAAAGGATACAAAGAGAGGAAATACAAATATAAACACTAATATATACACAAACATAAACACGCGCATAAAAACACAAATATATACACTAAACGAAGAGCGTGGTGGGAGACATGAGCTCGTAGCTCTCATTCGTAGTGAGATAACAATGTAGGCTACTGTGGAGTTATTCTGGCTGTTCAGATTTAAGTAGGTTTTCTTGGCTAGGGATAAAGTTGAGGAGGTCTATTATTTTGTTTCTTAGCAGGCGGTGGTTGGTTATTGATTTCAACCAGGCTTCTATGTGTTGATCTGCTGGACACTTGAGGTGGCAGGAAAGCGTGAGGCGGCACTTGGTGGCATAGTGAAAAGGCGTGCCAGGTTCTCCACAGGCACAGCAGTTGTCCGGCTGTTTTCCGAATAGGAAAAGATAGGACGAGAAGGGCCCGTGCCCTGTGATAAACTGGATGAGCTGTATCGGCCAGTTATGATTTCGAAGTCCTACCTTCTTTATGACTTCATATGTGGAGTGGCCATTAATGCCATCATCCCAACGTCTCTGCCACTTAGCCAGGGCTCGCTACTTGAGTTCTTGCAAGCCAAATCCTTTCATCACTTTCTTGCGAATGAAGACTTGCTTTATTTCAGTGTGTTTAGTCCTTCGATGATATTCTGGATTGTGGGCGAACTTTACAGCTGCTTGATTGTCTACTTGACGTGTGGGTGCTTCCTTCAAGTTTACTATTCCTTGATATAGTCTTGTAAGCCAAAGGACTTCTTTGACTGCCTCAGATGCTGCCACAACTTTAGCCTCTGTGGTTGAAGTGGCTACAATTGCTTGTCTCTGACTATGCCAAGAGATAGCTCCTCCGGCATATACTATCACTGAACCAGATGTTCATCTTCCAGTTTTTGTATATCCTCCGAAATCTGCAACACTGTAGCATTCCAGCACTCTACTTGTACCAGTTGCATGGTAGGTTATTGCAAAATTAGTGGTACCTGCTATGTAGAGGAACATTCTCTTTACTCTCACAATATCCTCTGCAGATGGACTCTCTAGTGATCCGGATAGATATCCTACACTGCAAGCTATATCTGGCCTTGTTCCCACCATCAGATACATCAAAGCACCAACTGCTTGACGATTCCTGTCTTTTGGTCTCCTGGGGGCCGCGGGGTTCTGCAATCTCCATTGCTTTAGCTTGGGAGTTGGTGCAGGCTTGCATCCTTCAAACCCAAAACGTTGGAGGATATTTTTTTCATGTGCTTTCTGACTAATTTCAATAGAACCATCTTTTTGGTGTTCAATTTCAAGTCCTAGAAAGCAAGAAACTTCTCCAATGTACACTTTAAATCTGGTTTTTAGTTCTATAAGGAAGTTTTCCAAGTCTTCTTGATTAGTTGCAGCAACCAGTCCATCATCCACATTTAAGTAGTTTTCTACCATTTACTTTTTTACTATACAGACACGGATCGGCATCACTTGCTTTAAAACCAAGTTTCATCAAAAACTGACCAAAACACTTATTCCAGCAACGTGGAGCTTGTTTTAGACCATACATTGAGCTTGCAAACTCGTTCCGTTTCATCTTTATAGCCTTCTGGTTGTTGCATATAGATGGTTTCATCCAGTTCTCCATATAAAAAGACTGTAGATACATCAAACTGTGACAAGTACATTTTCTCTTCAGCAGCAATGCTCAATATTGCACGTATTGTTCCCAACTTTGCTACTGGACTATACGTTTCACTATAATCAATCCCTTGGCGTTGACTGTAACCTTTCACAACAAGCCTGGCTTTGTACTTGTTGATGCTGCCATATTTCTTCATCTTTTGAACAGGAACGTGAGCTTAGCAAGTGGAACTAATTATTCGCAAATGTTTGAGGCTCATCCATAGTTCATATAGGCTAGCACCTTCCACTGACGACTTGCCAGTTCTGTTCAAAACGTATACAGCTGTGGTAACCCACAATTCATCCCACATTGCAGCAGGATAATTGCCGTCAGGATTTGAGTACTTGAATGTTCTTGGCATTTCTATAATGGTGCGCATCTCGCGTTCATTTCCACCATTTTGTTCTGGCGTGTAATGAGCTGTAAGTCCTTTGTGAGATTTCCTCTTGGCTTAAAATGGCACAAACCTCTCTGTTGCCGAATTCACCACCGTTGTCACTAAGAAATTCTTTCACTGGATGGCCTAAATTCTTAGCATGGGTGAACATTATCTTGAGTACATCCTTCACTTCAGATTTTGTTTTGATTACAAAACTATAGCGAGACTTAGTATCTCTATCTTTGAATACAACTAAGAAACGCTTCTTTTGAAATGAGAAATCAAAAGGTCCACATATATCTGCTGAAGCCAATTCACCAGGACTTTCTTCCTGGTTCCATATGGTAACCGATGTGCTTTCCCATAGATACGTGATTCACAGGGTTTGTTATCTAAGTGAACACTAATTCCTAGTTCTTTCTGAAGCATGTCTTTGATGTGTCGTTTATCTTGATGTCCCCCTCTTTCGTGATACAACTGCAACAAAGAGCTGTTTTCCATGACTGTGTGCACTTCTACTCCTTTTTCAGGCATAATTGGCTCAATATCATCCTTGAACAGAGTTCCATCCACAATGCGTGTTCCATGCAGTATAATTTCACTATTAACTTTTAACCAACACTCAGTAGACAATGACCTAAATTCACTCTTGGTATTTCTGTTGGTATGCACTGTTGTGTTAAAACAACATTCCCTCTCCTGCCTTAGATATTCGCCATTTTTCGAGAAGCATTTGGGCCGGATGTGCCCCATTCAACTCGGAATTCCTAGAAATTCGTGGGCTTGCCTCCGATACTCTCGAACCTTCTCTGACAAAAATTGACGTTTTGACCAATGGCATGAGCCGGAGATCTTGGGTTCTTGGCGTTGATAGGGGGAGAGAGGATTTGGCTGGGGAGTGAGAAGGACGTGTCCAGTTAACAAGGGTGGAAAAAAATGAAAAAGGGCATGATGTAGAAAAAAGGTTAGACCTTCCGGTGGAGCCTTCGGGCTTTCCACGGCCAGCATCGTGAGGATATTCCGCGGGATAATAGGTTGTTTTTAATCACCTGAACCTGTGCAGAAAGTGTGAGATTGATTAGCGTACGGGTGAATCCTAGTGTACACCGGGTTCACATTTCCAGTTGGAGGTCGGAGATAATAAGCCTCGCTATTTTTCAATCCGTCAAATTAATCCGCGACAAACAGTGGTTCAATTCACAGGTGAGATAAGTTTTTCCAAAATATTACGTTTTGAAATTTATAATGGCGTTTGGTAAGACTGGGTTCTTAACACGAGATTATTTGCCGGGGGACTAAAGTTGAGTCCTGTAAATATATATATAGGGGGAAAGTAATTCATGCCAAAATGGTCAAGTGTTTTCCTTTGTGTTTATTGTTTGTGTATATGTGTGTATTTGGTATGATTCTTGGTATGATGATGAAATCGAGTTTTTTCTAAATTGCATGTGTATGGAGGTTGACTTTATTTTGTTTTATAACATGAAATGAGAAGTAAAATTTAAATGAAATAATCATGTCATTGTTATCTAGAAATATATCAAGTGTACCTGTATAAGGCATTTACTTTGATTCCTTTAATCTCTTCTATAATAATTCAAATTTATAATAAAATTTGCTTCACAAGCATATCTTGGAATGTGTTTCTATATTTAGAATAAATAATTTTAATGAACTGACATTTATATTATGATAATTTACTGAGAAAATCAATTAGTGAGCCTACAGTTATATTGCAAAAAATATTTAATTAAATATGTGATTATTGGTCCTACGCCATGATGTTTAGTGTAGGAGGATCGACTCCTTAAGAGTTTTAAATTATTTCTTCTCTTTTAAATTCATCTTGCTCTTAATAAAATATTCAAATTTTGCAGTTAATGGTTTTTCTTTGTGACAATTCTTTAATTACAATTAACAACTAATAATAAATTATTTTCAACTTTAATTCTTGCTCATATTAAGCACATTTGTAAGTATTTATGTATTTGAATATTTTTCTAACTTATGCATATTGGATTATTTACTTTAGCAAAGAACTATACACTATATACTTACAACAGACTATACTAATAACAGATAGCATCTCTCGGACGTCGAAATAAAAAAAAAACTTTACAAAGCATTTCTCGCCAAAAAAAGCGATTTATCGCCAAATATTGGCATCGAAAACACTCCCCATAGGCGTCGATAGTGGGATTGGCTTTTATGCGTGTAGCCAATGTTTCTTTTCCAGCAGCCTTAATACCACAAGGACTATGGAAACTCGTGAAGTCAACAAAGTACTCTGGACAGTGTGTGATGTGACGAGTTCCTCCATTATCAATCCAGAAAAACCTCAAATCCGTTTCAGCAGTACAGACTTCTCCACAACTGGACAACATGGACACATTGGCAGTCTCCGTGTTTCCATGAAATACATTTTCTGGTTTTTTTCCTACTCGGTCTTCCATCTGAAATCCACTTCCGACAGTCTTTAACCCAGTGCCCTCTCTTGTAGCAGTAGTTGCACGTGTCTCCTTTCCGTGACTGTTTCTGGAGTGGACCCTTACTATTGTGCTTCTGCTTTCCTTGATTTGTAGCTGCTAAAGCTACCTTGGCAATTCTATCGTTAGTTTAAGACTTGGCAAAATCTCTTTCAAACATGCACAGTTGATTTGTAAGCTCATCGAAAGTCCTTTCCTCATTTTTGGCGATCAACATCCAACTGGACTAAAATGCCTCAAAGTTACTTGGCAAAATATTTCAAACTTTGCACACTAAAATTAGATTAGGTAACTCGTGCTCGCCTCTTTCTTTGAGACAGTCGTTCAAAACATTCCACAGACTCCCGAGTTTAGCGATGTGTGTACGAACATTATCACCAAATGACCAGTTAAAGGCGAAAAATTCTGTACAAATTTTAAACAGCTGTTCCTTTGATGTGGCTTCAAATTGCTGTTTTAGAGCTTCCCAGGGTTCCTGTGCGGTTTCTTTATCCATGATTTTCTGGATATCTTTTTTGTTCTGGCTTGACTAACTTGCCATTAATCACTGCTAGGGCTCCTTCATGATAATCCAGAAAGTTTCTTATCTTCCTCTTCCAAATTGGCCAGTCTGTTTCTCTAGCTCTTGTCTCCAGGGTCGCCAAATTTATCGCCAAATAGTCGCCAAGGTTATGGATACTGGCTGGGTTCCCCCTGGTATTCAGCAAAACTTCTGTAAATGTCGCTTCCCAACCATAAGATTAATAAGGCAGGGAAGCAACATTACATGTTCGCAACAATATCTTCTTTAATACGTATTTTTGTCTCGGACCCGATTTCCATTCCCGATTCCTTTCAGTGTTAAAAAAGTATCTTTATAGCGTCGCCTACTTCCAATACTGAGAACATTCCTTTTTGATTTTGCTCATCTTTTCCACACAATAAAGCCCAATTTTTATTAAAGAAGTTATTTTTATATTGGGTGCCATTAGATCTTCTCAATCTCGTCAAAGTAGTTAACGGAGAATTGAAGAATGGGATGAAAGGGGGGGCTCCATGATTTGGAAAATGTAGATGTCAAGGTTCTTTTTGAAAAAAAAATTTAATATACAAGTTCAGTTCACAGTGATATAATCAGAATCGAATATCAAACTACACGGCAGTTGAAATTGATCTTTTTTTAAACAAAATTAATATTTGAGCATTGCCTTGCAAACTCCCCTAAAAAAAAGAACTATTACAGTAACGGGTAGTCATTTCAATTTCTATCCGTTGAAAAAAAATTGACTTTAAATATCATAATATCCAATAAATCGATTTATATTGAATTATTATATGTACTATAAATAGATTTCAAGGAAGAAAAAATACGTGTATATAGTTATTCTCTCAAGAATGGTTGTTGCAGTTAAATTGTTTTAATTATTACTAAGAGCTGTCCAGTTATCCATCTTTGTAATCAATAAACATCTTCGGGCTTTAGCACAAAAATATTCCAAAATCATTATGAAATCTTATTATAAAGTAGGCCTATACCATTGTTGGCTTAAGTATTGTATTTTGAACTAAGTTTCGATAGTACGTCGTTTGGGGGTCGGTCCCTTAAACGATGGACTTCTGGTTTTATGGTAATATTTAATTCATTAGTATAATATTCTTTCAAATGTAAATTAAAACTACAGTGGAAACGCGTTGTCTGGGACATACATTATAGGAAGAACTTATGCAAGTTCAAACATGTCTTTAATTTATTTGTAACTGCGCATATTCCTAAAGGGATGTTATTTTTTAAAACTGTCGGGTACATTGTTCACATACAAACAACAGGTAAGTGATTTGCTTTTCTAAACAAAAACTATGAAAATGTTAAAGTTATCTTATCGGAAATGTTTATCGCTCTGTTTAAGAACTAATAATTTTTTTCATTGCGTTATATGAATTCACGTTATACGAAAGCGCGTTATACAACAGTCTAGTGTATTCAATTTAATGTCACGTATTTGTGCTCTAATATAATATTTTCATCTATCTCGTGATCTATATAATTTGAAAAGAATTTCTTGTTGAAATATTTGATATTGGATTTATTCCTCATAAATCTTTCATTGCTTCTAATGATGATCGGCTGTATAACGTTTTTATCTTTTATTTATACACTGCGATATATACATAAAGATATAAATGCCATACAGTATCTTCTAATTTATGCTGTTGAACGATTGTTGACGGAAGTACACGCTTTGTCGGTGAGCTTTACTTTAGATTTTAAACGATGACCTTTTAACTTGTTTATGAAAACATAAATTTTCTGAGAAGCGTGCAGCAAACTTCAATTAAAAATTCCACGAATCTTTCTGCATGATTCTGCGAAATATGGAAAAATAAGTTCAGCGAAGCAATAAATTATTTTTATTTAAATTTTTATATGCATAGTGAATTTAATTTGAACAGTAAACTCTCAATAGTTTGTCCTGACAGCAATTGCGCATAGTTCATTAACTGGTAAGCAGATACGCAGACAGCAGCAGATGATACAAGTTAAAATTTAACAATATCAATCTATATTTATGTATGTAATGATTTAATTTTTTAACCATCTTTAAATTAATTATTTTTATCGCTACTTCATTTTTAATTACTTCTACTCCAATCTTAAGAAACACGCTTCTACTTTAACTTCCAGTCACGAGTCTTTTCCGGGGAGTTCCCTTCCTCCAAGTATTTAAGCTCTCTGCGCTTTGTTAGCGTCCCTTTTTTACTTTCTCGTATACGAAGTATACAAAGAGAAAGTATTGTAATCATCAAAAAATTCAAACTTCAGATTTTGACGAATCTCCACGTTTTAGACCTCCCCAAGTCCGAAAAACACAATTTTGGAATTATGTCTGTCTGTGTGTCTGTCTATGAACATGATAACTCGAAACCTATTAGAGCTACGGGGATGAAATTTGGTATGTGATTTTTACACATAATTTGTAGGTTTCTATCAAATTTTAGACAATATCCGTCTACGGGAAGTCTGTCTGTCAGCGGTCATGTGAACTCAAAAACTTGAATAGTTAGATGGATAAAATTTGGTACACAGTTTTATCATGAATGTAGGTTCGTATCAAAGTTTTGACTAAATCCGTCGGAGGGTTGATGGTCTGTCGGACTGTATAATCGCATACTTGTAAAAATTATCTCTTAAACCCTTTACCTTAGATAAAAAAAATTGGTTTGACGGTTGCTAACATTAATTATAGATCTGTGCCCAAATTTCGTTCCAATCGGTTATAAAAAGGCGTTCAAATTGCATATTCAATTTTTTAAATCAGATTCTACATGCGCATGCGTACTGGTAGCAATCTCTGTGCACGCGGAAGGATTACGTCTCTTTGTCCTTGAGCCGGCAAGAGTGGAAGTATGTGATAGATACTTTTTAAATCGGTACCACATCTCTTTGAATTTGATTCTTCACCTGAATTTTTTACAATCTCTATAATCTACAATGAAAAACTTTCTGATAGTCATTGGATTCTGGGTTACAGTAGGTTCGAATTTTTTTTATCCACGCGGGGGTAGGGGTAACAGCACCTTTTGGGGGAAGTATACGAGAAAGTTTAGGGGAATCCACTCCCGCTGGTTTTAAAACATGTAACCTGTCTGCTTCGCGCGTTACCGCGTCAATTCTGGTAATGACTGTATTCTGAAGTATGATTACATTATCTAAGTAAATTAACCTTTAACATGAATAAAAACAAGTTCGAACCACTACTGCCTGTTTATTGAAGATTGTTTACATTTCAATGAACGAATAATGTTTAATGTATAAATTTGTATTTAGCTATGTACATAATTTATATAAACAGAATTGACAAGTCCATATCTAAATTTCATTTAATTTTCAATGTTTTATAACGTAACATACTAATAAGTTAAAAAATGCAATAACATATTTTTTCGGGATTGTTAATCTGTGTATTATGACCCCATTTAGGGTCCCTCGAGAAATATCTGGTCTTTGAAATTCTGACGGCACATTTCCATTTCTTTATAAAATTGAAATATTTAATTCCGACTTCTTAAATACCAAGTCAAATTAAATTACTTATAATTATTTTTAGAAAATAAATATCATTTTTATTAATAACATCGTATCTGTGTTGACTATGGGCGGAATTGGTTGATTTCTTAGAAAGATGCTTACTTTAAAGTTGCCCGATGGCTATTGGAGACAAACGTCATTCTACTCTTAAATATTCACACCACATCAGCGTATGGATGTTTGACCCACAACAACATATTTAACACGTGCTAAGCTACATGGATGCTACGTGTGGATGTCGGATTCTTTTTGGAATCGGGTGTCGTACACTTAAACAGCTGTTCGTTTTCTGATACGGAAACTCCTCCTGATTTTGCGCATGCGCCAATTATCTTTAATTTCACCAAAATAGGGGAAGATGAAAGATAGAGGAGATTTTTAATTTTCATTAAGCATTATATAGAAGCACTTTATTATCATTTTTTTATTTGCTGACTGAATGTCAATATTGAAATGAATAACTAAAAAAAAAGGGCTTGACAAAGAATTCTGGTAAAACTTTCTTCTTACTCACTGCGCACCCCCTCTGCGATGTAAAATCGTCCAAAAGTGATAGGAGCGGCTTTCTGAAACGTATAGTACACGGCGAATGCTCTGCGGAATCTGGTTTCGAACCTTCGTTCCTCCATCACCGATCCCGATATTTTACAGCCAGTTCAACTCTTCTACACCTGGGATCGAAAAAAATGTTGAATTAGTAAAAAGCGATAATTAAAAAAAAAGTTTAAACAAATGCTATATATTTTGAGATACCTTACACGTTTTTCAACTTTATTCAGCTGTAAAAATATTCCATAAATTAAAAAAAAATTAAAAACAAAACAAAAAAAAATATTTCGACTCCAACAAAGCAGGAAAGCGAAGATTAGTAATTGATAAACGACAGGTTGATTGAAAGAATTCATTTATAAAATTTTAATGAAAAGTTTCAAATCAAGATAGATTTCTCTATTATTTTTGGTTACTAATATATACGAATCTGTCTGAAGCACTCACAATAAATGTTTCTTCGGCATTAAAATTCATGTAAACGACCCCACTTGGGGACTCTTTGCCTTGAGTAACGTTAAAATCGCATCTCGATAATTCCGTACAATTTGGTGGGCTATGATAATATGGATTTGCATATAATGTCATGCGCTGGCAATGTTACTTGAATGACGAGCATAACTTCAAACGAATCATGCATCGGTACTTACGTATTAACGCCACCGAGGCTACAGATTTGGCGGTTTTTAAGTGCCGCCAAATTTGGCGGTTTTTGTACTTGCGTATTAACGCCGATTTGGCGGTTTTTAAGTGCCGCCAACGCCACCGCAGCTACAGATTTGGCGGTTTTTGTACTTACGTATTAACGCCAATTTGGCGGTTTTTAAGTGCCGCCAATTTGGCGGTTTTTGTAAACAAGATTGCTCTTTATTGGCGCATTACCGCCAATCTATAGCCTCGGTAGCGTTAATACGTAAGTACCCATACATCTGATATATCTACAATAAATCTGCATGTCTAGCAGCTAACTGCACGTTGTCTTATGCGTGCAATTATGTCAAGTTTTTTCTCCTCCAATGGAATCCAAGATTAAATTTGAGTGGCTCATCTGACGTTTATGGTGTGAGCATGAATTGACTTCGTCCGCCTAGTTGCAAAATCATTTTGAATAACTATTTATTGTATGAGTTGCCCAATTAGTTGTTAATAATAACCACTGATGATAAACAGAAATCATAATTCACCCCTGGCAAGCAGCGATGATCTTTCTTGTCCCTAATTTTGAACTTTTCGCATTCTGTTTTGCCAAGGACTAGAAGTGGGACGTGTAATGCAGGAAAACCACTGCACCCTGAACTTTTTCAAAAATGTTTTTAAATTTTATTAAATATTTTTAAAAAATTTTTAATATTTTTTAAAATTTTATAATTCTTTTTAAAATGTATGAATTGACTCCATTCGCCTAGTTTCGAAATCATTTTTAATAACTATTTATTGTATGAGTTGCCCAATTAGCTATTAATAATAA
>BGPR01001093.1:36608-60278 GCA_013235015.1 Araneus ventricosus | reverse complement strand
ATTGTATGAGTTGCCCAATTAGCTATTAATAATAAACACTGATAATAAACAGAAATCATAATTCTCTCGAGGCAAGCAGCGATGATCTTTCTCGATCCTAATTTTGAACTTTTCGCATTCTGTTTTGCCAAGGAAAAAAAATTCGCATTCTTGTTCTGCCAAGGAAAAAAAACATTCTCATTCTGTTTTGAAAAGGATTTTATGGGGAGATATTTATACCATATGTTTTGGCGCAGGATAGCCAAAGCTGGCTCTTGCGCCATAAAAATCCAAACTCCACTGCACTCTGCTCCTGTTTTACCAAGGACTGGAAGTGGAACGTGTAATGTAGGAACACCACTGCACACTGCCCTTTTTCAAAAATGTTTTAAAAATTTTATTAAATATATTTTTTAAAAATTTAATAAAAAATTTTAAAATGTGTGAATTGACTCCTTTCGCCTAGTTTCGAAATCATTTTTAATAACTATTTATTGTATGAGTTGCCCAATTAGCTATTCATAATAGCCACTAATAATAAACAGAAATCATAATTCACTCGAGGCAAAAAGAATTTGTCTATCTTGTCCCTAATTTTGAACTTTTCGTATTCTGTTTTGCCAAGGACTAGAAGTGGGGACGTGTAATGCAGGAAAACCACAACATCCTACACTTTTTCAAAAATATCTTAATATTTTAATAAACAATTTTTAAAATTTAATAAAATTTTTAAAATGTATGAATTGACCCATAGTTGCAGAATCATTTTTAATATCTGTTTATTCCAAGAGTTACCCAATTAGGTAATAAAAATAGACATTGATAATAAATAGAAAACCTATAAATCGCTCGAGACTTGAAAGCAAGAACCGCTGATTTTTCCCGCCCCTAATTTTGAACTTTTCGTTTGTGTTTCGCCAAATATTAGAGGCGGGACGTGCAATGCAGAAAAGCACTGCACCCCTCGCTTTATTTAACAAAAGACAACTTTTACAACTTTTTTTTTATTCATAGAAGTAAATAATCATAAAATAAAACAGCTTAACTCAAAAAACAAAAATTAAAATTGCAATCAAAGGTTGATGAATATCATGATCCCTGACATCCTGAACTTTCTGTAGAGTGTTTTGAAGAGAATAAATTTCCTCACCGAAGAAGTGTTGAAATATTCCATTTCAAAATAATGCTCGTTCACTCATTGGTGTAGTTAAGATCTCTAAACGTTGACCTGCGTAATAAAAATAAATCCCTCCCATAAAACAAATTTAATTGCCCTTCCTTTTACAATGGAGATGGAACATAAATAAATCGCGGTGCTTTTTGACAAAAACCTCACGTCCTAGCACTGCGCCGCCATAACTTATCCAGTGCCTCATCAAAAGTGTTCCTTTTAGCACTGAATTACAGACCTCTTCGCATTTTGAATCCTTTGATTGTGCTATATTTATCAGTGCCGTCCATAAATAAAGGGCCAAGAGATCTATCTCCTTGAAGGATGGTAATGGACAGAGGAAGTTGCTACGGTGGAGCTAAGATAAATCGGCTGTCGGCCCTAGCTTGTTATCACTAGACAGCGATTTTCCTGTTAGATGTGAGAGACAACTACCAACTATATATTATTGAATTACACGATTTCTTCACGTCATTCTGATGTGCCCGGAGAAAACAACTATGCTCCGCGTACGTGCATGAATTGCTGCGGTAACATGTAATTAGGAAGAATGCTTAATACATCATTTCTGTTAAGAGAGGTTGGCGATCAATTGGTAAATGGTGCAAGTCAGAGATGTCTCACGGCATTCTGATTTTGAAATGGGTTTTGAAGGGTTGACTTCTTGTATAAGTGCTTTTTAAGTTATGCATCCCAACTCCAGCGAGGTGAGAAATCAGTGGCGGCTAGGGCTTCTGTCGGCCGTTTCAATCTAAATAAGTAAAAATAATTCAAAGTTATTTTGTTTTAGCACATTACACTAAAATATTACAAATAAACATATTTAACTAAGTTTTTTTAATAATTTATTAATATTCCTTTTCATTATTTTATTTTCCTACTTATATGAACATACCATGTGTTTGGCACCCTCTAGCCAAATACATCCCTCAATAAAAACTGAATTTCAAACTCTCCTATAAACGAGTAGATGAATTTCGGGGTCATGAAAACTTTCATTTATTATGCTTCTCTCAAATTCTGTAATACAAGCAAACAAAATTAATTCAGTAGCCACATTAGCATAAAAATAATTTAATTAAATTAACCAAATAACACTGTTAAAATTATTCATTAAACATCCCCTCATTAGCTTAATATAATTTTCCTATTTTCTTTTGGAAACAAACGCGGTGGCGACTGAAATAAATTTCTAAAAAACCTTGGCCTTTTCAACTAGGGGTACGACTCCATGTACGGTCGCGCATGTTTTGTTGACATTTCTTTCTAAAAAAATTGTAAAACAGATTGTTGTTAAAAATAATAATAACTGTTCTTAATTTAATTTGGATTTGTAACTTATGGACTTTATCTGAAAGGGAACAAAATTTTAGTTGTTGCCTTGAAATGCTATTATGCAATTAAGTGTTATTGATACAGAATATTTATCTCGTGCCATGAATAATTTTGACGTGATTTTTTGCGTTTAAATTCCTATTGAAATCTATTCAATGGATAGGTTTATCATCTTTCATTTAAAATGTTTAGTAAGAAAAAAAAGCTTTACTACACGTATCAGAAATTTGTATAAGGAAAAGTCTGGCGACAAGTGATTGATACATTTTCTTTAATATTTCTAAGCACAATTAATCAAAGAAATTGTCTTAATCTAAAGTATTTTAATTATACTATTTATATTTAGTATCCTAAATAAATGGATTAACGGAATTTTTTTAATAACCTTCAATGAATGTTAAATTTATGTATTTTTTTCCCTTGCGTGTTTCGTTACAAAGTTGTAAAGTTGTTCCCCTGACATGCTATTCTTATGACAAGAAAGAGGGTTTTACATAGGTTTTACTGGCAGCCACGCCAATGAACTCCGACAAAACGAAACTTCTAGAAAATTCTTGAATGTGGTCGTGTCTTTACAAGGAGCGGAAATATCAAGAACCTTCGAGAGACGTCTATGTGACATCACATCCTGTCGGGAAAGGTATAAAAAGCAAGTTACCCAAACCAGAAATCAATCCGTTGGAGTTTTGATTGCTGTGCAGGCTGGTGATCTAATATACGTTGACCGCTATTGAAAGTGCTCTGCCTGTGAGTTATTGGTGATCTGTATTGTTAATTTATAGAAGTACTGTTCAGTTTTGGTACCTGCGCTTAGTGTTTTGCTGAAATCATCGAGGAATAAAATGTTATTTTTTTATCCTGCTTGTTAAACTACATTCATGCATACCAACCTGACGATTTTTGTAACATGGGATTGTGAAACATGATTTGAAATTACAATATGGGAACGAAAAATGTGTTCGAAAAAGATCGCAAGTGGAAAAGAAAATACACAAACTGTTCTAGACTATTCTAAATTCGTATGAAGAGATATTTATTTTTTTAGTAAATAATTAATATTTTAACAATTTAGAAAAAGATAAAGGTTAAAATCTGGTATGTGCCAAAAAACTTCAGAAAAAATATGTATACATTTATGCTAGTTCCATTTCTGGAGTTATTTAATTAACGTACTTGATTCAGTGATGAATCAAATCAGTTCTAAAAGTTAAAATTGAGAAAAAACGAAAAGAAAACCAAGTTTTTTTTTTATTGATGAGCGCAACAGATCATTTAGAAACCAAAAATATGCAAGATTATTTTTATTTGCTAAATTTCGATAAAATTATATTTCATTTTTATAAAATTAAAAATTCAATCATTTTAATATGAGTTATTTTTAAATTGAGAAGAAAAAAATTATTTGAAAAAAAAATTACTGTGTTCGTTATGGAATATTAAAGATTATCTACAAATTTTCACATTTAATTTTGAAAAAAGGACCATTTTAAACGCATGCGTATTCAGATTGTAGCGAAAAACATTCATCCGAAAATTCAGAAATACTTAAAAGTCGAAATAAATATATAAAGCATTCAAACTTTCTCGTCTTGCTGGTAAATCCATAAAAGCAAATTTTTGGAAATTGTTACACAACTTTATCTGCAAGCACATATAAAATAAAAGTTAAAAGATAAACGAAAGTGCTACTTTATTTAATTTTAGATGATTTGCATGCGTAATAAGTTTAGTAACAAAAAATAACTAACTTTGGATTAATGTTTAAATTCATTAAGCTGCAGAACAAGAATGATATGAAAATTTAATAGGTCAAAGCATATTTTCTCGTCAATGCATAACACCCAGACTGTTTCTAATTTAGATTTCACATTCCGCTAAATGTTCCATTTTTGAATGTTAATTTTTAAAAAATATTCTGTTCACATCTTTTATTTGAATAAAACAAGTATTTTCACACGTTTTGTTACCAATTATTTCTTAACAACGGAGACGGTACTAAAAACAAAACAATTTACACCTATTAAAAACGATTCGTAAGCTCTAAGCTTTCCGCGTACCTTATTCTAAATGTAATATTTAACCCATCTGCAGCCTTTCACAACCTGCTCACGTCTAACAGGTTACAAAAGAAGGGATGCAGATAAATGAGTGAATTATGCACATTAAAAAACTGACATATTATTATAATAACACATTACGGGTTTGAAAAAACTAGAGTTGATTGCAGAAAAACCTTTTAAATTTTCCATAACATGAATTTTGCTTCATTTTGTTAGAAAGATCCATAAAACAAGTTTTTACCAGATTAAATGTTTTGATTAAATAATTATTCATAAAACTGAACAAGCTTGATATGAATATACATCAACTATGTGAAGAAACAACATAAGCTGAATGAATTATTTATATCAATATAAAGAGAATATATTTGGTATATGTAAATCAGATGTATGATAAAATACTTCGGCTATATGAATTTTCACAAAACGAAAGACATTAAATGAAAATAGTTAAATTCTATACATATTCATACATCTAAAGAATTTTCATATGGTATATATAATTGTAATGAATAATTTCCTTTGTTAAAATTCAATGTTGGTTTATTTAAATTAGATATCTATACTTATAAAAGGCAATGTTTGTGTGCGTGTGTGCGATGTCCAGACGAATCTATTGCACTTACAGCCATGAAATTTAGCACACAGGTAGTCTTAATGGTGACTCAATGCACCTCGAAGCCGGAATTTTAAAACTTAATCTAGAAAATATTTTATTTAATAGTTTGTGTTGTTTTGGGTAGTTTTTTGCGCTTATTTATCAATAAAATCGGTTATGATAATCGTAGGAAGAAAAATAGATGCACAAAGAACAAATAATTTTGTTTCTAATGAAGTTGGTTTTGAATTTCTAACGTAATTTAGTGAATTTTGTGAAAATTTTGGAAAATGGTCACCTTTATGTTAATTTTTCATTTGGATTTTTTTAAAATTCTTTCATCCAACGTTCTAATAACGCTAACAATTTCAATTTTTTTTCGGCTTATAACTAGAACGTTTCTGTCGGATTTAAAACAAGAACCGTTAAAATACCTTTTTCCGTTTTTTTTTAATTACTTTTTCCCTGATCAGTTGAAACAGTTTTTTTACTAGCGATCTTTTCAGCGAGACATTCACCAGAGTGATATTCTCCGTTCCCAGAATGCATGGCTGCAATTTTATTGGCTGGCGACGAAGGACGCAGGGGGCGTTATAACCTTTAACTGAATAACTCAATAATTATTTTCGGCAGTGTCTTAACATGTTTCTTTGTCTCGCATATTTCTCTTGCTGTCTAATGATTTCCTCGTTGCAATTTTTTAATATTGTTTTGCATTAACGTACTCGGTACTGGTTTCCTAAAAATCAATAATGTGTATCTTTTGTTTTTATTTTGTTTTCCAAACTTTTTCTTGTCATTGTGGGCGTTTTTCTTTTTTTTCACAATTTGTTGAAGTCCTGATTCTGCGGGTAAGGCCGTGCGCGTATTGCTAGTATCTAATAAATACTTAAGTTATATGAATTTTCACGAAACGCTATATAAATATTAATGCACCTAAATAAATTTTATACTGATGTACTTTGGTTATTCCAAGGAATAACTTATTTTCAATGTATGTTTTTTTTTGTCTTATTTTAAAAAAATATACAGAAGTGCTTAGTTTACTCTAATCAGACGTAAGAAAAATACTTTAACTACAAATTTATAGTCAGACAAATATACGTTGGTTAAATGAAGAAAAGTATATATATGCAGGATACAGGATATATCCTGTATATCTTACATATATAACAGGAGTATTTAGATTAGGATTGATATTTATATTCTTTAGTAATTTTAATAAAAATTATATTTATTAAATGTAACGGAAGCCCTAGTTGATCTAAATCACTTGTGTTATACTTTATCCGATTTTATTCAAATTTTTAAAAAGCATCTACAAGTGGAAATTTATACATTAAAAGCTTCTATTATTTAAATATTCGCTGTGATTGAGAAAGCTGTATGAATATAGTTCTACAGCTGTCTGATAAAGTTGCATAATCTGAATCAATAAGGTTTTCTGTTAAATAAAATAATGAAGTCGAGTTAATTTAAATCTATCATAAATCAACAAAGATGTTTTAATCTTTTATAATTAGTTTATGTGAGCTTACACAAATCAGTCATATAATCGCTGCTTTATTTTAATAATGTTTTACTATTTCAAATAGATTAGATGAGTAAATTTAAACTATCGTCAAATTATAATCAGGTTTTAATTTTTTTACCCATATTATAATTAGATAATATGAGTTTATACCAATCAGTCGTGTAATAGTTGCTTTTGCTCAATAATTTTTGCGAATTGAATTAGATATGAGTTAATTAAATCAAACGTAGAATCATAAAGAGTTTTTAATTTTTTAATGTCTATTGTAATTAGTTTATATGAGTTTTTACAAATCAGTCCTATAATATTTGTTTTATTTACTTTCTCGTAAACGATAAGAAATCAAAGAGAAAGTAATGAAATCGTCAAAAAAATTCGAACTCGAGATTTTGATGAAAATCCACGTTTTCGAGTCCAACCAGCGGGAGTGGTCTCCCCTAAACTTTCTCGTATACTCCTAACACATGTAGAGAAAACTAGAATAATAAAAGACGTCAAATAAACTTCCGTCACAAGTAAACCAAAGTTGGAACCACGCGTGGTTTGAAGGATCAAAACAAATTCAAATCCCCTGCGCATTCTTTTGCGCAACAGGACCTGGCGAGACTCCCTAAATGTTTGTTTCCTTACAAAATCGCGCCAGAATTGGTTTTTGGCAAACTGCCAAGTTTCGGAGTCTCTTCTTCTTTTCACATGTCACCAGTAGGCATGCGCAGGCAGTTAGTTTCAAAACTGAACAAGTATGCGATTATACAGACCGACAGACAGTCAACCCTTCGACGGATTTTGCCCAAAATTTTATACGGACCTACATTCATGACGATAAAACTGTGTACCAAATTTTATCCCTCTAGCTATTCAAGTTTTTGAGTTATAGCGTTCGCATGACCGCGGACGTACAGATTGACAGACTTCCCGTTGACAGATTTTGTCCAAAATTTGATAGAAACCTACAAATTATGTTTAAAGACCACATACAAAATTTCATCCCCGTAGCTCTAATAGTTTTCGAGTTATCGTGTTCACAGACAGACACACAGACAGACAGACATAATTCCAAAATTGTGTTTTTCGGTCTAAAACGTGGAGATTCGTCAAAATCTCGAGTTCGAATTTTTTGACGATTACAATACTTTCTCTTTGTATACTTCGTATACGAGAAAGTAAAAAACACAATTTTAGAATTATGTCTATGCGGCTGTCTGTGAACACGATAACTCAAAAACCGTTCTATGTAGAGAGATGAAATTTGGTATGTGATCGTTACATATAATTTGTAGGTTTCTATCAAATTTTGGACTAAATCCGTCCACGGGAAGTGTGTCTGTCCGGGTTACTGTGAGCAAGATAACTCAAAAACTTAAATAACTAGGTGGATAAAATTTGGTACACAGTTTTATCATCGGGAATGCAGGTCAGAATCAAATATTGGACCAAATCCGTCAACTCGTTGACGGTCTGCATAATCGCATACTTGTAAACGCTATAACTCCTAAATTATATGACTAAGATAAATGAAATGTGCCAATTTTGATTTCAATCGGTTGAAAAAAAGGCGTTCAAATTCCATATTCGTTTTCTTCACTATTCTATGACGCGAAAAAACAGGCGCGAACGCTGGAGCGTTTTGCCCACCTGTGTTATTGAATGGATCGTGTTACCAACGCTTAGCGCATTTTTCCTGCCACCCTTGTTAGGCGTATGCGAGAAAGTTTCGGTCCCGCTGGTTTCAATTTTTTTTAAAAATAAAACCGAACATTTGAATTAATTTAAATCTTTCATAAATTCATAAACATTTTAATTTTTTGCGATTATAATTGATTTATATGAGTTTATATAAATCAATCTACAACTTTTTGCTTTTAAAATAGATATAATGAGTTAATCTAAATTAGTCGTGTAATAATAAGGGAACTCGTTTCGTATAAACAATATATAATTTATATTAGTTTATATAAATCAGTCGTATAATAATTGCTTTAGTTCAATATTTTTTAAAAAAGAAACCGGAAAGTTGAATTAATTTAAATCTCTCGCGTTTTAAATAGTTTATATGAATTTATTCAAGTCAAGCTTAAAATAGATGCATCAGGTATATGAATATTAAAGGGACGAATTAAGTTATTTGAATGAATATGCAACAGACATCTAAAGGAACGTCATGGACTGAATCAATAATTACCTTTGTCAAACATAACAGAAGTGTTGAGTTTATCGAAATCAGTCTCATTATAATTAGCTTTGAAATGAAAGAAACCGACTCTCTGTCGCTGTCAAAATCATCAAAATTGTGTAAATTATTGCTGGTAATGATATAATCCCTCCCAAGGCTTAAATAGATAATTAATCAGAATTATAAATGTTAACAGGATGCCTTCTGAATTTTTAACAGCCTTTAGGACCATAGATAACACAAATCACGTTCTTTAATTTAAATTTTTAATTTGCTAAAAAAAATCTGTGTAGGCTGAAAATAAGCGGATGAATTCTAATGATTAATGACATTCTATGAAACTTTTCATGGCATGATAATTTAGAGGTTTAATAGATGTTCTTTTAAATTTAATCTCTCATCATACTGATTAATTGCAAGATCTCTCGAGATGAAGTCTATTTCTCAGATAGCTCCATCTTAAAGAATGATAAATTTAAAATTTATATCGAAAAATCAGTAATGAATTTATTAATCACTTATAGTCGTTTAAGAATGTCATATTTTTTGCGGCGTCCTTCCAGCGAAAACTAGATTTAAAATGCATAAAACAAATTGTAATTTTAAGCGTCTTAAAATTGCTTCAAGTATTCCCCTCCTTTAGTCAATATTTTGCAAAATTCAATTTATTTTAGAAATCCTATGCAATATAAGTATAAAAATTTAATTGGTGTTTAACGCTTCTAGAATTCGTTTCATAAAATTAGAAAATGGAGATTTTTTAAGCGCTTTTATTTAGCTTGGCATGTTTCATGTTGGAATTTCAAAGTTAATTTTTCACTCACTTTTTGATGTAATAGTCCTAAAATGTTGTACAATTATGTTCCCCATCACAATTTTTATATTTTCAGGACTTAATTATAAGTTAATCGGTTAAGTTTAATTAAATTTTGATTCTATTTGAGTGGCGCCATCTGGTAGTGAATTTGAGAAAAAAATTGATTTGAAGATGTCGTAAAATTTATAATAATCATGAAATACAATAAAGACTAACAAGTGAAGAAATAATAAAATATTTTTAAAAAAGCACGTTATTATTATTGAAGAAACAAGTAAAATTACTTTTTTAATCAAAAACATGGACATCAAAACGAAAACATTAACACAGGAGCATCTGAGAAGAAAATTATAAAGAAAATAAGCCATAAGAATATGGCTTAAAGAAAATTCAGAAACGTTCATTAATATAATAAGATATAAAATAATTCATAATTCATATAAATTATAAAATACGTCATAATAAAATTATATATATTATTAATATTAGAAATACTCTAGACAATTTGGAATTTTATATCAGTGAAGCAAGAGTTTACAATTTTAATCTAACGCCCACATTTTTTTTAAAGTTTTCCTACATTTTAGTGCACTGATCATAGTGTATATTTTAAAACTATTTTTTTATTTTCATTGTTTTCTATTCATTTGAAAATATTAAGAAGTAAATTTACATATCCATTTTGGAATATACGATTTTCGAAAGACTGGTTGCACGACTTTATGATAACTGATTTTGATTTCAGTTTTTATACCGATAGAAAGTATATATTGGCAGGAACACAATTTGCGTTTCAAATTATATATTTATGTATATATATTTCTATTATTTTCTCCCAAATCTTTTTTGTAATATTTCTAATTCACATAACATGCGTGAATTAAAAGTGGTAAAATGTAGAATTTATTTTTTCTTTGCAGTTTCATGAAAACTATTTTTTAATTAGATTTATTTTTTTAAACTACTTATTTGGCTAACAATAATAATCGGTGATTTGAAAATCTCCATTATTAAGGAGAAAAGTTAGTATTAAGAGTGAGATCAATTGGGTTCCAACACTCTTTTATTTAACTTGACTTCTTTTACGTCTGTGTAGGTGGAATATTGAGATTGAATTTTCACTTACTTTCCGATATGCTGGAGTTCTGAAATTTTTCATGGCCGTTATTCCTGATGCCAATATTTTCCGAGCTTCATAATCAATTTAAGAACTAATTAAAATTTAATTTTAATTGCATGCGAGATGTGCCATCAGGTTTGAGAAAAACTTGTAATAAGATTCCATAATATAAGGAGTGCCCAAATGAAAAGGAGACCTTAGCTGTATCGGCGTTGTATTTAATCCCAATGAGTTAATGTGCTAGCCGATAGATGGCGTGGTGGTATTTCCAGTTGTACCTGCGTAGCTAACGACTTCGCACCAATATCCTCATTTCTGGAGAGTTGTTTCCGAAGTTCGGATGGATGATGGATTCCTCCAGAAGAGCACAAAGAGCAGTTATCCAATTTCTTTGATCAGAAGGGGAGCATGATTCACAAATTTATCGTAGGATGAAAGAGGTGTATGGAGAGCAGTGTCTCGCACTATGCACCATATTCCGGTAGTGTCAGCGTTATGAGGCGGGACGCGTAAACATCAAGGACTTGCCACGCCCTGGGCAGGCGCACGTTGTGACCAACACACGATTTCGGCAGTGGATGAGCTCATACCGCAGAATCGTCGGATCGGAACACGTGAATTGCTGTTGAACTGTAGATAAGCAAAGGAACTATGCATCACATAATCCACAGAAAGCTTGGCTGTGGCTAGGTTTCTGCGCAGTGGGTGCTCAGCCCAAGCATCTGTCAGAGAATCAGAGATGGAAAACAGGATCCGTCAGCAACCCAGGAGTTTCTACACTGAAGCTATCCTCTCTTTTCCTACGCGCTGGGATCAGTGACAATAGCGATTATTTATAGTTGTATTGTTCCACATGAACTGTAATTAAAATATTGTTATTAAAATTTCTTTACACATAACTGTGGTCTTCTTTTCATTTGAGTACACCTTATATTTATAATAATGAATAAGGAAATCAAGTCCCAATGAATAACATAAGAAATTCCAAAACATTCAAAATTAGAGATATTTTATCAGTGTGATTAAAATTACAATTTAATTACAGTATTTCAATAAGCATCTCACACTTTTAGGATTTTGTTTTGAAAAATTCATTTTCTTCTTTCTGAGTAACTAAAAAAAAAAACGCTTTTTTAATAAACATATATATTTCATTATTTAGATTCTAAATTCAAATATTTACCAACATTTACACCTACAGGAAAACCCCGGTTAATCGAACTCGGTTTAACCGAATTTCGGGTTATCTGAAATACCTCTAAAATCGCAAATACAAAAAGCACGTAGAGGAGACCGGGGCAAGTTTGGTACAGGGGCAAGTTTACATAAGGCTTATATTTCACATAGCATTTGGGGCGGGGGCACTTCATATCGTTTCAGAAGAAGTGTCTCGACCTCCATTAATACTCACGCAAGTTTGGAGTGAGTCTTGAAAGTGGACAACTTTTTCTCATTTTTTACCATTTTAGTAAATTTTTACCCTTACTTATTGGCTTTAATAGAGCTCGTACTATTTGAATATTATAACTTATTATGGATTATATTCTTAGGTTGTTCTTTTGTGGTTAATTTAAGCTATTTATTTTATCATTTTTCATTATGAATAAAGCTTATATGCCAAGTTATAACAAAAAAATGGCGATGGGGCAAGTTTACACACAGTGCATGGGGCAGGTTTACACAGTGTGCAAACTTGCCCGATCGCCATTTTTTTATGTTTTAACTGGCATAAGTGGCACTTGCATTACAAAGTCATTCCCAACGCCTGAAGATGTGAGGCCATTTCAAAAAGCAGGGCCAAGGAAAAGAAGTAACAGAAGTAGGAAAAAAGGCAAAAATCAATTCTTACAGATACACCTGTAAAAAATGCTTTACAGATATAGAAGGAGAAATCAATAAAGAGTAAATTAGCATCAGCCCATCATACTATGACTTTGTCAGTGAGCTCCACTAGAACACGTTATAATAATGAAAAAAACAGTGTGGATAAAAAAAATTTAAAAATAAGAACCTTGTTCTAAAAGAAAATTTGGGAAATTTTGAGCGTAAAAAAACACAAAAAAAACCAAAAAAAGTTTTTATTCTGATGACGATGAAAATTGTTTGTGTATTTGCTGTTTAAATCCATACGAAGAATCAAGATCCGGATGTTAAGAGGTGGGCTCATGAGGACTGCATTACCAGTGACAATTCAAAATATTTTGTTTGTATAAATTGTGAGAGTAATTTTTAAAACTATTAGGATTCACGGTAATTGTTTATAATCTATTATGTACTTTTTGAAATAAACTATGTTTGTTTGTATTTAATTTGTTGTATTTTAATCATTTTAAGCCTTCTATTTAATCATTTTTAGTTGTGTGTAAACGTGCCCCGGTCATGGGGCTAGTTTACACAGGTGACATCATGGTAAAGAAAGTGGTATAATTATAAAAATATAATAATTTAAAGTATTTAAAAATATACACAACATGCCTTAAAGTTTAACTAATTAATTGGTAATGAAAATGAAATAAATACTTTAAAGCCTTAAAACAGAAAAATAAAAGTTTAAAAAGTGTGTAAACCTGCCCTGGTCTCCCCTACTATATTGCATGCAATTAATTGCGAAGGCGAGACTTTTTTTGCAACGATATCCCCACTTTTTTTCTTTTAAACTTCCGCAAGAAGGTGAATAATTTATTTTAGAATTCCAAAATTAAAATTAATGGGTATTAACAATATTAATTGCGATATTGTTTGCCTGTGCTTGTTAGATGCATTGCGCCCGAGGCAGGGTTAACTTTAATATAACCGAAAAAAAATCGTTATCCGAAACTTTTAGTTAGGTTAACCGGGTTGTACTGTATTTCTAATTAAAATTTCATGATTTGCTACACTATTGGAATTCCTTATCCATGTACGCTCTTGTTAAATACAGTTTTATAACTAAAGCTCGCCTATTCAGAAAGCTGTAGGTAGAGCTTTTTTCTTGGCTCCAAACGAAACAAAATTTCGCTTATATGTAGAGCAAGTGATGCGCTCTGTGAAAAACGAAAAAATAAAGTTATCATTTTCTTCACTAAGCTGCACTACTCCAATATCGGAGATGATTTTTGCAGATATTCTGCTAAATAAATCAAAGAAAATTCATTCCATTGTTGTTAAAACTAAATTCGCTAATTCAGATAGTTCTAAAAATGAATCATAAATCATAGAAACCTTCAGATATCTTGACGAAATTTTTCTTTTTTAATTTCTTTTAATTTATTTCTTTTATTTATTTCTTATTTTTTATTTTATTTTATTTGTTCATTATTTACTTATTTTTTATTAATAAATTTATTTATTTTTGGTTTTCACAGAGGGTAGTACTTGTACTAGTGGAATTTTGTTTCGCTTGGAGCCACAGAACCGGCTCTAGAAGCTTATGAATAGGCAAACTTTAACTATAACAACTCTGTACTTGTGTAACTTTTGTGTTAACTTTATAAGACAAATATTCAGGTTAGTTTTTATAAGACAAATATTCAGGTTAGTTTTTATAAGACAAATATTCAGGTTAGTTTTTATAAGACAAGTATTCAGGTTAGTTTAAACGGCTTCACAGAATATAAACAATTCTTTGCCGATAGAAGATAATTCGTTTTTGCGTAAAACGGCTCCGGTTCTCATCGGCAAGCCGCTTTCGCTCGTAAAATAGATTCCGCTTAAGGAAATTTATGTTAATGTATAGTGTAAAGTAAAATCATGAAAAAAAGTTCTGAGCGCTAATGCTGATTATTTTTTATACCTATTATTTTGCTCGTAAAAATAGCTCAAAGTGACAGGCCGTTTGATATATTTTATTAACGTCCGAGGGCCAACATCGAGTTTGAGGTACAAACTGTCAAATTATCTTAATGATAAGACGATATTTCATGGGAGATCCGCGAACTTGTAAGGATAGAAAGCTCGAGCCCGTGGGCAAGTGGGGGACCGTCCACTCATATACCAAGTCTTCCGTTGAGATTCCCTCCAGGACTTCGAAAATAAATATTTCCTTGAAAATTACCAAACGATAAGTTAGGAAATTTATAAATTATTCTGATCTCATAATCGTTAATTGTATAATCTATTCTTCGATATCGAAAGAAAGAATTCTCTGAAGATAGAATATTTTCTATGACGTAAGGGTAAGGACAAGGAAAATTTTTGTAAAGCTACATTCAAAATCGTTTAAATAATTTCAAGCGTACAATGTAACTTGGGTAATTCGAATGATATTAATCCGATTTTGTCTTTAGAATTTTTCTCTGGTCCCTTGAATTTCCTATTAGCATAATGATATAATAACATCTATAATTCGGATTTACTTTTGTTAAATCAAATTCAAAACAAAAAATGATAACAAAATTAAAATTTTATGAATTATTATTTCCGGTTTTTTTTTCGTTAATTAAATACGTATTATCTTGTGTCCTCAGTGATTGTAATTGAATAACTTTTAAGGCCCTTAATTTACTTAAGAGCAATTATTATATTAAAATATTATATTATTTAATATAATAAGATAATAATTATATTAATACAAATAACTATTTACAATTATGTACTAATTAACTATTTGTATTACTATTATCACTATTGCACATTATGTTTTATCAAAAAAGCAATAAAAAATTCTTACTTTTTTAGAGAAATTTGAATCTATTAAATGCGAAATTTGCTGGTTATTTTGACGTTTTATTATACAATTGCTGTAAACTGTTCTTTTTATTAAAATTACTTACATATTTATTGAAATTATTTTTTAATTATTAAAAAATATTTAATTTTTATTACCTTAATTAATCAAATTAATTACTGTATAATTATATCTTATTTATTAGAACAGTTACATATTAAAGAATAAATCTCTACTGTCCTTTTTAATATGAAAACTGTTGTTTTCACTTACTGTACTCATTTTTAGAAAACTCTTATCATTGTGGTCCCATCAGCATAGAATCAACCAAGATCTACTTTATTGATTTTGAATAGTTTAATAAACTGTAAACTTTATTAGCTCTACTAAATAATATGCTAATTTAACCTACTTAGGAGATGAAAACAAGATATATTCGATCCTTGTTTCTCTAAACATATGAAAATGAATTAACTATTTATATCGAATTTTTAACTTGCTTCGATAATCATTGTAATTTATTCGAGAAATTGGAAGTCGATAGAAAGAAAAATAATAAAATAGTCACAAAAGTATACTATAGAAACGGGCGAGTAAGTTTTAAAAAGTTATAAGAAATATAATGTTCGTAAAAAAAATATCAAATTCCATATTATTATTTACTTTAAATTTTACTGCTAATAGAAAGAATTAAATATGCGGAATTTTTTTTCAATGAAATATGCGTGTCGAAGATGTATTCTTGCATATTTTTGAAGCAAAAAGAGACATTTTAAACATTATTTGATGCCAGCGAACTATAAGTAAGTTATTAAATTATTGAGATTTTACTTTATCTTCTTTTTCATTCATGCATAATATAATTTTTGAAGAATAAAGGGGAAGAGCGGGAAGTATGAGGAGTCAATTTCCTATAAACATTTGTTATTGATTTTTGCTCAATTTTTTTCTTCGCAAGAGAAGTTTTTAAAAAGTAAAAACTGAAATTACTAATTAAGGAAATATTAATACAAATAACAAAATTTACAAGTTAGTGACCTCAAATGTTGTTTAATTTCTAATACCCTCATTCTATTTTAAGTCATTCGCTTCATAGCTAAAAATTAACAGAACTAAAGAAAATGGCTTAATTATAAAATTTGAATGTAATCTCAAAAGAAAAGTAGAATACACGGGAAAATATCTTTCTTTCTTAGACTAACTATTCACTTAAATATGATTAAAATTTAATCGATAATTAAGCCATGATAAATAATAACCCATAATAATCAATCGCACGAGAAATTATTATACATTGTGTTGAAATATTTATGTTACTGCATGTTAAAATAATTAATGCATTTAACCTTTTTGACAATTTGCAATGTGAAATTGGTAGCCAATGATTTCTTTCTTCATTTAGTTTCTGAAATAACTATATATACAAATACTTCGTTTTGTATGAATAATTATTTCAACAACTATTCAGAATAGATAGGTTCATAAATAACACTTTTTTGCAAAACATGTGTCACAAAGAATTTTCCGGTCAAGTAACGTTTTATTTCTTCTAAATGAGCGGAAGGAACATCAGGATAATATTTCATAAGTTTAAGATTCTAGAGATTACAGTATGCATATGTTTTTCTGATAGGTTTTGTGTAAAATTTTTCATGGGATTGCGTTATCTATATAGTTAAAATAATATGGTAAAACCTTCAGACACTTCGCCATCCCCAACTACTCGACGGATTTCGATAATTTTTATTTCGTATGAAAGCGTATGATGTCTAGATATGTCATCAAGGGTCGTCTGACCCACCCCATTTTCGAACGAAATCGAAAAATCATTTCTCCACCATACGTTCTTTTCTTTAGACAGTTCGCCAGCCCCAACAGCCCGACGGATTTCGTTAATTTTTATTTCATATGAAAGTTTATGACGTCTAGATATGTCATTAAGGGTCGTCTGTCCCCACAACCCCCATTTTCGAACGAATTTTGTTCGAAAATGGGGGTGGTGAGGGCAGGCGACTCTTGATGACATATCTAGACGTCATAAACTTTCATATGAAACTAAAATTGTCGAAATCCGTTGAGTGGTTGGGGCTGGCGAATTGTCTGAAGGTTTTGCCATATTATTTTAAATATATAGATCCCAACAGTTGAATCAAAGCGGCAAATATTGTAAAATACCTATTGTAGGTGATGTAAACTGTTTATTTAGGGCGATATCAATGTGTATTTTTGGATCTGAAGACTTTCATTCCGAAATTCTTTTATACTAAACATTACAACTAGATGGGGTTTATTGAAATATTTTACAATTTTAAAGGAATCTGTTGTCTACAAAGAATATGAAATCTACTATGGTTTTATGGTCTGTTCCGCTGATCTTCATGCAGTATTTAAAACTGGAAAAAGTACTGGCTAAGAGTCTCGAAGCAGCGAGGTGGCAGAGGCAGTGCTGAGCAAAGTGGGTGCTGGCCGCGAACCCACCCAGAGGGCGGCGAGAGCGGCTAGTAAAAATTTATTTTACTGTTCAGGAGTTGAATTTACTTAGATTGTCTAGTCTATTGTTATCTTGTGGTCTTTGATTGTAACTCTGTTGCTTTAAGACAGATTAACGTACGTATTTATATTAAAATTAAAAGAAATTTCGAACAATTAAAAACTGCATAATGTATTCAAGCCGTATCTTAATTGATCGCTATGCATAAGAATAACATATAAATACACACCTAGGCGTTTGTGAGTAAAAGTTCACTTTAAGTCTTATGATTCAAAAATTTCTTCTGAAAAGTAGTTTAATTTAAAACAAAAGCTCAATTTTAATTTTTATTTCTAAAAATTCCAAAGACGTTAGTTTAATGAGTTTCTGTCCTGTGTTTGTTTTTTAACTTCTTTGAGTTCATTTTAAGCAGAAGATGTGTAATACGTATCTTAGACACTGAAAGCGAAGTATACTGCATTTGTTTCAAATTCGTTGAATACTTTTTACCAGAGAAGATAACTTCCATTTATCAAAAAATCCAAGAATATTATCAACTTTTTTAATCAGCACCTTGAAATTTCAAGTCAGCGCTTCGAGACGCAGACAAGGGAAGAAAAAAAATACTTCGTTTGTTTAAAGCTCGTTGAAGATTATATTGTCAAATCATATTTATAGACACGCTTGAATTGTAAACTCGTGAATATTAATATTATTTATGTGTTGATGCAAAAAGGTCCTTGGACGTGCCTGGAATGAACGAAGGCTGCAAGAAATATGAAGTGTCATACATGAGGTTGCTTCGGAACATTCATTTCATGAAAGGCATACAAATGAAGACAGCAGCCACCTGTCTTGTGATCATTCTGCAATTAGCTTCTGCGAGTATTAATGATTTTATTATTGAAATGTAGTCTTTGGAAAGCCTCCAAACAATCTTCCAGCTCCCTTCCTGAATAATTCTCGAAGGAAAACTCCGAAATGCCAGAACAAATTAATTTCAGCATAAATATCAACTGGGAACAATTCATCACACAGCCTGCGAATTTATTCTTGGGAAAACTCGTTTCCGATTCGATACAAAGCAATTAATATTAATAATTTCGCATGACCGAACATGCCAGCTAACGCTAACCGTAACTAAAGTTGGCTAAGCTATAACACCATTAAGAAAGGAAAAGATTAAAAAACAACTCGCGGGATGGGTCATTTTTCTTGGAGATTAATTAATTGTAAGTTTTTGGAAGGGTTATTTATCCTTTCTTGTATGAGTTCATGCATAACAAGCTACACGGTACGGGAAAGTGTGTTAAGCGTGATAGCTGATTGGAAAGAAAGAGTTGGCTGCCAGTGCGCAAGTTGTACCCAAAGTGGGGTGGCATGTCCTTTTTTTTATTATGTGCAGTTAAAAGTGAAGGGTTGATATTAATGGCATGGCTAGAGTTGAAACATAAGCATAAGAGAGTCACGCAGACAGGCAGCAGCTTCAGACCTGTGTGGTAGGTCACATATTGTTAAGCCTTTCACATTTATCTGAAGAAAATTGAAATTCTTTTGGAAGACGAACTTCGTGAGCTAGCTGACGGAAACTAATTTTAGAGACTGAAACTTTCATGTGCTGTTCATTTTTTTTCCCCAAACAAATTTTTATCTATTAGAAAGCTTTAGATAATTACCACTGGTTATCCCTCTTCTTCTCATTAAACGTTTTGTTGTAATTTAATGAATCATTTTGGTTCCTTCCGTTGCTTTTTTTGTGCAACTTATAAAATGGCTGCTTCTTTCATCCTTCGGAAAACAAGCTCAAATAATATTCACCATAAAATTAATTAACCAAACATTAAAATTTAGATGAATAAAATCTAGCTAAAAGCTATTTATTGCTGAAATATAATCATCTGTACCATTACGCTTTGAAGTTCTATGAAAAGTTTTAGTTGCTTTTTATGCAACTTAAAATAATCGTTTCTTTTATCTTTCTTCTTTTTCAATTCCTTCTATTAGTTCACACTCTCCCTATATATATTGATTTATATATCTTGTTCAAATTTTCAATCATTCATAAAATACTTTTTATTCATCCACTCAAGTTCAAATACATTTTTTAAAACTTGTAGTGGATGACACTTGATGTTAATACAGTTTTTTCAAATATTAATTCATTAATTAAATTTAATTAATTAATTTTAGTTTTATATGGGAGAAAGAAATTTCTAAAATAGAATTTTTCTTTATTGACCTAAGTAGGAATTGACTTTTAAATTTTTTTTATATTACTTGTTCTCTCATAAACAAAGTAACTGAGACAATATTCACAATGAGATTTATATTTGGCTTATTAATCTATCTTGATCTTGTTGAATCGGTGATTTGGATAATGAATATACTAATTATTTCTTGGAAATGTTCTTTTATTCTTGGCATTAATGTTTACTATCGCTTTCAAAAGTAAAGATATTGTGTTGTAGATGTTGCACACTGAAAGAGGGGGAGGGGGAGAGAAATAGCTGAATACCATTTGAAAAAATAAGAAAAAATAGTATTAATACTAAGTAATTTTAAAAAATAATGAAATGTGATATTTAGTTTTTCATTAAATCTGCCATTAGATTTGAACATTTGTAAAATTTCAATTTCGTTTAAATTCAATAATGACAGCTATTTTAGAAAACATTTTATGTATAATGCTTGAATTATAGATATTTAAGCTCTGGTTATGGAAACGCTTTATCATAAAGAATAAGGACTAATCATCAAATTTCTTTAACACGTCCTTGATTTACTAAAGCTGATAAAAAGTACCTCGCAATTCCTACAGTAACATACTTCATTCAATGTACTAGCCATCACCAGAGTACGTCCAGCAATCGAATACACACATTAACCACGCCCCTCTTGCCGTACTGTTTTATTGGGAACTAGCTGTTACCCGCGACTTCGTGCGCGAAGAATTTGAATTGCTACTTTTTTTAAATTCACGAATGTAAATGTTTCGTTATATATATAGAAAGGGGAAATCAAAAGTTCTGACGGTTGATAATACATAATTGGACGACTAATTTAATTCTGTTACTGTAAATTACGTCATTGTACTCAATGGTATCATCTGCTCTTTGGAATATATCATCCACCATGCTATATGTCATCTGCTTCTACTGTTTAAAAAGAATACATAAGACAAAATATACCTTCTATTCTAAAACTCGACAACCTATCATATACGTCAATGGCGATCCTGGTTTTGTTTATTTTGGATTCATAGACCGTTTTCCGGTAACCTTCCGATTTAAGCAATCAAAAATCTATTTAGCAACTGTATCAGCAAAGCTCATTAGTCTTTTCTTTAGTAAACAAAACGTTGAATTCCGTGTTCTGTGGGTTTGGTAATTCTTTCTATTTAAATCGCATTTAGAAACAGCTCTTAAAGCATTAAAATTCGAAACGGAACTATGTGTAATTAGCTAAATCGTTTGGTTACTTTAACGCCAAAAATCTTGGATGTCGTTGAAAAGGCGATAAAGAATAATTTTGCGCAACCTTTCCACTAAATTGGTTCTTATTTTAAGTAAACATTGAACGATATTTTCATTTAGTTATACTTACTTTAGTTTTTAAATTTTAATCTAAAACTCTTGGACTATATTATATCTACCACATTAGATTTCTGTTCCGGCGTTTATTTTTCAGTTATTATTCCAGAGATTATTTCTTTTCTCAGCAAGATCACGTGATGCATGACTTTAAAAATAAGTTATACCACATGCTTGCGCTTTTCTGAAGGATCACGTGACATTTCATTTTGTTTACGCATTCCTTAAGGATCACGTGACAGTTGATTGAAAAATAAAGTAATAATCTTCATCGCAAATCGAACTTGTTAATTATTTAATTGTTACCTGTAATCAAAAAATAATGATTTAACTGTCACATACCCAATGTTCGTTCCTGGGTTCAAGCTACAACTCTGCCAATTTTCACCAAATCGGTTTTGGTAGTTTGCCGTAATGCGTAACAAACAGACAGACACACTTTCGCATTTATTATATTATATGGATATTTATAAAATAAAGCATTTTTCAGAAATAAAAAGGTGTAATTCAAAGTCTAACCGTTGCCTAGCAATGGAGTAGCTATTAATCTTCGTTATTTCAAAATCGTCTGCACGCATTTAAACATTTTGGAACTTTTAAATAATAACAATCGAAGGGAAAATGTCAGAAAATAAAATTGGTATAATGGAAAGGTAAAAATTTGAACTTTAAGATGAATAAAAATATTTTTTTGTCGGACAGTTTGGTCCGAAGTCAGCCGAAAAACGGTTTCGGTTAATTTCTAATTAACTGACTGTTTAATAATTTTTTGGACTTAGAAAAGTTCATAAGTGTCTTCCCTTGTCTTAAATGATAAGTGTACAAAATTTGGTTGAAAACCGTCCATTGGTTTAAGGAGGAGATGTGGAACATAGCCACATACCACACATACATACCCACAATGACTTTTATTTATATTAAGATATAAGCTTTAAACACCCTGAAACTTCGATGGAGACCAGGATGGATGGATCAGGTGGACCCAGAAGAGATTTTACAGGCAGGCAAGTTGATAAATCTAAATGCGTCTAATTTTTTTACCGTTTCTTGCTTACTTCTTTAATTTTCACACCAAATACGAACATCTTTTGAAACCTCGATTTCAGTTTTATTTTGGGGGGCATCAATTTGCATCTCGATTAAGCGAAAAATAATTATTTATTAAAATTTTATCTTTCAACGACCCTGGAAAGTTGAGCCGTGTATAAGAAGCGTTCTATACATTTATATGTGTTAGCGTTAAAACTGAGGTCGACTTGAGTAAATACAGACACACGCGTAAATGTTGTGTAAATATATTTGTTACATCATTAAACTTAAGTTTATTGATCTCTAAATGGGTCTATTGATTAAAATCAGTTGCAAGATTTCATGTCAGGAGACCGAATTTAAAATGTATTGAGGAAGATTGGTGTATATTATATATAACCTAAATTTATTTATTACAAAATTTATCTTGTTTACACTTACATTTTTGGCCATGCAGAATTGATTTTTTTTCTGTTCATTGACTTATACAGATTGCTTTAGGCCTTTAAAACTAGTGCTAATCGCAACTGATTCTTGACAGATTAGCTAGATAATTTATAGAACTGTTCGAACTTTGCAACAATTCATTCCACTGCTAAAATTTATTCCATTCAGTAACTCTCATGAGAGATCACAAAATTTAAGTTTAATAATATAGCAAATATATTTACACAACAAAAACGTTAAGTAAGTATTCTTTAAATTAGTGAGATCTACAATTTTGTTACAATATTGTAAAAAATAATCAATTGTTATGACTCCATGGGTTATAAGAATTAATCCATGAAATTAAACCTAGCTCAGCCGTTTCCAAAATGCATTTTTTATACTGAACTTTGAAATAACGAATATAAGGTAGCGTTTTGTGCATTCGATATAATCTTGGTTGAACCAGGTATTCCCCATGACAAATAAAGGGAACTTTTGATGTTACCTTCTGTAAAATTAGTAATTCAGGACAACATTTTTCCAGAATTAAGAGAAAAATTTTAAAAAATTATTCTTTTGAATGAAGTGGTGCTTAAAGAATTATTTTGAATTCTGCAAATGTATTTTATACAGTTAGACTGATGCAGTAAAATGCATGTTTGTTTACGTAACATCCTAAATTCAAATTCGTGTAATTTTGAAGTTTTTTTTATTTGTGTT
>BGPR01001092.1:231925-314642 GCA_013235015.1 Araneus ventricosus | reverse complement strand
CACTTTGGGACAATCTCGTACATTCCTAAAGAACACTGACTGCAAGGAATGTCCGTTTGTATCAATAACTACAGGGACCAAGTGGATTACATTTTCATTTATTGAACTCAGAAGCCTAGGTTGAAAAAAAATACTCGGGCATGGTAAGAAGATTTCAGTGTTCCAAAGTAAGTAAAAACTTATCAGAACTTTGAAAATATTTTAACAGATCACCTGCATTCACTTTTATATCCTTAATATTTTGTTGTAAATGTAATCATATAAGACAGGTAGCAGGTGTTTAATTTAGATGACCATATGGTACAAACGCTTATATTTACTTTCTTTTTCCTTCGTTCTCTTATTCGTTCATTGCTTTATTTTTATATTGACTTTTCCCATATTTCATAAGACATAAAACAAAAAAAATGTTTTCGCTCGATTATTTGACATATAAAATGTTTATACCAGACGACTAGTTCATTTGACAGCTAAACAATACATTACACCTATATTTGTTTTCTCTCTATTTTGCGTTTTTCTACTCATTGTTTTTCTACTCTTTAATGTTTGCGACTATATTTGGAATGGAATGAATATAAATGGGAGGGTGAAAATTGCAATTATCGCAAATTCGTTTTGCGCTCAAAACATCTATTATATTGAAATGGCAGATATTCATTTCTTGCCTGTTAGGTTATACTTTCTTTCGATGTCACGAAAGAACCATTTGTAAAAAGAATGTTGTGGGAAAAGAAATTTACTAAATGTTCGCAAATTTATCTAGAAACCAGATTCATTCCGATGAAGAATCTCGATTATCATCATAACATCATCATTTCTGCATTATAGAAAATGTGAAACAACTTCATGGGACAGATATTTTACAGAAATTGCAAAACAATTTCTTCTCACTGAATTGAAAATGAAAAAAATCATCTATAACATCATTCAGCACTGCAGAAGTGCTTAAGATATCAAAGATCGAATCTAGAGCTATATTCAAGAGGGAGTCCTCAAACACAACATTACTCTGACGGAATACCAAGGAAAGAAAAATAAGAAATTGCCACGGCTAGTCACTCTTCGCTCTGCAGGAGTCAAGGTTGAGATGACAATGAAAAGTAACGCTCCTGATACTATTAATCTAAATTCGACGTTGATGTATTACAGATAACGCGGAAAGTGATCAGCTAAATCACCATTATCGGCCGTGTAAAGTTCTTTCAATATGCTACCATTTTCTTCTTGGTATCAATGACTTAGGGTAACTTACAGGAAGTTGTTGTTACAAAATCAAGAGTCACTTGATTAATTTTGGTAATTTAGCTGCATTACGACAAAAAAATATTATGCCTCTAAGACGTCTGCTTTCCGGAATTTCACTCAGGGCACAGATGGTGGACCCAGGGTCCTCTGGCTAAGAAACGCACAAGCAAGTCAATCGACTAATAGTAATAAACTATGAACATTTGTTTAAGATTTAAAAGTCACTTTGTGCAGGCTCTTACAAATAAGTGATAAAGCTAGTAGCTATGAAAATGAATAATGTCATAAATCAATTTGTAATATTTATATTTTTAAATGTATATTTTTTTAAAGTTATCATATAGTGATATGTATTTAAAATATTTTGTATAATTCAGAAGAATTTCCCTTTGAATAACCTGCTTTTTATATTTGTATGCGATGCATTTTATAACTAGCCGCGCTTCGGCCATAACTAGTTCAAGCGAATATGATTTCAATGAAATCTTGCATCATTTACTATATTCATGGTTCTCTTTAAACAAAGTAATTTTTAAACTTAGTTGTATTAGACTTTACTCCATTTTCTATTAATGCGTGGACCTCTTCTGTTCTTTGTTCTAATAAATGTTCCTAATGGGTCATAGAAGCTTGACAATTCGTAAACCTCCTGAATTCCATGTTGTCGGCACTTTCATATTTGGGAGAAACTCTTCCAGGGGAGATAATCACAAAATTAGGTGGACTTTATTTTATTTTTCACTCAACTGTCACGTGATCCTTCAGGAATGCGAAAACATGTGGAATAAATTATTTTTAAAATCAACTATCACGTAATCTTTTTTTTCCGCTGAAACTTAGGAACAAATTGTCCGATACAAATTATTTTTATATCATCTTAAAGATAAAAATGTTACCTTTTCAATGATACCAATTTTATTTCTGTGACATTTTTCTTTCAATTTTTATTCATTTTTTAAACTTTTACGTTCAGACGATTTTGAAATAACGCAAATTTATACCTACTTCGCTGCTAGGAAACGGTTAGACTTTCAACTGATTTATATTTATTTCTGAACATTTTGCTTATGTTTATAAATATCTATAAAACAAGGCAGAAATTACATGTATCTGTCTGTCTGTCGGTCGATCGGTCGGTCACAAGAACTCCTCCTAAACTGTGAACGGTAGCGACATGAAATTTACACACAAGGTGCTATTTTCAACTTTCAAATTAAATAACGAACATTAGCTGCTTTTAAGCCTATTGCTTAGACGTTTTTTGCCAATACCTTCTGAAATCTTTATTAGACAACAATTCATTTTATGCAATTTTAAAGACCAGAAAATTATCTTTTTAATGCTATAAATTCCATTGAGATGAAATGTTTTCTTTGATTGCTATAAAGGCTTAAAAATATTTTTTAACGTAATTTCTAACAATACTTTTTATTCTTATAGAAATAAATTCAAGCCAAATTACTGTTTCGCGCGCGGGCTTTTGCCAGTGTTAAAGTTAATATAAGAAAATATTGCTTTCTTTGACCATAAACAACAAAGGAGACTTTACACTTCCGGTTTCCTGTTGTGGTAGCATTTAAAGCTTTTAATACGGTTACACAGTGATCCAATGACGTTAGTGAATTATTCTCTCGATGTTTTGTTTAATTTTCACAGTGAGATATTACAGAATATCCATCTGGAGATACGGTAATGGGCATTAACAAGGAACATCATATTCTGTAGAGCTCTTCAAGATCTTAGAATTGGCAGGGGCACCTTCCGACAAGCCGAGATTAAAAGTCGGTGTGCCAGTGCTACTAATACGTAACCTCGATATACCAAGACTGCGCAATGGCACGCGGTTACAAATTACACACCTAGGTACAAACGTCGTGAAAGCTACTTTTATGACTGATATAGGGAGAAGAGAGAGTGTTTTAATTCCACGCCTTCCGATAACACCGAAGGATTTATCATCTCAGTTCAAAAGGTAACAAATCCCTTTAAAAATATCATTTGCGAGGCTCAGGGCCAGACACTGAAAGTGGCAAGCGTACATTTGGAAAAACCATATTTTTCGCATGGGCAACTACATGTGGCGTGTTCACGTGTGTCCAGCCCACACAACCTCTACATCCGTGCAAATAACGTGGTATACAAAAGTATATCATCATAGATAAACAATTTACATATCTATATCAGCATACATGTACAGTACACTCCTGTCAGCCGTCCAAATAAGTATTATCAACTGTCAGAACTTTTACTTTCCCCTTTCAAAATGCAACAAAACATTTACATTCGTGAATTAAAAAAAAGAATAATTGAAATTCTTCGCGCACGAAGTCGCGGGTAACAGCTAGTAATATAATAAATGCGAAAGTGTGTCTGTCTGTTTGTTTGTTACGCTTTCACGGCAAAACTACCGAACCGATTTGGATGAAAATTGGCAGAGTTGTAACCTGAAACCCAGGAACGGATATAGGGTAGGTAAAATCACGTTAAATTAATTATTTTTGACTACAGATAAAAATTAAATGATTAACAAAGAAAGCCCATTGACTCCGCGATTCGCGATGAAGATTATTTTATTTTTCCATCTACTGTCACGTGATCCTTCAGGAATGCGAAAACATGTGGAATAAATTATTTTTAAAATGAACTATCACGTGATCCTTTTTTCCGCTGTACCTTCGGAACAAATTGTCCGATAAGAATTATTTTTATATCATCTTAAAGTTCAAAATTTACCTTCTCAATGATACCAGACGATTTGGAAATAACGCAAATTTATAGCTACTCCGTTGCTATGCAACGATTAGACTTTGAACTAATTTAAATTTATTTCGGAAAATTTTGCTTATCTTTATAAATATCTATAAAATAAGGAAGAAATTACATTTATTTGAGTGTCTGTCGGTCGGTCACAAGAACTCCTCCTAAAAGGTGAACGGTAGCGACATAAATTTTACCCACGACATTCTAGAGCATATGCCTAGGTCAAAGGTGCTATTTTCAACTTTCAGAGATAATTAGTTCTTAACCCTCTGAGTGGTTCGGTCTTCTTTGTAAAGCGATTCCAAAAGCGAGCGATTGAAGAACCTTTATCTGTTTTAAAAGTGTGCCTTCCTCCCAACAGAAAATGTTCCGAAAGCGCTGCAGATCGAGTCTCTTCCCCCCCCTCTGAACTAGGAACGATTAGCAGCCCCCATGGAGGGGATAACCGCAAGAATCTGTTCTATTCAGCTTGGAACCTATTCAAACTACAGTGCCAGGGGAATTCTGGGGTATTTATCTGGCCCTAGGATAATTGCTTTCGGAAGATCCCATCTGTGGCGTGACTGAATGTCTTCAAGATGCCCTCATTCTGCATATTGCCCGTGTCCATAACACCAGATAACAAAAATAAACGCCGTTACACCAGACAAATGCCAGACCGTTGGGCCAAAAAAATGAACGCTATATTACTTATTTTTTATGTTGTGAGTTTCTAAAAATATGAACATCATTGAAGTTGCATGAAAGCTGATATTCTTTAGATGTCTGTGACTTCAATTTATTTGTTGTTTATTAATAGTTGTATTTTAGATATTGGCTGTACTTCATATTATTAGTTGTCTTTTTTATATTCTTGACTTCAATTTATTTTCAGTCTACACGTCAGTATATTAGTCTACGAATGTAAAAATAATTTCTCTAATTTTAAAGATCATCAACAATGCCATTTATATATATATATTTTACTAATCTCTATTGGCACTATAAAACTTTTCATATTGTTTCTTGATTTAGTATTCGGTAAAAGGTAGAAAATTTAGAGCCGATCACAAATATAAACAGCGCTTAACTGGATTAATCCGTTTTGTATGCACATAAACACTTATTATATAGATAGTCACATAATAATCTATATTCCAAAATAGCCAACGATAATCAATATATATGAAGGATTATAAATAACCTTCTTAACCCTGAATAATGTTTTAAATAAAATAATATGCTACAAGCCTTTTGTAATGAAACTCGTTACATATGCGTTTTAAGAGAACGAGTTAATAATTCTCAAACTAAAGGTTACATTTTGAAAACTAATGCGCTAAATATTGGAAGAAATAGCTTATTCATATACCTTTATTTAGTACGCAAGAGATTATCTTCTATTATAATAAACGGAAATTTAATTCACCTGAAATTTGAAACTTTGATACTATTGTCCAGGTACTAGAGCATCCAGTCGCAAATTTTTCAAAATTAAATTTGGGGACGTTCAAATATTACGTAAGCACCCAAGGGGGGGGGGAGGGGATATGCGATTTGCTTATTTTTGCTGACAATGGAGGAAGGGGAGTATGAGTGATGCTTACGTAAGATATTAAAATCACTTTATTTCCGAAAATCTCTTGTAACTTGCACAAATAATTTAATTTAAAAAAATTAAATTTGAAAAAAAAAGATAAATTTGGCAAAAGAAAATTGATTTTTGTAAGCTTAAACTTGAAATTGTAAGGAAATTAAACTTACATTTTTTTTTTCATTTTAAGCCGAGTTAGAGTTTTTACTTTCTCGTACACGAAGTATACAAAGAGAAAATTGTAATCGTCAAAAAATTCGAACTCGAGATTTTGACGAATCTCCATGTTTTAGACCTCCCTGAGTCCGAAAAACACAATTTTGGAATTATGTCTGTCTGTGTGTCTGTGAACACGATAACTCGAAAACTATTAGAGCTACAGGGATGAAATTTAGTATGTGGTCTTTAAACATAAGTTTTAGGTTTCTGTCAAATTTTGGACAAAATCCGTCCACGGGAAGTCTGTCTGTCCGCGGTCATGTGAACACTATAACTGAAAAACTTGAATAGCTAGATGAATTAAATTTGGTACACAGTTTTATCATCATGAATGTAGGTCCGTATAAAATTTTGGGCTAAATCCGTCAAAGGGTTGACTGTCTGTCGGTCTGTATAATCGCGTACTTGTAAAAATTACATCTCCTAAACCCTTTGGCTTAGATAAATAAAAATTGGTATGACGTTTGCTAATATTAATTATAGGTCTGTGCCCAAATTTCGTTTGAATCGGTAACGAAAAAGGCGTTCAAATTGCATAATTAATTTTTCTAATCCGATTCTCCATACGCATGCGTACTGGTAGCAATCTCTGTGCACGCGGAAGGATTACATCACTTTTCCCCTGTTTTACTTGCGTACTGGAAGCAATCTCTGCGCATGCGCAAGCTAACGAACGAGGTCTTCTCCTGTTTTCTCCTCTGCACACGGAGCTTGTGCATTGGCTACAGTTTGATAGAAAATAAATATTGCTAACTTTTAATACATACGCATCTCTTTCAATATGATTTTTCACCTAAATATTTTACTATCACTATAATCTACAATGAAAAACCTTCTGATAGTCATTGAATTCTGGGTTACAGTAGGTTCGATTTTTTTATCCACGCAGGGGGAAGGGAAATGACAAATGTTTGAGAAGCATACGAGAAAGTTTAGGGGAGGTCACTCCCGCTGGTTTTATTTGAATTAAATCCTAAAATTTTTAAAATTAGATTATTATTGTTATACGTTTTGTAAAAAAAAGAACGGGGAGGTGCAGTTTGCTTACGTAATTATAAGAGGGGGGTTTGCGATTTGCTTATTTTTGCTGACAAGGGGAGGGGGTCAAAAAATACCAAAAAATGCTTACGTAATATTTGAACGGCCCCTTTAATTCTTTATTTGTAGTTTTTTTTTTATCGAAATGTAATGGCATATTGAGTTTCAGGGGCATTAAAGGTTTTTTTTACCCGATTGAAACGAAAATTGGACAATTAGGGTTAAAAGACCAGATACCAAATTTCATTTATCTAAGTCGTTTCGTTTAGGAATTATCGTGTTCACAAGCATGCGATTACAGAAACCAACAGACAGACAACAACAGTCGAGGGATTTCGTCCAAAATTTAATACGGACCTACATTCCTAATTTTTAAAACTGTGTACCAAATTTTATCTATCTAGCTGTTTAAGTTCTGAAATTATCGTGTTGATATGAACCCTAACATACAAATTTTCCTTGGACGGACTTTATCCAAAAATTGATTGAAATATACTAATTTTGTATTAAGTCCATATAAAAGATTCCTTCTTTCTAACTCTAACCGTTGTTGAGTTATTGTGTTCACAAACATAATTCCAATATTGTGTTTTTCGGACTCAGGGAGGTCTAAAAACTGGAGATTCGTCAAAATCTCGTGTTGAAAAATTTACGATCAACGATTATAATTCTTTCTCTTTGTATACTTCGTTTACTAGAATGTAAAAACGATCAAACTTTTTTTTCCTATCAATTTTACGAAAATGCGCTAGCTACGAAGTAAAATATTATTGAATTTTTTTTTTCTACAGACAATTTTTTGCAAACTTCGCAAAATCAAAGAATAAGGAGAAAAATTTAACACCTATTCGAAATTAATCAGGTGCCTTTTCACAATTTATAAATGTCTTGGACGTTATCGGTGTGATATTCAAAAACATTTTTGGGCCTTTTCATACCAAATATAAAGGAAATTTAACTAACATAAAACTTACACTTTACTGTTTTTCTTAAAAAATAAAATTATAGATCTAATTCAAATATATCATACAGCTTGGAAAATAAATAAGAGTATCATTATTATCCATTAAAGTTCAGAATGAAAATAAAAACCTGTATATAAATCAGAATTTTATTTAAAAAAATTATACTTTACAAATCACAGCACACACACAAGATATTGTGATAAAACACACTGTCTAGCATGTGACGGTGGAGTTTGGAAATAATTCAATGCCTGAGACTACTATTATTATTAGAAGTACTGTCTTCAAACTCGTTAATAACGTGTCGGGATGCATTATAGGTTTGTAACACATATTAGTGGATTCTTGTCTCATAGCATCTATTAAAATTCAGCTCGCAATTGGCATAAGAGCTACCAAAAGCAATGTAATTCAGGCACTTAGATTTGATCACTTAATGAAGAATGCATATCAGCAAAACTATAACGCTCAAGGAACTAGTGCATAAATACAGTATCATTGAAGTAAGCATTGATATTTTCTTAGAAATGGTTTTGTGTTCTTACATTTTAAAAAAGAAATAAACATTTTCACTGACTATTGAAATAAACTTAAACTGCAGATGTTATCAGACTCTTAATAAGATAACTAAAAGTCTGTTAAGATCACTGAAACTTTAAATTTAGTTGATATTATTCTTTGCGTTTCCATGTAAACCAAAATTTTCTCTAACAAAAATACAATATTTTAAAACATAAAAAATAAAATTTTCATCCCTTTTCTTTAACATTTGTTTCAATGTTTGTTCAAAGTGAGCAAAAAATAAATTGAATAATAATTATTTGAAAAAATAATTGTTTTTTTTCGGAATTTATTTCATTTTGTTGAATTTAAAAGAAATTCTAAGTAGTGTAATATAGAAAACTCATCTAGAAAAAAAACTGCTATAGTTTTAAAAAATCACACCTAAACCTTAGTTATTTTTTTTTTCAATTCAATGTTATATAACGAAATAAACAACCCCCCTCTTTTCTTATCACCCCAGGCTTCTCAAATTTTTCTATGCTTGAATGGGGTATTGAAAGAGATTGGGCAACAAAATCTATTTTACTTAACAATTCGATTAAAACATTGATGCATTGAAATAAAATCTTATATAACATAAGTGTATTACAGGGAAAACACTTGAAACATAATACAATTTCAATCCAGGCTGACAAATATTAAACCGGACTTATACAGAATCCAAATTCGGACACACACAACTAGAAAAAAAAATCCAAAACTGACCTTCTTTCTGAAAGAAGTGCTCAATGCAGATAGCATTAAAATGCCCCAAGCTATAGGGGTGTGGGGTCTTGGATCCTGTGGTATCTCTAATTTGCAGTAAGTACATTCTTATCAGCACTCATTGTGTCGACCGCTACCCTACCCAGCTAATCAATTAAAATGTCAAACCACGGAAGGGGGAAGAAATTCGGAAAAATACGTTCATCGCGCTTTAGAGACAGTTCACAAGAGACGTATATTTCCGGGCTGACCGCTTTCGGCGTATCTCTGACCACACGTTGAAATGCGTGTTATCCGCTTATGGGATAGTCCAAGGTTGACGTAGAAATACGTGTGAAACGCTCAGAGGGTTAAGATATTTAATTAAATAACGAAAATTAGCCGCTTTTAAGCCTAATGCTTAGAGGTTTCTTGCCAATAACTTCTGAAATATTTATTAGACAACAATTATTTTTATGCCATTTTAAAAACCAGAAAATGATCTTTTTAATGCTATTAATTCCATTGCGATGAAATATTTTCTCTGATTGTTATAAGGGTTTAAAAATATTTTTGTAACGTAATTTCTAGCAATACTTTTTATTCTTATAGAAATAAATTCAAGCCAAATTACTGTTTCGCGCGCGGGCTTTTGCCAGTGTTAAAGTTAATATAAGAAAATATTGCTTTCTTTGACCATAAACAGCAAAGGAGACTTTGCACTTCCGGTTTCCTATTGTCGTAGAATTTACAGCTTTTAATAAGGTTACATACAATGACATTAGTGAATTATTCTCTCGGTGTTTTGTTTAATTTTCACAGTGAGATATTACAGAATATCCATCTGGAGATACGGTAATGGGCATTAACAAGGAATATCATATTCTGTAGAGCTCTTCAACATCTTAGAATTGTCAGGGGCACCTTCCGACAAGCCGAGATTGAATGTCGGTGTGTCATTACAACTATTGCGTAACCTGACATTCCGAGACTGCGCAATGGCACACGGTTAGAAATTACACAACTAGGTTCAATCGTCATGAAAGCTACTGTTATGACTGATATAGGGAGAAGAGAGTGTTTTTTAATTCCACACCTTTCGATAATACCGAAGGATTTATCATCTTAGTTCAAAAGGTAAGAAATCCCTTTAAAAATATCATGTGCCAGGTTGAGGGCCAGACACTGAAAGTGGCAGGCGTACATTTGGAGAAACCATATTTTTCGTACGGGCAACTATATGTGTCGTGTTCATGTGTGTCCAGCACACACAACTTCTACATCCGTGCAAATAACGTGGTATACAAAAGTATATTAGCATAGATAAACAATTTACATAACTATATCAGCATACATGTACAGTACACTCCTGTCAGCCGTCCAATTAAGTATTATCAACTGTCAGAACTTTTACTTTCCCCTTTCAAAATGCAACAAAACATTTACATTCGTGAATTAAAAAAGAATAATTCAAATTCTTCGCGCACGAAGTCGCGGGTAACAGCTAGTGTATAATAAAATAATTTTATCAGCTTCAATTTTCAGGCAGCAGCCTGTTTCTTTACATTGACGTATTTGAAATCCTTCAGAAATTCATAATTTTCTATTATCTAAATATTAACTACAATTTTGTGATCAAAGCGTTTATACAGTGTATGAGTGTAACCAAAAGTAATGGCTTATTACTCACTTTTATTTAACTAGACTTGTTTCATGATTGTAGTGATGAGATTTTGCAATTCATTTTTCATTCTTTTTCTGCTGGCTACTAAATTGAATATTTTTCAGTAGTACATTCTCGATTAAGATACACAATTTTTATATTCTCAGAACGTAACTAACATTTAATTGATGAATTTAATGGAATTTTGTTTCCATAACAGTTGCACCTACTGGTAATGAATTTGAGGGAAAACATCATTACCAGATTCCTTAATATTAATAATAATGAGCTATAAATTACAGCCTAAACTGTAGATAATGATTGAAACATAAAAATTTACTTTTTTAGCGCTCGATTAAAATTTTGTTTTTAAATGCTGTTTTTATTCAGTTTATACTGTGCAGAACCATACATGATTAATTATGATTGGTGATTGTTTCACGTTTTTGAACTCAAATTTTATAGCACACTCATTTTCGATTGTTCTGTCTCGCAGCAGTCACACTCTGATTGCCAGTCATTGTGGATGCTGTTGACAGTGGCCCAGCGGCTGAGGAGGAAGGGGGTTATAGATGCTCAGGGTGCCAATTTTAGGGGGCGCCGTAGAGACAAAACATTGCTGCGTTAATGCCATTTTTAAAGCAAAAGATGATGAATTAACGTAAAAATAATCCATGGTGCCTTTTACGCTTCTTAAGCCACTGATGACGACTGGAAACAAAAGGAATCGTATGTTACAGGCGCCACTTACTCTCGTAATGACATTGGCGCCGTGCTGAGAACACTTTAATGGGATCATGTCACTTTTCAAAGTCAAATACGATGATGAGGAGAAAAAACACCGTGTTCAGGGGGGGGGCGAAAAAATCATATTATGACTCGGGCGCCACTTACTCTCGCTACGTCACTAGCTACTGATACGCCTTCTGTGTCTCGAAATATAATGCCGTAAGATTTTTTTTCCTTTTGCATGCGGTTGTACAGAAATGGTTTTGTTTCTGAAAGTACAAGTAACGCGTCTCTACAGCAGTTCATTTAATAGCACCTAAAATTATAAACTTGGCAAGAGATAGATTACCATTTGGATATCTGCACAACAGCTAAATGCAATGACTTTCTAGTTTATTATTGCAAATAAATTTCATAAGTTTCCTTCGTTTACGGCAAGTTTTTACAAGTTATTGTTCAGTGAAAGCCACGATAAATCACGGCTATATCTCTCAGTTTAAACTATTTTTACAGCCTTAAACAAAACAAATGCAACGCATCTTTCCGCGGAAATGGCGGAATGTATAATTCTTACAAAATCAACCCAAATTTACATCCAACAAGTCACATGTGAGTGTTTTTTAGTTTGTTGCATACTATATTTACGGATTTGCCTATATAATACACTGAATTTGTCACATTCATATCGCCTTTGCAATAAGAATCCACAGTTCCTTTAATATTTTTCAATTGATTTTAACCATAATAAACTTCAGTCTTTCTGATGTAGAAAATAATACTTTAAAGGGCTGTATATGTTATACCAATTACTTTTATTTACTGAAGATACTTTTCTTGAATCGTGAAGAAAGACAATTAGGTTTTCAAATAATGTCTTTCCAAGAGTAGTTCTATCACATGTGATTTATATTAACGACATATTTCATCAAATTCAAGTTATGTTCTATGACAACTAAGGAGCTCAGCATACTCAGCGATTCTGAAATGGTAATTAAATATGTATTTCATGAAAAAAATTCTTGAAAATGTTTCTTCATTATTTTTTATATCAGAAAAAGACATACTCAAGAAGCCGAATGCAATATTTTTACTAAGTACCTCTTTCTTCCTAAGTCATAGTGCTTTGCCGAGTCATGAGATGCCTGCGCAGGCATCTCGAAACTTGTAGATATTTTAACTGTAAATAATAAATCTCCATAAAAGAGGAGCAAAATTAACTCCAGTAGAGGTACCCATTTTTGAATTATTAACATACATATAGGATAATTTTGAGCTTAAATTGTTGATAAATTTCTCCTCGTCTTATTGGTTCCTTTAACAAGAAAATATTACTCTTAATATATTTCATGCATACATGTTTATTTCATAGATGTGATTTTTAACAACAACATTCGATTTTCTTATCATCGTTTGGGAAGGTTTCTCAGTATTTCATAATACTAAAAAAATTACTAAATTTCTAATACCAATATGTTATGTCGCAGACATTTGTTGCTTTCGGTTTACAATTCCCCTCTAGGAATGTATTTTGCATGCATGTAACTTCAAATTTACAGCTATTTTAGCTGTTAAAAGAAAATCTCTGTGATAGGAAAACAGCATTAAGTTGCTAGATATTTCAAAATCAATTAGTTTGAACTCTCTAATGTTTGCTTATTAAATAACATATGATTTGGCAATTTTTTTAATTACTATATCCGCAATCGATCTTCTACATCCCTTTTGTTTCAGAAATCATCACATGATGTAAAAATTGTACACTTTACAATTATTTATTTAACAATGGGTATACAGTGTTACTTTACAATTAAAAAAATTCAGTGTAAGCAAAATTTTATTGCTTTTTGTATTGTCTGGGATTTTATTAAGAAATATAGGTGATTATGGAGTTTCCAAATATTTTGGTTTAATCTTTCCTACTTGCAACCTTTTTATAAGTTTAAAAAAAAGAATGCTATCAATAGAAGAAAGAACAAACTTTTTTTAATAAATTTTAAAGATACTTTTAGTAACAAGTCAGTTATTTAATTGGTTTGTTATTTATTACATGAATCCATTGCATACGAAAAGGTATGCGTTCTTAAACAAAATATTTATGGAAAAAATGTTTTCAGATATCTTTTCTGAGGTTTATTTTTGATAAAAGCATTTATATTTTCACTAAAATATAAATCAGTGGTTTATTTTTGATGGTTTATTTTTAAATGGTTTATATTTTTGATGGAAATATTTTTAAATCTCTTCTCTGAGATTTATGTTTCATCTAGATTACAATATTTTTTGAACCAATTATTTAAAAGTCATTCAATAAATTCTACAGTTAACGCCATAATACGCATTAACTAAACCATACATTCCATTCTCGCAAAATCACATTGTTATATGCATAATAATTTATTTTAATCGTTTGTAGTATTTAAACCCAAAGAAGAAATGCTGAAAGATATATGATAAGCCTCCCAAAAAGCACAGTATCATTTAAATACACAGAATCTTTAAAACCGTTTAGACACTTCACTTTTCTTTGTTCCTACTATTTTAAACCCAAACACAAAGATGTTGGACAAGTAGCCTACAAAAGAGAGTAACAATTTAAATATCAAGATGTTTAAACGACTAAAGATACCTTCACATGGCTGTTAACAGCAACAAATCCCCATTATGTTATATTTTTGATAGCCCCATAAACCACCATCGACTTATTACAGAGAAGCTTTAAGAGAACTGCAAATAATTACATCTTTCACATTTCCTTCCTTTTTAAAAAATAGAACTCCAGCCATATTAGGGATTTCACAGATTCTACTCGAAAAGGATTAGAGCTTTTGAACCCACCTGCTAAGCATAAGCTTAAGACATAGGATCTTTCAAGAGCACATCATTAATAATCCTTAGTTCCCTCTTCCCTTACTCGGGCAATTGGTTTCCACTAACAATAGAGCTAAAGTTCTAAAAGTGAATAATTAAATTCCATAGCCTCTTTCTCTTTCGTGCATATTTCAATTAAAGTAAGATTAAGAAGCAGCAGCAGCAGCACAGAAGGCCGTGAAACATCATGATGCAGTGTGCTGAGTTGAATACAAATAGTCTTGTTTTGAAGCCGTTGAGGAAAGACTGGATCTGAAAGACTTTGTCTCTATAACACCCCGATAATAAAAAAAGTGCACCAAATTCAATATCATGTGCATAAATAATATCTTAGAATTAAAAAGAGAGGCACTTCATTATCAAATATAGAACTTTTAACAAAGAACAGCGAAAATATAATAAATATTTATAATGTTCTTTTCTTAATTTTCAGTTAATTAGCATACACATATTAATTATTTAGAATAGATGAGCCTCTATAAATTCACAATGAGTTTTCTTTATGAAACCCGTTGGATGCTATATACATCCACATCTAAGGAGAACCGAGATTGAGTAAATTGAACCAGCTTGAGTCTATGAAAGGAAATAAATGTACTTTTATATTAGAAAAATAACTTTTAATCGAGGTAAATACAATAGAATACTTAAATGATATAGCATATCGTCACTTAACAAGGAACACCTCCTATATCAATTGTTTGAAATTTCGAAGAGAAAGAAAATATTAAAAAAAGGATATTTTTGATTTTAAAAAAAATATGATACAAACATAAGACCGCCTGTTTCTACCAGATGAGAAAAAAATCCAGAAATATCCATTATTGGTTGCTGAAAATGGAGTAATGGAGTGGACTGTTTGAAATTTCAAAAAATTGAGATGGGTGGTGTTACTTGTTACGGATGTCCAGATAATCTAAATCCCCACATTAGGGAGACTAGAGAAAACTTTTGTTTTAAAATATTGCTCTCCAGCGATTTTCCCATTCCTTTTTAATCTAACAAAGAGTATATTAAGTTTCATTCCTTGAAGTTTACGGGAACGACTGCTTGGAGTGCCCTAAAATTTTGAAAAAAGGTACAAAAATGTGAAATTTTAGATTTTTTTTCAGAAATTTTAAATGGTTACCACTGTGTTAAAACTGTCTTATATATGTTCCTACAGCCATGTTTACTTAGAATATAAACAGAAATAAGTATTAACTGTACCCTTAGCCCATTATTATTTGAGGAAAAAAAAGCATAAAAAATGAATATTGCTTGATGTTTTATATGAACACTGTACGGCAGTTACTACATGTTCAGAAAAACAGATTAACACAAGAAAGACGGCGTTTTTTGTATGCCTAGAAAGAGGAGGAGCGGTCGTTTTGACCGCTATAATGTTAATGACTAAAAACAACACTATTTTAAAGATTTGTTTCCTAAAACAAGTTTTTTAATAAATTTTCTTATAAAATTTTAAATTTTCTTCATATTAATTTTCTGTTCATCACTTTTCTTTATTTTTTAAATTTTTTTATGTTCAAGAAAGTGGAATAGATATGTAATCAATCTGTACTAAAAATAAAAGAGAATGTGTGTGTGTCTGTGTGTTTGTAATCTACAGGGGAGACCGCTGGACTAAGAGCTACGAAAGTTGGCACAAACACTTTGTAGGGTGGGAATGTGCACCTCAGAGCCCTTTTTTCGAAATTTTAATTAGAAGTTTAATTAATAAAAAAATAAGCAAAATTTTAGCGTTTTTCCTTAATAACTTCAGATTCCGAATTACAGCACAAAAATCATTTTTACACTATCTGAAAGTGCAAAAAATTACCCTTCCAATGATATCAATTAAGTAGCCGTACAATTGTTTTTTTTTTGGCATAATTGACAACAATATTTTTCATTGTTGCAACGCAACTCAAACTGTTCTCATTGTTTAAACAAATATTTAAATGCATATTTCTCTTTCATTGTTATAATCTGAGATAATTTCCTAGTACATTTTGCTTTCACATTTTATCCCATCATAATTTTTATGAAATCTGCAAACCAAGCTCTCGGAGATATTGCTTTGCTTACATTAAGAAATATATCCAGTAAGCGCAATGGTTATGGCTGCCATGTTTTCATTCTTTTCTCAGCATGCTTTAATCCAGCTAACATGCCGCTGGCCATATAATGTGCTGCGTCATTTTACTTTTGAAATCAAATGCATATTTTACAAGAGGAATAAAAAAGTGAAGTGCCGACAACATGGAATTAGAGGTTACATGACATGGTCAGTTCTATGACTCCATTAGGAACATTTATGTAGACAAAGAACAGAAGAGGTCCAAGATCATTAATAGAAAATGGGTTAAATATCTACTACAATCTGAAGTTTAAAAAATTACTTTGTTAAGAGAACCATGAATATAAAATGATGCAAGATTTCATTGAAATCATATTCCCGGCGAACTAGTTGGTGGCCGAAGGCGGCTAGTTATTAATAAAATGCAATGCATACAACATAAAGCAGGTTATTCAAAGGAAATTTCTTCGAATTATACAAAATATTTTAAATACATATCACATATGATAACTTTAAAAATATATACATTTAAAAATATAAATATTACAAATTGATTTACTGACATTATTCATTTTTACAGTTACTCAGCTTTATCACTTTGGTTGTAAAAGAGCCACAAAGTGACTTTTTGGAATCTTAACAAATGTTCATAGTTTATTACGACATCGATTTGACCTTGCTTGCGCTTCTTGCTTGAGGCACTGGGTCCACCATCTGTGCCTGGAGTGAAATCGGAAAGCTTAGACGTCTTAGAGGAAATATATATTTTTTCGTGGCTCATAAGCTAAATTCAAAATCTAATCATGACTCTTGATTTTTGTAACAACAACTTCCGTGTAAATTACCCAAGCATTGATACCAGCAAAATCGAAGATAGTGAAAAGAACTTTTACCGGCCATAGTCGGGAAGCAGATTTAGTTGAATACTTTCCTGCTATCTGATCAAGTACATCAACGTCGAATTTTAGATTAATAGTATCAGGAGTGTTCTTTTCATTGCATTCAACTTCGACTCTGCAGGATGAAGAGTGACTAGCCGTAGAGCAATTTTATTTTTCTTTCCTTGGTATTCCGTCAGAGTAATATTGTGCTTGAGGACTTTCCTTGAATATAGTTCTAGATTTTCGATCTTGGATGATTCAAGCACTTCGTGCGAGTTGTGAATCGATGTTTATAGATGATTTTTTTTCATTTTCAAATTCAGAGAAGAAATTGTTTGTGCAATTTCTGTAAAATATTCGTCCCATGAAGTTGTTTCACTTTCATTGCCAGGAATATATGCATGTTGCGATAAATCGGATTTTTCATCGGAAGAATCGGTTTCAGATAAATTATGCAACATTTGTAAAATTTCTTTTTCCTACAACATTCTTTTACAAATGGTTCTTCGTGACATCGTGAAAGAAAATGTATAACCTAACAGGCAAAGAAATGAATATCTGCCATTTCAATATAACAGATGTTTCGAGCGCAAAACGAATTGTGATAATTGCAATTTTCACCCCCTTCCTCATTTATATTCCTTCTCATCAAATAATAGTCGCAAAACATTAAAAGAGTAGAAAAACAACAGAGTAGAAAACGCAAAAATAGAGTAGAAAAACAATATAGGGTGTAATGTTTGTTTAGCTGTCAAAATGACCGTAGTCAGTCTTTCTAGGTATAAACATTTATAGTGTCGATAATAACGAGCGAAAACATTTTTTTTTGTTTTACAAGTTCTTTATGAATAATTAGGAAAGTCAATATAAAATAAAGTCAATGAACGAATAAGAAATCGAAGGAAAAAGAAAGTAAATATAAGCGTTTGAAATTCATTTGCGGTCAAAATTACCGCTACCGTCTTTATATTGTTAAACATTTACTAAAATATTAAAGAAGGATATAAAAGTGAATGCAGTGATCTGTTAAAATATTTTTCAAAGTTCTTGATAGAAGTTTTCATTTCTTTGAACACGAAATCTTCTTACCATGCCCGAGTATTTTTTTTCTAACCAGGCTTCATCTGAGTTCAACAAATGAAAAATTAATCATAACTTTGGTCCCTGTAGTTATTGACAACGGCACATTCCTTGCAGTCAGTGTTTTTAAGGAATGTACCGAGATTGTCCCAAAAGTGTTGGGAGAAACTCTTCCAGGGGAGATAATCACAAAATTAGGTGGACTGTATACAATAATTTACTCGGCAAAGATGTATGCTTTTAGTAAACAAGTTACTCTTTTAAATCAAACCACCAAACTGCATCAACTGTTTCGAACAAAGGCATGGTTTATTTTTCACTTGTTAAACTAAGATGGAGCCTGGTTCAAAAACAATCCTAAGGACTGGTAACACGATTTCGGGTTCAATAAATAAAAATCAAGAACTTAAAAGTAATAAATAACACCACCGAACGAGGGAAAGATCTAATGGAAGATTCCAGTCAATCGATAACAAAAAATGGAAAACAAAGTCAAAATATACTTCAGTCTATTAAAGAAATTAGGAAAAACAGTTAAGAAATTAGTTTCGAATGAAATTGAAAGTAGTTAATGTGGTGTCGATTATTTTAATTATTGTTTATTTTTTGGCAAATTAATTCCTTTTTTTGTTAAGACACTTAAGAAATTCTTTGTTTAAACTTACACAAAATGTTTTTTCCCGTTGCACTTTTTGAACTCTGGACAGCTAGCCTTCTTTTAACTTTAAACAACCCCCCTTGTAGAATACGACCTTTTTCTTTCCACTTTTACCTTGTATACCTCCCCCTTTCTGGAGAAACGCACGTGCAGGTTTGAATCGACCGTAATTGCTTACTTTACTCTTTTGAACCCCCGTTGAGTTTGAAATTGAAAATTGTTTCTTGAGTCTTCCGCTCTTTTGTAAAAAAGGATCCGAAACTTCCCTGGACAATTTCCTGTGTCCGCCATTTATGACTCTGTGACAATAAGCGTGCAACAGATCTCCCAAATTTTACTATCCAGGCGCGACTGATTGTCTGTCCTGCCCAAAAGACCCTGTCAAAATTGATTAATTACCCTTTGGGGTGTTCGGGCAAAACCAACACTTTCATTTCTGCGAAAATCTCGGTGTCCAATCTGACGTATCAAGGGTTCCCAATTGGCTAACTGCAAGTCTTTGGGGCGTACACAAGGGGTTGCTGGACTGTGTGGCGAGTCTCTGAGAACAGTTTGGCGTCTTGGCGCAACTAAATTAATTTTGATTCTATGCCATGCCAATGGAAAAGCTTGACCTTTGGCTCAGGAAGTGAGCGATGAAGGAAAGGCTTAGTAAGACATCTTATTTTTGTATAAGAGGGAGTTGAAAAATTGGAAGGAGGAGACAAGTGGTGGAGTGAACTTTCTTTTCCAAGCAAATCTTTAGACGGAGGGATTGGCAACATCTAAAGGAAGAGAAGCGGGTTTTTGATTTCGTAAGGCGGCCATAGCTGACGAGGTGATTACGAGCAGGGAAAAAAACTTTGAAAGTGCGTGCTTGACGGAGATGATACGCTGAGCAAAGTAAAGCTGTTACCTATTGTGAAGAGTCGTGGTTATCAACGGCTGAAGGCGAATACAGACGTCAAGCCTGCGAGTATGGTTCGCCGCACGTGGAGGTGCTCCAAATTATCGGCGGCAATTTAGGCCTTGCAACTGAGAGCGAACAAGCGCTGCGCCTGCTGATTCTGGAGAGGCAGATGACTATGCACCAGCGATGACTTTGATCCGTTTGCAGGACAACCATCATGATGTCGGACCTATTTTGAGGAGCAGGAACCCAGCAACGTGTTGTCAGACTGTTTAGAGCCACTCGGTACTGATTCATCAGAATGCCTAGGACTGGAAAGATGCTCGTGAGAGGATAGACGCAACAGTGGTCTGAACTATAGAATCTACGCCCTCTGAGACTCCCACCCTGGCTGCCAACTTTCCTTGTGTGTGTTCCTGAGTCAAACCCAAACGTCCAACATGTGATATAAAGCTAAGTGATTTTTTTGTATTTGTTTTGGTAATGTTAAACTTCGTTTAAGGTAGATGTAAATTGGTTTCGGCCTTAATGATAAAATGTAAAGTGATGTGCAGATATCATGAATATGAAAAATACTGATATAATGGGAGAGCAGAATAAATATTTGTTTTTGTAAAAATCATGTTAGGACATTAATGTGCAAAGCTTGGGGAGTAATGTGTAATTAGAAAGATATTGTAATGATAATGAAGGAGATTAGGTTTTGTCATTGTAGGTGTCAATATCCAATTTAAATGTAAAAAAATTAGGAGTTGTTATTAGTATAAGAAGTAGAAATTTAAAAAAAAATGCTAGTAGAGTGTGTGTATCAATTTAATTGATAACATTTGTTGCTTCAGCGAATGATCCACATGCTTTATTGTATTTTCTGTGTTCCATTAACACGCTCATGTGTCAGCATATGTATTAAGTGGCTAAATTGTTCAATGCATTGCTTATGTCATGTTTTACACTCGATAGGGGGCCCCTACATTAAACAGCTTGTAATGTGATTTTTTTATCCATCTAATTTGTGTGTATTAATCCAGATTTGCTCCACAAAATACTAATATTCTTAAATAAACTGCAGTTAATTTATCATTACAGTCTCTGTCATTTGTTCATGTTTATATTTTATGCCTCACTATGTCCTAACGGATTATCCAGGTCTGGTGCTACCTTTTAATTTATGTCTGTGTAATGTTAACCTGGGGTTATTGCTCAAGAACACAACGCAGTTTTCTAAATTTTCTTAGATCTTCTCATGTTTAGATTGATGATTGATTGTTAGTAATAAAGTAAAATTTAGAGAAAATTGACACAACATTAAACATGAGATCATTTGACAGATATTGGAACTTTTACAAGTTATTTGGGATGTTAATTACTGTGAGAATTAATTACTTAATTAATTACTTAGTTAATTACTTAACGTTACATGTTAAACTGTGAAATAAAACTATAGACTTTAACTCATCACTGTATTTTTCTATCCTTCTTTAACATTTGAGAAACTTTTTAAGTTGTTATTGTGAACACATAGTAGCTGTTGTACGGTGTTTCCATAAAGCATCAGCATAGAATTGGTGCAAATATTCATTACTTCATGCGTTTTATCCTCAAATAATAATCGGCTAAGGGTACAGTTAATACTTATCTATGTTTATATTCTAAATAAACATGCCCATAGGGACATATATAAGCCGGTTTTAACACATTGTTAACCACATAAAATTTCTAAAAAATTTATATTTTTGTAGCTCTTTTTTTATATTTTAGGGCTTTACAGTCAAACTGTCCCGTAAACTTCAAAGAGTGAAGCTTCATATAGCCAAGTGTGAACTTCATTTTAAATCCCTAGGGAGCAATGCTTTTTAACAAGAAGTTTTTTAGACACCCTACCCCACATCATAATTAATGTAAAGAGAGATTATACATATGCTAGGATGGCATAAGGTAAAGATTTCGTATAAAATCCCTAAAGTTAAAAATTGATACTCTAAATAGATTTATATTGCAAATCTTTGTTCAGTAAAACCTGTCTAAAAAGATATTGTAAGGACCTAGAAAATATATTGTTATGTACGGGTTATCGTTATAAACAGTTTCACGATTTGCACATCCAATGTTTATGTGTTTGTATATGTATTAATATACTAACATATTCTATTGTAATTATTCATTCATCTTACAAATAATAGCTGGAATAAAATTGTATTTTATACACATATAAAATACAGGGTGCCCAAAAAATTTGGAACAAGCATTTACTCCCTTAAATATTGCACTTAGAATTATATTTCCAGTTACAAAGTTTCATCAAATAAAGTAGAAATTTTTGTGAAAACATTTTGACTTGTTCGGAAATTGATAATAAAAAGTTAAGGAAATTAAATTTTTATACGTTCCCCAATGGAGCAAAAGTGTGAATGAGTAAAATATTCCTCTTACCCTCATCTATATAAATACTAAGTTTCACGATTTTATCTTCAAAACTTACAACGTTATATTATTTTTTAAATTTAAAGGGGCTGCTCACAAATTTATATGGAGACGCTTATTGCAGAAATGCAAATTTATTCAACATCTGTACACATTTCAATTGCTAGTTTGTCCCCCTCCCTGTCTGGGATCTCCCTGCTACAATAGGCTCCAGTTTCTAGCCCTCTCCCTCCGATTCCCCTGCCTGACAGTCTTGATTATAGGGTATCGCTCTCCAAGGAAAACAAATCGGGATTGTACTGTATCAGCTATCTAAAGAGAAAAAGTTATCGTTATGTACAGGTGTGTCTAAAAAGTTATTTTCGTTGTAGGTAGATGAAAAATACACTGAGAAAATAAGAATTCTACCGGAAACAAGGAAATTATCGTTATAGGCAGGTTTATCGTTATAGACAGTATCGTTACAGAGATTTCACTGTATATGCAAATCTCACTATTCCGAATCGTTATTCTAATAATATCATCTATTAGCAATATATTTTACACACCGGTTTTGTATAGAGAATCTTTATAGTCTGCTCTTAAAGGGAGTTCATCTTACGAATATTTTAAGCATCAAATTATTGAACGTGCAAACAAAGAAAATAACCCTTTTAATTTGAAATAACTCTCTCATGTTTTATTTATTTCAAGCAACATTATAAAAAGAAGGTAACTGCATCGCATAAGAAATTGCATAATGAATTAATTATTAAGAAAAAAGAAGTCAATAAATAATTTATGCATAATTGGGTTTTTCTGCAAATTACTTTTTATAAAATATTAGCATTTCTTTCTTCTTCATTCAGATAGCTAAAATAAGAATTTTGTTCACATTCTCGGTTTTTTAAAGTTCGACATTACCTTGTTCATTTGTTGATCAATAATTTTAATTACACTTTTTGCTTTTATATTATTTTAAATCAAAATTCACATTTAAAGATTTAATAATATATTATACAAATTTCTTTGAAGAAAATAATTGCATTAGACATTGGAAAAAACTAAATCATTACGCGAATATAATAGAAAAATGTTCTTGAATTTAATCAAATTCACTCTGCTAAGTGTCCTTTTCATACCTGTAAAGTTTTCATTCATGAAAGAAATTCCAAAATAAAAAACATTAAACTAAGAATATATCACATATTATCGGCATTCTATGAAATACGGAAGCCAAAAATAAATAAAAATACGAACAAAAAACATTCCATTATCGTTTACGTACAAGTTTATGACATCAAGAAATTTTCGTAATTTATAATCTATTTGTAAAAAAAAGGAAAGAAAGAAAAGCGTCATTTAGTGTAAAGAGTATGCATGATGTTTACGAGCAATTTAAAATTGCCGTAACGTTCTCAGTTTTCATAGAAGAAAGATGAATAAGAAGTATTAGAAAGTTTCAAGAAGTTACGCAAGTATCTATCTATAAAGACGAAAGATCATTAATGATCGCGGTAGATTAGAAAGATCAATGATTCGAAATTTTTATTTTTTACCTATATAAAATTTATTTCGAAAAATTGAGATAAAAATTTGCCTAATTTTTAGTAATATTTTTGGCCTATGCTTTAGTAAAAAGAGCAGTAAATTTTTTTTGTGTGTGTGTGTCCTCTTTAATTGCCTAAACTAGAATGTAGCATAAAAAGAGTACAAGAATAAAAGCATCACCACAGCTACGATACAAAAATCACTAGATACTTTAAGATATATAATCATGCGTTACGAATTCTTTCTGTTACATATACTTATAAAGTACAAGAATACTTTATAAGTCCCAAATACTTTTCATGCAATTAAATTTAACATTCAATTGTAGTGTAAATTTATAGATACATCTTATGTTATCAAGAAAGGACATAATTTAAAAGTGGAATTTTTCCTATAAAACTAATGGCACAAAAAATATGACTTACAAATAAAAGAATTATTTGTAAAGCTTTCACAATATATGTCGTCGCACCGCCGAATAATAGTTCCAATTAGAAAAATATAAGACTAGTCAATAAAATTCCACCATCTCACTTTCATACAGCAACAATAGTTCTCATATTATTTTTCCATCCGAAATTCCTACAATCTCCACCTTCTAGAGAAAAACAGAAGAAAATAGAAAGAGAGCCTCCCTATTAGCACAAGATGCTCTACAATATTCATACGATATATTTACGATACATTCAGAATATCGTAGCAACATCATGAACATATCGTAACACATCTTGTGCTGATAGGGAACCCTTCTTCCATTGAGACAGCAACTGTATAGTAATGTTCAATAAAAGTATCATCAAGGGAGAAAGAAACTAAAAAAAAGGTTGTTCATTAGATCCCTGAACAAGAATTTGTTCACCGTTAATGCACACCGTGGTTTCATTGTTACACGTCCCCTTCGCTGAAATTTCAACCACTTTATTTCATCTCTGTAAAATATTGACTGAACTAAATTAACGAAAATACCACGTTTGCAGCATTGGAAAAAACTAGATACTTTAATCTATCTCATCATGTTTAGAATTTTTCCATGACATATTTTTACAGTTACAATACATTAATAAACTTTATAAATACCATATATTAAATTTTTCCATATTGAAATATACACATCGGTACCTAAAAGTATGGCTAAAGAATAAAGTACTATGTATACTCTATCACATTAATAAGACAAAAATATCAATCCTATGAAAAAAAAGAAGAAAGAAAGAAAAATTCCTTTCAAAACTTCCATCATATCAGTTTCATACCCCAACGGTAGTCCCTACACCTATTTGCCAATTTCTCTATAAAGCCTTCCATTTACCTCTACATTCTAAATAAAAACCGAAGAAGATGGAAAAACAGCAGTTTTCTATCCAGACACAGAGACCTAAAGGTTTATGTTCAGCAAAGCATCGTCATGGGAAATAAACACTCGAAAACTGCAGTCAGGTAGGTAGGAGTTAAACAAAAGACGATGTTGGATGGTCTATCTATCATGTACTGAAACGTCGCATAATCTGATATCTAGTTTGACATAGAGGATGGTGCGTGATTAAAAGAGATCTGAGAAGAACTATTTTGAAGGATTTGCTAATTGATTCTTCTAGACAATTTTTTTGCTGTTCTTGTAGTTAAAAATATGTTGGGTAAAGAAATTATTGAGATATTGACTGTAAAAGTGATTTCGAATTTTTTAAAAATCCGAATTTCTGTGTCGCTTTCAAATTCATTCTTAAACATCATATAACTGATTTTTTATAATGTATTTGGATTTTTCAGAACATGGCGGATACATAGCAAGACTTTTATTTCAATATTCAAATCTTACTTGGAATTAATGGCTCTTCTATATTCACTTTGATCATGCATATGTAACTTAACTAGCATTCTTCTACTCCACACATTTGCAAGCTACATTAAGCTTCTTGTGTTACAGGCCAGAATACATGAAGCGTCTTCGTGAAATTTAGATTGAGAATTACAATTTATCCGTGATTATGTGTTGGCAAATCCTATCCTTTATCAGCAATAAACAGAGTTTTTGTAAAATTGAAATTCTGTTTAGCATTACGACATTTTCAATCCTAAAGGATCTGACACGTGCATGGAATTACAGAAGTTTTGCTATTTAAATCCTTAATTAAGTCAGAGTAACAATTAATTTTAAATGCAGAAATCACCTGGACACGCTTAACTGTCTCGAGTATACTTTACCATCTTTAATAGATTTAAATAGTAAAAAAATATCCCAAATGGGTGGTGTCATCTAAAAGGTATATCTAAAAAGGTGGTTTAATAAATTCGTAGGTCAATGGATTAAACTTCTTGACTTATATATTTATTTTAAATACTTGAAGAGAGATCATTAGATCATTTTATATTTGCTATGGGGCCGTTCAAATATTACGTAAGCATCTTTTTGGTATTTTTTGACCCCCCTCCCCCCTTGTCAGCAAAAATAAGCAAATCGCAAACCCCTCTTATAATTAAGTAGCAAACTGTAACCCACCCCCCGTTCTTTTTTTTTACAAAGCATTATAACAGTAATAATCTAATTTTAAAATTTTGAGACGATTAATAAAAAAAAACTCTAACTAGGCTTAAAATAAAAAATGTAAGTTTAATTTAATTACAGTTTCAAGTTTAAACACAAAATCAAGTTTAACTTTTGCCAAATTTAACTTTTTTTCAATTAATTTTTAAATTAAATTATTTGTGCAAAGTTACAAGAGATTTTCGGAAATAAAGTGATTTTAATGTCTTAAGTAAGCATCCTCATACTCCCCCCTCCCCCCTTGTCAGCAAAATAAACCAAATCATCCCCCTCCCCCCTTGGGTGCTTACGAAATATTTGAACGGCCCCTATCCCGAAAAACATATCCAACGTTAAATTCCACTAACCTAGCTTTTATTTTATACATTTTAAAAACACAATGATAAAACATCACTAAATTATGACCACCTGCCTTTTTATTTATGCAATGTATAATTAAGATAAAAACACTTTTTTGGAATTGCCAATATTTTCTCAAAATTAGAAATCTTTTTATGGTGAATAAGTTTGACAAAGAAAACGGAAATAATCCAAATATTTTTTTTAAATACACGCACACACAGCACAAACACACTCGTAAAATTAACTATTAATATAAATTAACCTATGTTCCTTACTTTTAGGAAAAGGATATAAATTATACATTCATATCATATATACAGGTTAACATTAAAATAAAACCATAGATAAAGATATTTCAAAAGAATTCACAATTCAATTGTTAAAGATAAATATATTAGAAAAAACAGGTTTACTACAGGTTGAATTTTCTGATTTTTAACTAAATACTGGCATAGAAATAAAGGAATTTTAGAAGGAAAAATATATCTTTTGATAAATTCTTATAAGATTTTTGGAATTTTAATATATTTTTCGAAGCATTTACTAGGCAATCTTATTTTTTATTATTACATTAAGTTTTGTAAAGATAAAATTCAATTTTGAAGCATAAAGTTTCATATGGCATAAAATAGTCAAGCAGATTTCTTTTTCTTAGTCAGTTTTCTCTACAGAACTTCATCTAACATTATCGAAACAAGAAATAATTTTCTGGGAAATTTGCTTCCGTGAAGAGTTCGGAATTCTTATTTGATATAATTCGACACTTGTTATTTAAAATTGATTTAGAGAGAAATTTATATGACAAAAGGAACAAGATACTTACTTAAAATTTTTTTTAACTTCACAGAAACTTTATTCTACTGAAAGGAATTTATTCCATTTAAAGCAAAGAAAATAAATGTTTAAACTCAGTTCATGTTTCAGGTCGAAAGACGAAGACATATTTTTAATATTTTGTTTCCGCGTTTCTCTTTCCGAAATAATTAAAGAAAGTATGATATTTTAACTCTATTTTCCATTCTTGAAATGTATTATAGATAAAAAAAAATCTATTCTGCGAAGTATAAACTGCAGAAAACGAGCAACAGCTGTGTCGGAACAGAGCAAAACCCTTCTTAAGAAATATAAAACAACATTGGTCCCTCCCAAATTTCCTTGACTCGTCTCCGTATAGGTCATACTCGATTGACACATACGCATTCCTTTTTGGAGAGAGGGCACCCATGTGTCCCACATGTAAAATTTATTTAAGAGTTCGTCATATTTTAATTGATTGCCCATGCTTTAGTCACTATCGCCTTCAATTTTTTAATTTTCTGTCTTTAACTATGAAAGACTTGGTAGGGGAGCGACCCAATCGAAATATCTTTTTTTTTTCAAGAGCAATAAATTTTCTGGGAAAAGATTTAGGATACAACCGTTCTAGTTTTTGTTATATAATGTTACTTAACAGAAGGCAATCAAGTTCCTTATGAATATCCAATTTTAAAATGTTTTTAATTATTCTCTGTCGTCTTATTTTGAGATCAAAATATCTGGTTGGCGCAGTTGATTTCATCTGTTCGGCGCAGCTTCGACAAATATGGTTATTGTACCTTTAAACCATAAACAACCAACCAACTCAAGTTTCCTTGATTCAATTGAAAGATCAGAAAGATGAGCCCGCCTTCAAGGACATCTCTATTAGTTTATTATAACGATATACATATTCCAGAGAAGGAACACAAAAATTGCTTCTATCCCCTTTATTCCGCAATTACAGTAACGGAATGGGCACCATACAATCAGATTTATCGCGAAGCAATACACGTGCATTTTGTTTTATTCTAACTATATATTGTATAACAAGTAATGAACAAACCGAGAAAATCGTAGAAAACAGTACATATTTTCTTACATTTTTTTTATTTCGTAAGTTTTAATTCACTTAAAGTTTATTAATTAAGGAATAGCAGAAGTAAAAAAAAATTGTTCTAAGTTTTTGTTTTTAAATACTTAATGTTTTAGCTTAAATTAATCAATGGATATTTTGCTACAATTCATAATATCACTAAGTACGTTAATTCAATAATATTTTAATTCTTTAAATAGGGTCTAATTTATAATTAATATGCTTAAGGATGTTTGAATACATTAAATGTCATCATCATATGAAATATTTTTTATTAAAATAATATTTGATATTTACATTACTGCGGGCTTCCTTATCTTTACAAAAAAATATGAAACACTAAATTGACAAAAAGAATCTTTTATTTGATTTCCATTATGTATTTTGTTCTTAATGAGTGGTAAATTTAATGAGATTATTTGTAAACATATTGCTTTTCTATTTTACTTTTTCACTAAAAATATGAAAACAGGGGCTTTTATTTTATTGTTTTATTTATTTTTTCATGTTTTGTATTTTACTAGGAAATGCTACCAGTCATTCTCATGCCTAATAAGTTTTAAAATGTTTTAGTGATTTAATAATAAAAATCTGACCTGCAATAGTTTATCTTCTGCATTCATTTAAATATTTCGCGAAGTTAAATTAGTTATAATTTATTAAAATTTATTACATATAAAATTAGAAAATAGTAAATAACATAGCACATAGGTTAGCATTCCAATCAAGTTTCCGCCCTTTATTTGGATTTTTTTGTTAGGACGATTTGAAAATGAAATGTATGTTTAAAGATCTCTTATTTATCACCATAAATATTTTTAACTGGAGATAAATAAGCTAATTTTTTGTTTAAGAATATACAATACTTCAACAAATATAAAATGAACTAATGTTTTTATATTTTATTGGCTTACTTCGTTTATCTGACGCTTCTTGTACTATTTTCACAATTTAATAGTTGATTGGAATATCTTCCTCGAGGCGGGAGTTGAAATAGTTTCAAATCGTCTAAAATAATGATATTCAAAGCCTCAGAACTCGGTCAGTTTTAGTTGAAGCAGAGTGGAAATTTTTTTGTTGAAAATGTTAGTGTATCAGAAATAATTCACTAAATATCACTAGTTGGAACCGGGTAACTGTATAAAAATATAAATTTTGTAATTATTTAGAGTGCAATTATTGACTCAAACAAGATGATATGATTCCTTACATCATTTAAAGCATTTTGTCTGTTGGAAATATGAGCCTGTCTTTAATGGTTTAGACAGTAGTTATTGGAGTGCACTCCCTGTATGTTTAGTTAAAGTTGGATTCAGATTACTTTCCTCGAGAAAGATGCACATGCCCATTCAAAAAGGACACTTTTTCTAAGAGATAGCCAAAACAATATCTATTATTCTCCCAATTAGTACTACATTCTTTTATTTATAATTAATGAAAGTAGTCAAGTTACAAATACAAGGAGAAACTCTTATTCAATAACAATAATTTAAAATATTGAATATAGATAGATCAATAACGAAAGATAAAATTATTGCTTTTAGATCGACATAAATTTAACACAGATATTTCCTTACATTTTAGCCTGTTAATGTGATTATTAGTATTGCACTAACAGAATGCATAGTTTCTTATCTGGTTTCAAGGGTTTATCATTCCAGTTGTTGCTTCATGTCTTCGCACTCTCGTTAAAATTTAAACAAACCTTTAGAATGTAATTCCTACCGAGTTCAAAACTTTTTTTATGATCCTAAGTTGAGTGTCATGAACGAAATGCAGTAAAAATACCGAAATGTTTCCATAATTCTTCTTTTCTCCATAATTCTGCGATAATTATATACACTTCTATCGATAATTATATATACTGTATCGGTAATTAAATGCAAAACAAGAAATGCTGCTCTTTATATTCTTTTGATATTACTATATTTGAATTCTTAGGATAAATATACTCTTCCTTCAAAGTAAGTTCGCACAGAATATTGTGAAAAAATATTGAAGTTCTTTGTATTAGAATACGTGTCTTAATTTTTTGTTTGTGTTTACATTGTGATTATAAAAGACATTTCCGGTTATTTAGAACTGAATAGATTTTGGAACATCCTTTCAAACTTCAAATAGACGTGGTTGAGAATTTATTGCGCACGCTGCCGCAAGTGTGTTTTAATGACTTTTGTCTGATTTTTGGTATTTGTGAGATGACTCTAGAATTTATGTTCAACCCATTTCAATCTCAAAATGTATAACTTTATGCAACAAGAATTTTGTGCGAAACCTGCTGCGATCTAAACTAAGTATTGAATATTTTTAAATACCATTAATTTATTAAATTTACATTAAAATTTGTCCATACGTTTATGTCTTGCTTTACGTTACCTTCGTTTCTCGTTATATGAAAGCTTTGAACTATTTTTCCTTTGATGTCATTTTGTTTTATATCATTTGGTGTTATTCTTTTAATTCCATTTAAAAAGAAAAGGCAGTCTTTAATATTTACTATGTTTTATACTTGGAATCAGAATGTTAAAACCAAAGCACAAACAGAAACGCTTAAATCTCGTAGTGTGCAATTGTCATTGGGGCAGTAGAATCTGTACAATTATCATTTCCTGGCACGACTATTAACTTGTTTTACGCCTCAAGAAAAGAGTAAAACATTAAAATAACTTTCTAATACATAAAATTCACTTTTTTCTATGTGATTAATATATCAGACATATAATCTCATCTAACGGTCTCATGAAACTGCAAATTTTCATTACATTAGAAAAGAAACAAATTAGTCGTTTCCGTTGTCTCAGAAATATATCCTTTATATTACGGCTAAGAGATGCAAGAACCTTTTATTAATGCTGGGCTTTGAGAACAAGAAAGTGTTTCTTCCCTTTAAAATCTATGGGAGGATAAAATCTGTTCCTTTCAGACCACCAGTGGAATTATCCATTCTTTTTATCCCTCTTTAGTAACAAATCTATGCAAAATGCCTGTTATGATACAAAAAAATCAAATGATAATTCTATGCAGAAGGTAATGAAAGATGCAACATTTTAGCTACGTGGAGGAGGGGAAGGTTTCCTAATGATTTAAAGTTATAAAATGTGTTCCTAGCTATACACTCATGTAAAAAAAATACTCTTATACGGCATCTGCATCACACCAATAGAAAAGTAAATTATCACCCGCTGTCACCTAAGTCAGCTGATCAGTAGTTAGGGATATTGGAGTTAACGAGGTAGTTTTCCGTCTTCTAAATCAAATAGCTTGCAAAATTCTGGTATGGCGTAGCTTTAATTATTATTTTTTGTGTAATTCTGAAAAATAGCTTAAATTATCTAAATAAAAATAATCAGATTAATTAAAACTTTTTCAGTAAAAGATTTTCTCAATATTTTATCACTTTCACACATGTAAGGCAGTGAGGTCGCTCAATGATTTTTAACCCATGTTTCTGTGTAATAAACAATAAGATTCAAACAACCTCTATTCAAAAATTTATTCAGCTCAACTATAAATAAATATAGAAATATATCTTTTCTTCTAAACAGAAATTATTACAATTCAATTTCTTATTTTTTAATTCGTACCTAAAAGAATTTCTCATCTACAAAGCAAAAAATTTGCCTAAACTGTTGAAATATATTAAATCTTTCTTTTATACAGGATATCCCGATATGCATTATCCGGTCCGAGGATAATAACTGATGGCGCGCGATGCGCTAGTAAACAACTGAAAGTAAGAAATCACTGTAACTTACTCTCCTGTGTTCTACGATCCAATTTCCTTAATGTTTACGTGTAATATTCTTTATCTCCTTATTTTGTGTATAAAATTTGGTGTATCAATGAGAAATAAATACGTTTGATACCCAACAGATATATTGGTGCCGAAACAACCCATTTGAACTCAAGGATAGAGACAGTAGTCCAGTCAACGAAGGCCCCAAATCGACGAATGGAAAAAAAATGGTGTAGTTTTGAAATTTGGCACAGTTGTTGGGGGTAGTGTCCTAAACGACATACTAAAAGTCCCCGCCGGTGGGGGATGCGCAGGGGGTACACGGGGGTTAAAGGGGGGGCATTTTCAGTTTTTCTTAAATATCTCGAAAACTATAGGTTCTCTCGAAAATCACTCAGTTATAAAATTAAATTACATAAAATGTCCTACATTGTTTTTGTAGCATCAATAGTTTAGAAGATACAGGGAGATTTTGAAGTTAATATTTCTAAAATTCCTTATTGGAATGGTAAAATCAATTAAAAGTGCTGAATCAACAACCCTCAGAAAAATCTCATGCCTATATAATTATTATACAAGGGTAGTATTGTATGTGAGGAAGCGGGGGGCTGACAAACCTATTTCATTAACATTCGTGTTGCCTTCCTCCCCTCACATCCGTTCCCCTTCACAAGTTTCCTTCCTCTCGTAGTCCAGTCAACGAATTGTAAATGTAAAAAATGGTGTAGTTTTGCAATTCGGCATAGTTGTTGGGGAGAGTGTCCTAAACGACGAAAAAAAACTAAAAGTCCCCGCCGGTGGGAGTTGCGCGGGGGGGACAGGGGGTGTTTAAAGGGGGCATTTTCAGTTTATCTTAAATATCTCGCAAACTATGGGTTCTATCGAAAAACACTCAATCACAAAATTAAACTACATTTCATTTCCTACAAAAAATAGTCCTGCACATTGTTCATAGGATGAATAGTTTAGAATATTACAGCAGTTTGAAAAAGTACATAATTACAATAAGAGTAAAATTGTCAGTTTTATTTTTATGAAAGAAAGTTTTCATTTCAAGATGGCGGCCATTACACTATATCTATAACATATTATGAATTTCTATAACATAATATTATATATATATATATAGTAATATAAACCAAAATATAACCTGTTATAAATGAACAAAATTTAAATTATGATCCTATAAACAAAAGTTCAATACACATGAAAAGAGCATGCATGCAACATACCTACATAAAAATATGCATAACCCTCTTTCACACTTGCTCGTAATTAAATTTCACCGTGTTTTTTTAGTATATGACCAAGTACGAACTACTCTTCTTCTAGAGGTGCACCTTTGGTACAGGTACCATTAAAGGTGCCAATACAGAAACACATTGCTAAAAGTGTGTTGCTCCGCCGCTCCTCTGGTTTGAGGAAATGAGGAAATATCAGCTTTGATCTTGGTTGATGATTTGAGAAATGCTGCATATCTATAGTTATTCAAATTATGTTCATCACCAGTCGCTTTGTACTAGGAACATCTTCTCACCGGCTTGTAAGATAGCACCTGGTGTTGATGAGGGGTTTTAAAAGATCTCAGCAATGTTTTTCATATTGGTCAATTGATTTTTGAACATTGTAACTATAGTGCTTTTCTTTTTCTATAAATAGCTGGTGTTATGTCGCAGTCACTGAATGCATGGAAAAGGAGGATGGTTTGGGTAAAAGAGAATTCTTTGTGCAGCGTTCTTGTAAAAAATAATTTAGCTTCGACTTTTTCCTTGCCAGGCTTCATAAAATAATTGTTACTTTCTGCTGGTGCCAAAGCAATCAGTAACACGACTAGGTCTACGTCTTACCCTTTGGATGAGAAGTTGCTTTCTATAGCCCATTGCTGACAATGTAAGTATCAGCATCTTCTGTATTGACTCTCATTTCAATTTATCTAGCAGCCATTTTCTGTGTTAGTAATTGAACATGCCTGGTCTTATTTCTTCAATGGCAAGAAAAATTTTTTGTCGAACTGTGAGAGACTGGTTGCGAGCTTTTAAGTTAAACTCAGCATAGATATGTAGATTTAGATTTTACTGTCTAAATACACTCATTTAGAGCGTTAACAAAACCAAAAGACTGAGTAGAAAGGATCTTCCGTTGGGGAACGGATGTGAGGGGAGGAAGGGACCACGACTGTTCATCAAATAGATTTGTCGCCCTCCTTCTGATATCGCCACTTCTCTCGGCACATACAATAGTACACTTGTATAATTATTGTATAGGCATGAGGTCTTTCTGAGGGTTGCGGGTTCAGCACTTTTAATTGATTTTACCATTACAATAAGGAATTTTAGAAATATTCACTTTTAAATCCCCCTGTATCTTCTAAAGCATTGATGTTACAAAAACAATGTAGGACTTTTTTGACGGGAATTTTATGCAGTTTAATTTTGTAATTGAGTGATTTTTCGATAGAACCCATAGTTATTGATATATTTAAAGAAACTGAAAATGCCCCCTTTAACCCTCTGAGTGGTTCGGTCTTCTTTCTAAAGCGATTCGAAAAGCGAGCGGCTGCAGAACCTTTATCTATTTTAAAAGTGTCTTCCTCCCAACAGAAGATTTTCCCAAAAGCGCAGCATATCAAGTCTCTTCCCCCCTCTGAACTGTGGACAGTCAGCAACCCCCTTGGAGGGGCGGACTAACCGCAAGAATCCGTTCTATTCAGCTTGGAACCTATTCAAACTAGGTAACTTTCGGAGATCCCACCTGTCGTGTGACAAAATTACACTTCATGTCTTCGAGAGCCCTCATTCTGCATATTGCCCGTGTCCATGACAAAAATTAACACCGTTAGACTAGACAAATGCCAGACCGTTGGGCCAAAAAATTGAAGGCTATATTACTTATTTTTCATGTCGTGAGTTTCTAAAAATATGAACATCATTGAAGTTGCATGAAAGTTGATATTCTTTAGATGTATGTGACTTCAATTTATTTGATGTTTATTAATAGTTGTATTTTAAATATTGGCTGTACGTCATATTATTAGTTGTCTTTTTTATATTCTTGATTTCAATTTACTACACGTAAGCATATTAGTCTACGAATGTAAAAATTATTTCCTTAATTTTAAGGTTTAACTACAATGCCATTTATATATATTTTACTAATCTCTGATGGCACTATAAAACTTTTCATATTGTTTCTTGATTTAGTATTCGGCAAAAAGTAAAAAATTTAGGGACGATCACAAATAGAAACGCCAGTAATAATTAATACACATGAAGGATTATAAATAACCTTCTTAACCCCGGAATAATGTTTTAAATAAAACAATATACTTCAAGCCTTTTGTACTGAAACTAGTTACATATGCTTTTTAAGAGGGCGAGTTAATAATCCTCAAACTACAGATTACATTTAGAAAACCAATGCACTAAATGTCGGAAGAAATAGCTTATTCATATAACCTTTATTTAGTACGCAAGAGATTATCTTCTATTATAATAAACGGAAATTTAATTCACCTGAAATATGAAACTTTGATACTATAGTCCAGGTAGAGCATCCAGTCGCGAATTTTTCAAAATTAAATTTAATTCTTTATTTATAATTTTTTTATCGAAAAGAAATGGCATATTGTGTTTCAGCGGCATTAGAGTTTTTTTACCCGATTGAAACGAAAATTGGGCAATTAAGGTTAAAAGACCACATACCAAATTTCATTTATCTAAGTAGTTGCGTTTGGGAATTATAGTGTTCACAAGCATGCGATTACAGAAACCGACCGACAGTCAAAGTTTCAAGGGATTTCTTCCAAAATTTAATACGGGCCTACATTCCTAATTTTTGAAACTGTGTACCAAATTTTATCTATCTAGCTATTGAGTTTTGAGTTATCGTGTTCATATGAACCCTAACAGACAAATTTCCCGTTTACGGACTTTATCCAAAAATTGATTGAAATATACTAATTTTGTATAAAGTCTATACACCAGATTTCGCCTTTCTAGCTTTAACCGTTTTTGAGTTACCGTGTTCACAAACAAAATTCCAAAATTGTGTTTTTCGGACTCAGGGAGGTCTAAAACGTGGAGATTAATCAAAATCTCGTGTTGAAATTTACGATCGACGATTATAATACTTTCTCTTTGTATACTTCGTTTACTAGAAAGTAAAAACGATCAAACTGAAAATGTCAAGGAGTAAAGTGTTGAATTTTTTTTCTACAGACAATTTTTTTGCAAACTGCAAAATCAAAGAATAGGAGAAAAAATTCCTATTCGAAATTATGGGTGCCTTTTCACAATTTATAAATGTCTTGGACTTTATCGTGTGATATTCAAAAACATTTTGGGCCTTTTCTATGCAAATATAAAGGAATTTTAACTAACATAAAACTGATACTTTACTGTTTTCCTAAAAATAAATATAGATCTAATTCAAATATATCATACAGCTTGGAAAATAAATAAGAGTCTCATTATATCCATTCAAGTTCAGAATGAAAATAAAAACCTGTATATAAATCAGAATTTTATAAAAAATTATCTTTACAAATCACAGCGCACACAAGATTGTGATAAAACACACTGTAGCACATGTGACGGTGGGTTTGGAAATAATTCAATGCCTGAGACTTACTTATTATTAGAGTACTGTCTCCAAACTCGTTAATAACGTGTCGGATGCATCATAGGTTTGTAACACATATTAGTGGATTCTTGTCTCATAGCATTTTATTAAAATTCAGCTCATTGGCATAAGAGCTACCAAAAAGCAATGCAATTCAGGCATTTGGATTTGATCACTTAATGAAGAATGCATATCAGCAAAACTATAACGCTCAAGGAACTAGTTCATAAGTACTCATTGATATTTTCTTGAAATGGTTTTGTGTTCTTACATTTTGAAAATGAACATTTTCACTGACTATTGAAATAACAAACTGCAGATGTTATCAGACTCTTAATAAGATAACTAAAGTCTGTTAAGATCACTCAAACGTTAAATTTAGTTGATATTATTCTTTGATTTTCCATATACCAAAATTTTCTCTAACAAAAATACAATATTTTAAAACATAAAAATAAAATTTTCATCCCTTTTCTTTAACATTTGTTTCAATGTTTGCTCAAAGTGAGCAAAAAATAAATTGAATAATATTTGAAAAAATAATTGTTTTTTTTTCGAATTTATTTCATTTTGATGAATTAAAGAAATTCTAAGTAGTGTAATATAGAAACTCATCTAGAAAAAAACTGTTATTGTTTTAAAATCACACCTAAACCTTAAAGTTATTTTTTCAATTCATGTTAAAACGAAATAAACAACCCTCTTTTCTTATCACCCCGGCTTCTCAAATGTTTCTATGGCAGATAGGGGTATTGAAAGGATTGGGCCACAAAATCCATTTTACTTAAATTCGATTAAAACATTGTATCATTGAAATAAAATCTTATATACATAAGTGTATTACGGGAAAACAAAACATAATACAATTTCCAGTCAGGCTGACAAATATTAAACGAACTTATACAGAATCCAATTCCGGACACACACACAAGAAAAAAAAATCCAAACCTGACCTTTTAAGAAAGAGACACTCCAGCTGACTGAAAGAAGACCTCAATGCAGATAGCGTTAAAATGCCCCAAGCCAAAGGGGGTGTGGGGTCTTGGATCCTGTGGTATCTCTGATTTGCAGTAAGCACTTCTTATCAGCACTCATTGTGTCGACCGCTACTCTACCCCGCTAATCACTCAAAATGTCAAACCAAATAAGGGGGAAGAAATTCGGAAAAATACGTTTCTCGCACTTCAGAGACAGTTCACAAGAGACGTAAATATCCGGTCTGACCGCTTTCGGCGTGTCTCTGACCACACGTTGAAATACGTGTTTACCGCTTATGGGGTAGTCCAAGGTCGACGTAGAAATAAGTGTGAAACGCTCAGAGGGTTAAACCCCCATACCCCCTGCGCACCCGAGGACTTTTAGTATGTCGTTTAGGACACTACCTCCAACAACTGTGCCAAATTCAAAACTACATTATTTTCTTTTTCTATTTTTCCTTCGTTGACTGGAAAACAGTTAAATATATTTTATTTTGTTTTCTTACGAATACGCAATGTCTCTGAGTGATGCATTTGTTTCCAATACGGCTAAACAGTAAACCTCATTATATGAAATTGATAACAACGGAAAAAATAACGAGGAGGCTTTGCTTTTAAAAAGGAAAAGAATTTACGTTAGAAGAAACATCTCTCGTTTCTGCAATAAATTCAACATTAATGGTTCACAGGAAGAAACAGATTATACTGTCAGTCGCCTTTCAGAAACGTTTAAAGAGTTAAATATTTTAGATGACAAAATCCAAGCCTTACAATCTGATGACGAATTTGAAATGGATATACTTGAATGTGCAGATTATGAAGATAAGACAAAATTAACTATATTTAAATCTTGAAAAGCTTTAGAAAATTTTAAAGAAATTGAAGTTGCAAACATCGATCTGACGTCAGACGCCGCCTTCTTGCCAAATGAGGCGATGAACTTGCCATACTCTCCCTTTTCTTCATCCTACGCCAGCGGTATCTCGCCAAATGCGTCTATGCCTTACAATTCAATCCACTATAAAATTACCTACAATGAAAATAGAACCCTTTGACGGTGATATAGAAAAAATCCATATGTTTCTCGAACAATTTTCTTCTGCAGTCGATTTGAACCAACAACTTTCTACAATAGATAAACATGTCTATCTAAGAGGCTATTTGAAGGATGAACCGACGCGTTTGGTTGATGGAATAAGCATAACTGCTGAAACGTATGAAACAGTGAAAAATATCTTAAAAAATAAGTATGGCGATAAAAATAGAATTATCCAAGCTCTTTTAGATTTATTTGGAAAATATAACGCCTGTTTCTAAGCCAACGCTAATGTCTCTGAATAATGTTTTTATGGAGTGAAACAGGAAGCTTGAAGCTTTAACTGCTTTGGGAGAAGATATAAATGCATACGGCGAAATGTTAATGCCCAAAATTCTACGTACTTTCCCAGATGATGTTTGCAGACGCTGGATCATCCACCCCAAACGGGAAAAATATCAGAAAGTCACATTTCAAAACTGCGAGAATTTCTCTCTTAAGAAGTTGAGGGTGCTCTTACTACCTTGAAAATTAAAGGTGAACCAACCGAAAAGTCTTGTGCCTTGCCATCCACAGCAGCATTTACTGTTAACTCGAAGACTCGACACAAGCCAAAGAATTATTCAAAGAAACCATCGCCCTTTTGCCCGTTTTGTAATGTTGCAGGACATTGGCCCCAGGAGTGAAAATCTGTCACTGGTATAGGTGTTCGAGTACAGAAGCTCAAGACTACTGGTCGTTGCTTCTTGTGTACCAACATAATGTGAGGAGTTGTCCTAGAAAGGATAAAGCCTTCTGTATCAAGTGCAAAAGGAAACACCATGTTTCAATTTGTAAAAATTCCAACCCTGACCTTATTCCTTTGACAACTGCAAATCAAGTAAACATTTTTGCATCAAATGTTACTCATTTACAAACCGCAAAGGTGTTTATTACTGGTCCACAGTAATTGCTAAATTAACACGCTGTGTTCTTAATGGTGGTTCTCAGTCTAGTTTTGTTTCTACTTGTCTAGTAGATATTTTGAATTTAAAAGTGATCAGCACTGAAAACCTAGCGGCTCGGGGATTTAAGTCTCATTCAAGTGAAACGCAACCTCGAAGAAGAGTTGAATTGGAATTGTCCGGTATTTGGAACAAATCAAGTGTTAGCTTAAGTGCATTTGAGAGCTCTAATACGTATGCACCTCATCAAACTGTTCTCTATTTACGTTACTCTTTTTGCTCTCCAAAAGAAACTGAAACTTGCTGATCCATATGAAAAAACAGAAAATTTACCAATCAAAGTTTTGATTGGAGTTGATTTTTACTGGATCATGATGACTGTTAAACCTTCTAAGAAGCTGACTGAGAGTCTAGTTTTGATGCCTTCCATATTTGGATTGATTCTTAGTTGTTCTAGATCAATAACCAACATAAATTTTGATAAAAAAAATCTGAAATTCACAACATCTGTACGGACAAAATAACCCTGCAAAAGGACGATGAAAATGTACGAGCCTTTTGGGACCTGGAGACTCTTGGAATTGAAGCAGGCCAAGAAAAAGAGATGTCTACGCTTAAGAGAGAAATTTTGAAATAGTTTCACGGCTCTTACAAGGTGATGGATGGCAGACGTGTCGTTAAATTGAAATGGAAAAAAGACTGGACTCTCTCATCAGATAATTATGATGTTCTTTTACAACGTTTGAAGAGCTTACAGAAGAAGTTTAAAAACACGGATTTTAAAACTGAACTAATGGAAGATTACATTAATAAGAATCAAGTGGGGATCGCTCCAGAAACACCAGTAAATGAATCCAGAACATTTTATCTACAACATCATGTTGTTAAAAGGAAGAAAAATCAAAATGTAAAATATCGTATTGTGTTTGATGGATCTTCCCACTCACCAGAAAACCCATCCTTGAATGAAGTTCTTGAGCAAGGGCCAAATCTATTGCTAGAAATTTTAGCCACATTATTACGTTTTAGACTACACAAACAAGCAATAATTTGTGATGGTAGTCAAGCCTTTCTACAGCTGACATTGAGTGAGGAAGACCGAGATGCAACAAGAATTTTATGGTTTAGGACTTAAAAGGATGCATATGGGAAAATACACCTTTTGAATGATATCCTCATTTACAGATTTTCGCGTTTACCATTTGTTTTGAGCTCTAGTTCTTTTCTTTTATCAGCAAGTCTTCGAGAATTAGTAAGTACGAACTCTGATACTTACCCCTTGGAAGCTAAACAACTTACAAAAACTAAACAACTAGCATTTTCATGGACAATTTTGTTATGGGAGTATGTACAGAAGATGAGGATTCAGCTCTCTAATCTGAGATGAAGAATTTAATGTCATTGATAAGCCTTCATTTGTCAAGTGGACAACTAATTCACAACGATTAAGAGGAATGTGGAGTTCAAAGCAATTACAGAGGTTTCGGGTGTAAAGTGGAACTCTGAAAAGACACATATCTAATGAGTGTTAAATACATTAACCAATACTTACTGGAGCCTGCTTCTTAAATCAGTAGCCAAATTTTATGACCCATTGGATTTCTTTGCACCTACAATGTTCTGGGGAAAATTCTTTTCCAAGAATCATGGCTGAGTGGAGTCCAATGGGATGAAAGTCTTCCTCCAAATATTGTCAAACAGTAGAACAAATGGATTTCTAAACTTTCATCACTGAATGACAAAGGTATACCTAGTAGAATCGGACAATCCCCTTCACCAGATTATTCTTTACAAATATTTTGTGATAGTTCCGAAAGAGCTTTTGGAGCTGTGTTGTACATTCGTTTTCAAGAAAGCAAAACAGCTGAAGTCCAGTTGTTATGTAGTCGTTATAAACTTTCTGCATTTAAAAGGATCACGCTTCCTCGACTTGAGCTGATGGAGTGCCTGATTGGAGCTTGCTTACTTCATTATCTATGTTCTAACACTGCATTGGATCGCAATGCAGCAACACTGTGGACTGATTTAACTGTAACGTTAAGTTGGATTCAAGGGAATCCAAGTTGTTGGAAACCATTTGTCTGCAACCGTACAACAGAAATACTTCACTATACGACACCAACACAGTGGCGACATTTTCCAGGATCTCAGAATCCAGCGGATCATATTTCAAGAAGCATTTCACCGGCCGAACTCTCATCCCTGAATACTTGGTGGAATGGTCCCGATTGGTTTATTCAACATCCGGACAATTGATCTATGGAATCAGACTCATTGAAAGAAATTACCCAACGCACAGCTGAATCTCGGAAGCCAAAAGTGAAACCCTTGTTCACTGCAACACTTCAGCCTGTTATAAACGCCTCATACTTCAGCTCATACACTAGACTTCTTCGAGTTACAGCTTGGGTTTACGTTTTCTAAATAATTGCAAGTACAAGCACCGGTTATCGCAGGATTTAACTTCAGATGAAATTGAAAAGGCTAGAGTCTATTGGATACTTTTCGTTCAAAAACAGTGCTTCCCTGCCGGAATAAAAGCACTTGAAAATTCAATGTCATTACCTACTAAATCAAATATTGCTCGCTTTAACCCTTTTCTTCAGGAAAATCATTTACGACTTAGAGGCAAATTTCAGTTCGCACCGGTTACTTCAGAAGAGAAACACCCCTTGTTATTTGATGGTTCTCATCATTTTGTGCAATTTTTCAAACGCCACACTAATGTGCGTCTGCATCACTTGGGTGTTAGAATTGTTCTTTCAGTACTACGATCGAATTATTGGATTCTACGTGGACGTGAAGCAATGAAACGATCTACACACTGTTACATACCATGCAGGCTTTCTAAGGCGCCTCGTAGTACCCAGATTGAAGCTCCACTTCCAGCGTATAGAATGACTCCTTGCATTACATTCTCAACAACAGGGATTGACCTCGCAGGCCCATTATATGTACTTAATTTTAAATCTTTGGACACTACCTACATTGCATTGTTCACATTCTCAAAATCGCGAGCATTGCAAATTGAGCAAATTTGACAACGGATAAATTATTGATTGCATTACAACGATTAGTTGGTTGACGTGGATTACCCCATAATATCTATACCGATAATGCCATCACCTTCCATGCTGCAAACAGATAATTGATTTCTTTTTGTAATGGTTTAACTTTAACTATGGTACAACAGTTTTATGCCGGTATAAAGTGGAAGATCATTGTTTCACGGACGGCTTGGTGGGGAGGTTGGTGGGAGCAGTTAATCGGCTTGACGAAGCAATGCCTCAGAAAATCGCTTGGCCGAGCCCTCATAGACGAAGAAGGTCTTCAAACAGCATTGATAGGAATAGAAGCCGCTTTGAATAGTAGACCTCTAGTCTATGAGCAGGAAAATGACAGCGATGAAATACTAACGCCAGCTCATGTCATGAGAGGCAAGAAATTAATGTTAGGACCCTCCGATCCGGAACAGAAGATCACGAATCTCACAAGCAATTACAGGATTCAGCAGGACTTACTGGACACCTTTTGGAGAAAATGGTCTAAGGAGTATTTGTTACAACTGAGCACCTTCCATCAGGTACGCAATAGCGACAAATCGTATCACGTCCGAGAAGGAGATGTCGTGTTATTGCATGAAAACGTAACGCCCCGACACATGTGGAAATCATGTGTGTTAGAATTCGTGATGGGAAGGTTAGATCGTGCGTATTACGTCTTGTCGATAAAGAGCTAACTCGTCCTATTCAACTGGTCATACCTCTGGAGGTTGACCAGGGCGAGGAGGATATCCGGTTCACGGCCTGCGATGCGGTAGTAAACAACTAAAAGTAAGAAATAACTGTAACTTTGACTCTCCTGTGTTCTATGATCCAGTTTCCTTAATGTTAACCTGTAATATTCTTTGTCTTCTTATTTTATATATCAATGAGAAATAAATACGTTTGATACCCAAAATGCATGCACGAATTCGATTACTATAATATATATAATGTGGCTGCTTCTGCAGAAAGTCATAATATATGTTTATATGGGATTTAAGTCAGTTTTTAAACAAAATCTTAGAAATTTACTTGAGATGATAGATAAATGTTGCGTTTAGAATATTTATTTAGAAATAAGCCTCAAAATCTTTATCTATTGTGAGATGACCAGAACAATATTTCACCCAGCATTCCCTATCTAAATTGTGATTCGAATACCGAAAGAACATTTGGCATGAATGATTTCACCATATTAGTGAATATATCTTTTATAGAATCCCGTTTCTTACTCAGAATCTTCTACTTACGAAAGCATCAATGGTAAAATAATAAATGAAATAGATATTTCAGAGATGTTATAATATTCTTTATTAAATTATACTCATAAAAAGGCATTGAACTATTAAATTAAATTAACTAATACTGCTTTTCACTTATTTATATCTTTATACTATCGACAAAGTCAAATTGTCTTTGTATACATATCTGATGTAGAAATCTATTTCAAACAAACGATACATTTGAATCTATTTCACCGAACACAATCTGAACCAACATCTTTCAACCTTTCCTGAATATTTGTCCAACGCCATCTTCTCCAATAGCTTCCATTCTCCATATTCCTTGGATATTTAAAACTGCACAAATTAGTCCAATCCATATCCTAGAAATGAATAATAGAGTTATGGAATCCCCCAGACCTTTGAAGGTAACTTAATACCTCTTCGGAAAAGCGATAGTTATTTACAGATACCCTTTTAAATTCATTCCGCTGCTTTTAGATTAGGTGTTCGTAATAGAATAGCGCTGTAAATTGCTGCGTCTCGATTAATTACATAAACTGAAAAGCTTTCAACGGAGTGCTTAAAGAGTCGGACTAAGAATCGAGGTTGTCATTTACCGCTCTGGAGCATTTATTGAAATAAATGATTTGTAGGAAGAATTTATCTGAAAGCTATTACGCCTTCGGATAGCAAAGAATTTGCTAATTAAGGAATATCATATATCAATTGGTTGAATAGGGCATAAACTTGTTGGCTTGTTATTGCATCGACTTTATTTCTAGAAGATTGCTTATACATACAATGATTTCGAAATTTTATTCTTCTTTAAATTAAATTCATTTTAAAGCCACCTAGTTTTTTTAATTATAAATGAATTACCTTTACTTCAATCCTATGACAAATGTACTTCTACTTCGAAAGAGTCGCACTATTTCAAGAGCCTCAAATTCGGTACTTTTCCTGTTTCCGAACTATAAAAACTACGCCGCGTCTTTGCAACGGTCTCTTTTTTCAGTCATATAACGCACTTAGCACGACGTGCCGTTTCCGCGCGTAATTCTTTACTCCTGGCCATGGCTTTAGTATTTCAATAGTCTTAAAAAATCTTATCTATAAGTAAGTACTCTACGACTAATTTAATTATGCCTACTTTTGAAATAAACTGTTTTGTACTTTAACGAATGCAACTTTCTTCGACTGCCTCTACACTTCACATATCATTATATAAATTTCTAGGCATCAAATTTAAATTTTAAAAGTTTCCGTTAACCCTTAAAGGAAACTAGAAATGCGTAAAACTGTGTATATTCTTGCTTCAGGTCAAAAGACGAAAACTTATTGTCATCATTTTTAGTTTTGATTCTCTCCCTCCGAAGCAATAAAAGGAAAGGAAATACTTTTACTCTATCAGAAAAAGAACAACAGGGTTTGACTTAATTTATTGAATGCTACAGTTAAAAAAAACATAAGAAAGGGGCAGTTCGGGTCCGCGCCGTAGATTTTTTTGAAAACGTCGGGATGAAATCACAAAAAATAACGGGAGGCTGTCTTTTTCAAACAGCCATTGATGTTAAAAGAGTAGGACTAATTTACTCGCTTGACGATTTTCAAATTTTTTAACGGAGATATAGAGGATCTCCCATACAACATTTTTGATGGCATTTTGGTGTGTGAATCAAATTCTTTCCTGGGGCCCCAATGGGAGGAACGTAGTCCTACGTTAAAACAAGTGTTTCGTATTACTTTGTAATTTAATTATCAATCCCTTAATACGATATTTACACAGAATAGTATAATGGTTGCAGAATAGATAAATCACAAGCTACCACAGACCCTTGCTACATGCGATACACTTGTGATTTATCCATTCTGTAACCATTATACTACCCTGTGTAAATATTGTATTAAAGAGATTGATAATTAAATTACATATTAATACGAAATATTTATTTTATGATTTTATCCCGAGGTTTTCACGAAAAATATGCGTCGTGGACCCGAACTGTGCCTTTCTTATGTTCTATTTAGAGTAGCTTTTGTTGGCGCCATCTGTTGACAGTATATAGAACTACATTTTGCGTGTGCGCAGTAAAACATTATTTATTACAAATGCTCATATTTCCAGTAATATTCAAATTTTTGAATTCAAATATTAATACAATGTTTCTTGTACATATTGTCAAGTATTCTGTAAGTTTCGTAGAATTCGAAAGAGAAGTCTGCATGTTATAATAAAAAAAACATGCAGATTTTGAAATTATCAATTTAATATTGATTTTTACTTATATTCTGATAAATATTTTTATTGTCTCACTTTTGGTCCTAGTAATACTCCTCAAACTCTTTAAAATGACACCAGAATCAATCTCCTCCGCGTTTCCACGCTACACTTATTTATAACCTTGCATAAATCTAATCCATAGCAATCACGCGCATGCGCCTACACTAGTACGATGAAGTCACAGGCAAAACAAGTATTATGCGACAAACTCTTAAAGATATGATTTGTTGTGGGGTCAACCATTCTTTTCGCATAATTAGTCTCGTAGTTATTAGCTATTCAAATTCGACTGTATTTTGTCACACAAGAAAGTTCGACCGACTATTACTGTAACGAACGGAAAGACGGTTTCAAGTAAAAAAAACATTTCCTTCCAAGACATTCAAATTAGACATAGTTCATGATAATGAGATACATCCTTATTAGCACAAGATGTCTTACGATATCTCCACGATGTTCATACGATATTCTGAATGCCGTACAACATCGTAAAGATATCGTATGTATGTTGTATCGTATGTAGAGATAAGAAAAATATTACTATTTTCCCCGTCCTCAATTAGTTTAATGGCTTGGACAGCTTGGACCGCCTGACTATCTCGAAATAATGCACATGCATTTTATTTCATTCTCGTTATAACTTGTTTAGCATAAATCAAATTAAGATACCCAGGGAAAATTATAAGTATGTATATTATTACAGTTATTTATTTAATAAGGTTTGATAAAATCTCAGAATTCTCAGCTAGTTTGCAAACATTTATTCGATACATTAAAACTGTATCTGATAAGGGATGGCAAAAATGAACAAAATGTGGTTGGTATTCAAGGTAAAAAAAAATTCAAAAATATAGTATTCTCAAAATATTATTAAATATTCTCGGTTTCGGTTAAGTCACTCAAGTTATGGCTCTAATAGTCATACATAATTATCATTCGTAATATTACGATATAAAGTAGTTGGCAATTCGATTAAGTGTGCTTTACTTATTTACATATGTTGGAATTGCATCATTAATATCAATGACTATATTTGAATAAATTAAATGTAATCGGCGTTAAAAACCATTTATTATAATACATGTTTATATTTACATTACTAATAGGTTACGTCATAATTATAAATGGTTATTTTGAAATAGATCGTTGAGAATTGATAGATTTGTCTTTCATTGTGAATTCTAATTTTTTTAACCGTGATAAGTTTAATGAAGATATATTTCATTTCTAATTTTTTTTATCATTTAGAATTACAAAAGAGTTGTTCTTTATTATTTATTCATTTTATTTTTAATGTTATTTTAATTTGCCAGTAATTGTAATCAGCTTCTCTCTCTCTCTCTCTCTCTCTTTCCCAAATGCATTGTCATATCCTGTTGTGTCTTATTCTATTTATTAACAAGAAAGTGAGCCTCAGCGGTTACCCTTCTGTGTATTTTCAATTTATTCTTCACCTTTTATTGGCAAAAAATTCTTAAAATATTTATTCCATTCAAAATGGGCTAGCTTTAAATGACTAAGTACATATGTTAATATTCAAGTTGCGGTTCCTCCGCATTCATTTATAAGATTGTTTCAAAATGAATTAAGTGTTTAAAGAACTTTAATTTATCAACATAAGTATCCTCATGAAAGTTGCAACCAATCAAAATTAATTACTTTTAAATAAATGTTTTTTTCAATTTCAATTATTATTTTTGTAAATCAGTATTGTATTTTATATTTTTATGTATTGTAAGTTGTTTTTTATTGCTAGAGAGTTGCAATTTTATTACTTAAAACTCCTATTCAAAATGTTTTGAATATATAGAATACTCAAGAAAATGTCTTTTATGGAAATCATAGGAAACAGGCGTCTAATTTTCTTTGATGCGGAATAACTGAGGAAGACCTTTTCCCAACGCTCGCAAGCAATTTATGAGATTGTGAATTTAGTGTTATCAGTCTTAAATATATTTTTAATTTTAAACAAATAAATATATAAATTTTCTGGCACGTATCAAATTTGCATGCTGATTGACATTTCATGCTTTTTCAAATAGCTTAATTTCAATTTTAAAATAAATTGCTCTTTATTTAAAAAAATGTTGATTCCGTAGTAGTTATGCTAAAATTCCTATAATAATCACAGATCTATTTCTCCTTTAACCTGTATTAAAGAGGAGCTGACAAATCTCTGCTCTGTCAAGTTAAATGTATTGAAGTACTCACAGAGATTCTTAATCTAAAATAGGAAAAGCAATCCGTCTTTTTGGAAATTCCAAAGTCCGGCCAAAAATAAGTAAGGCACTCTAAAAATAGTTGAGGTCGTCTTAATCTTAGCACTAGAAGGAGTTAGATGAAAAAAATACCAGAGCAGCCCAGCCCAAAATTAGAAATAGCTTCTCGGGAATCTTTTAAGAATTTTCTAAGTTCTTCTATTTACAGTACAGAAACCTCCTTGTTTCGTCTGAGGAACCTATGTAGCTATTTTTATATCTTTTTGGAGACTATCAGTATGCTGTTACGAAATGCAGGGGAGTACATTTGTTTTTTCAAAATTTCAAACAAATTTCAAAATGTGAGAAGCATAAGTGTCTTTGTCGTGGTGAATGTCACCACAAGTATATTTTTTCTCATTTCATTTCTAAAGCGGTTGGAATCAACTCAGTAACGGGGAAACAGCAGGAAACAACAAAAGAATCATTCTAGATTTTTTGCAACTCGCACTTAAAAATTTTTTCCGAACAATTTTCCCTTTTCTGAGAAAATCTCTATTGACTGTTTTGGTAATTCTTCCACTTATTTTCTTCTAGAATCATTCTGCTTTGTAACCCTAATGTGTTTAGAAACTTTTTAAAAAAATTTGTACACTAAAGATCAATGTAGAAAACAGAGTATTATCGAGTTTAGAATTCTAACATTTTATTAACCCTTAAAATCCCGATTTTTTAAAAAATTTATTTATAAATATTTTTGACTTTGATTTCTTGAATATTAAGGTAAAAATACTTTAAAAAATCCAATTTTATTTTAAGTCTTATTTGTGGCTAAAAACGGTTTATTATCAACTGGCAACACTTGGCTTTATTTCAGAAAACAATTTCCTTGATAAAATTCTATAATGTCAAACATAGGTGAATTTTAAAAACTAATAAGAATAATGAGGAATTTCCTTCAATATTTTAGAATAAAATATGGCATTCTCAAGCGTACAAAGAAAGAAAAAAATACAACCGCGATTGTAAAACATTAATTTATTATTATTTTTTTCATCATCACTAAAGCTGCCAACGGTATAATTAATAATAATTAATAATATAACGGTATTAATTTAATAACATTTTTAATATGTATACCATTGACAACAACAGGTGCAAGAGCATTTTTGGCGAACAGGATGATTTAATAGCCAGTAGCAATATTTTTGCTTTATGTCCGCCATGTTTTTTTAATTGTAGCAGGAAGCCCGATTAACGACATTAAAAACCACTGGACTAAAAAACTTCATTATATTTACGGATAATGAATTTCTTTAAACACTACAGAATAAAATATCCTGTTCTCAAGGGTACAAACAAAGCTAAGAAGCCCCAAGTGAATCTTGACCATTTTTAGTCCAATTTTCACAACTTTCTGCCCATTGAGACGACAGAAGATGTCAATTCAGAGTTACAAGACTTTGCACACTTTTTAATGATGGGAGTTCGCAACTTTTCCGCACTACCGCTTAAAGATCTAAGATGCTTCGACTTTTTCGACCCACCCTATTGAATACTCATGTGCTGAGAAGCAACTAACGTTCATGCCTACGTTCTCGTAGCATGTGTGCGTGATCAGCACCACCTAGGATTAGCTTCGGTGGTTTCTGTTGGTGTTGATCGTTCGCCGTTGCTCAGCGTCTTCGATCAACATGGCTTCCGGCAAAGAGAAATGCAAGTCTTTGTAGCTGCCACATTTATTGTTTGAATTAGATTTTAAAGAAAAAGAAAACAAAGACGCTGGTGAATTATAAGATTGCACAAAAGACAAAATTTCAGCACATTATTAAATGACTTACCGTTTCAAAAGACATCAGGTCAATTTAAATATTTTGTTGGATATATATGCATAGTGATGTGTGTGTGTGGGGTGGGAATACCCAAAAACTAGGAATTTTGGAAAGAAAAAAGTATTTGCGAATGACGGTTCAAAATGAAATATATAAAATTTATAAACACACAAAAACTGGATATTTGATAAAAAGAGTTGCGAATGGTAATTCAGAATGAAACATGAAAAAACATTATATATATTAATTAAAGTTTTGATCAAATTATGAAAAAAATTACTTGCTCTCAGGATTGAAAATAAAATATTCTACAGCTTAAACGGGATCGGAGCATAATTTACTTTTTCTGGTTTGAAGCAATAACGCAAGAGAATAATAATTTTTAAATCTGTTTTATGTTATGCAGACAGTGCCAGTGAAGCTTCGTATTCTTAGCTTTCTCACAATGCCATGCTACAATTCATCCATATTTGTTTTGATTTAATGAAGAGTTAGTCACTCACTTGACATGTATTAATATTACTTTAAATTTTATACTGAAAATTAAAGATGGTAAAGAGAAAAAGGAACTGCTTGAAACTCTTTTAATATTAAGAAGGATAAAAGTGTACAATATTAGTACTGTAATACTGAGTACAAACATGCCAAAGCAAGCAAAATGGAGAAACACATTAAAAAAATGTTTCAAATGTCTTGTTGGTTTGAAGAAGGGTTTTGAAATGGCTACAATGGATAATGAATATTTTTTTTAAAAAATTCCCAACCATGAACACTATATCAAACCTGGGGTTTCAAGAACATTTAACCCTCTTATATCGAACGAGGCGGTCCCGGTCGGTCTAAAAATCCCCCCCCTTAACAGCGACGAAGGCCGGTCTGAGGCGGCTGGGTTCTTTTGAGGGGAGATGAGGTTCTTAGTCGCTTAGGAGATAAGCGCGTTAGGGAGGGCCATTTATCCTTGCCAACCCCATCCCATTTCCTTGAGCATTAAGGGAAGGTTATAACAGGGGGTGGGGTGGTAGGGAAAATGACCGCCAAGGTTGGGAGAGTCCAATTCCTGTCGTTTCCTCTCAAAAAGTCCCGGTTTTAAAGGAGCTAGAAGAAAGGACTCGCCTTGGGATTAAAGAGTTAAGTATTGATATTGATGATAAATGGCTCTAAACACGGGGATGCAAGTGGTGTAATGTAATGTAATGATACAGATGAACAACAGCTAGCAAGTAAAATGTCTAATACATATTCAAATAATACAACAGTTTTAGCAACAAGAAGTTCACATGCACTATCACTTTTAAAAAGTGTAACATCTCTTAACTTTTGTCTTTGACTAATTCTTCCAAAAAAGAATTATAAAAAATTGTGTCTTTCACTTTAGTTTTCCATTATCAGTTGTCTATCATTTTAAAACAAAATTCAACATTTTCTCGTTTTAATTTAGTTAAAATAACTATTTTTAAAAAGCAGCAAATACATTATTATTCATTTACTCATTGTAATTAAAAAAGGGTGAATCACATATTTATGCAAGATGCAGTATCACGTTGGTTTTTTCAAATTTATTTTTTAAATTTTTTATAAAATTTTAAAAGTTGTAAAAAGTTCATATGTTTCTAGATTTCTTTTTTACCTTACCCTACATACTTTATACTCAAAATATATAGCAGTATCATTATTATATACTAGTGCATGTATTATTGATGTATTGTATTTGATTAAAAAATAAATAACCATTTTTGGTATTTAACCTTAAAAATAAAAACCTGGGTATTTTACATCAGTATATATGTAGTTTTTTTAGTTGGGTATTTTAGTAGTAGGCTGTTCAGACGTTCATTCATCCATTGATATTAACTATGAATATCAATGATGAGAACACTCAATTATGAAAATAATGTAGATGAAACAAATTATGCTGAAGATGGTGAAATAATTTTGAATCAGCCACAATTCAAAAATAAATGCCATTATCATCTAAGAAAAACTGACAAACATAATCATATGTTGGGGGGAGACTATTTTTTGTCAAATTGATGTCATCCTAGTCTTTTTGGCATTAAAAATATTTATTTTTTAATCTGACCTTTATTGCTATTACTTCAATGCTATTTATTACTATATATCACTGTAGGTCAGCAAATAATTCAATTTTATCATTTGAAACTGTATTAGATTTGAATGTCCATTTTAACCTACATGAGATAAAATGGGTATACAAAACATACATTTAAAAACTATCTCCATGCAAATATATATACATCAAATTACTTTCGAAACATTTAATATTTCTCTTAACATCTGCAATGTAAAACAAACAAAATTTTAGTAAACAATATTTTTGACAAAACCATTGAAGTGAAAATCTGAAAGTAGAATCATATTCAATCATATGATTCTACTTTCTTTTCTTATAATTCTCATATTATAAACCCATTTGACCCCGCCTGTCCCTGGTATATTTTTTGTGAATGATAGTGTTTTTGTAGAAACTTTACCTTAAATTTTCACTGCAGAAATTAAAAGTTTTCTCCATTTAGAAGTTTTAAAAATGTATAGCAAATTTTTTTACCTAGTATAATAGATTCATAAGATGCCTTTTAAAAAATTTATACACAATAAGAAAATTTTTTGAGGTTCATTCAATTTTTTAAAAGCAAAAAATTCAAGATATAAATGAAATTAAAAAATAGGTATAATTTAAGACCTCAATGACACGTCAAAAAAGTATGCATGGCACACATGAACCTGAAATAATTTATGTATATAAACAAATTGTGTTTGCTTTAAATATCTGTAATAAGCTAAAATTATTATTACACAGAAAACATTGAGGGGTAAATTTTAAATTAACATATATAGGTTTTCTTTCTTCTTTAAAACTAATGTACGTCGATGAAGTGAAGGATGATAACATATTCAAAGAAAATTAATATCTTATTAATCAGGTTTCATTCATTTGACTTTATAATTTCCGCCTGGATATCATATAGTCTCATGTCTGCTTGATACAATATTTTATTTATTTCAACAGTCATTTGTGACTGTCCGATATATATTTTTTATTTTGAATTCAAACTATCACATATAAAAATTCAGCAGTGATTCTCCTCTGTATTCCTTCCTCATTTTTATTGTAGTTTTTGAAAAAGTTTGAAGGCTTCCTCCGTTGGAGGATCTTCCTGGCATCTCTTGCTTTTTGTGGAGGGGGCTCTAGACGTTTTCGTAGATGCAGACGCATTGCATTGTTGTATCCTGATGCAGCACCTCTTCATCCAGATCTCTTTTTTGTTTGAACTACATCAAACTGCTCAACTGCTGTATCGCTAAATTCCACAATATCCTATGAATTTAATACCTTAATAAAGAAAGAATTTTATCAAATTTCCAGAAAAATTATATACAGACCACAATAACAAGTAATTTTAATATTACTGAATTCTATTCTAGTTCATTACTGATGGGAGAATTTGACTCACTATCAGGAGTAGTAATTGCAATTATGAAAGTAAATTTTAGTTTTCTTCTCGCTTTCTGAATGAAATATAACCTTTTGAGAATTCCAGGCTATTTAAGGAATTTATGTGAATAAGATAATAAATTGGAAAAGTTGATAAAAATACTAATACTACCTTTTTCTTTAATATCTAAAGGCAAATTATATATCACTGTTCTACAGTTTTTCTCTTTTTGCTTTTTACAAAAATGTAAATAGCTACCTTTTATAAAATTTGAATTGCTGAACATAAAAGTCACTCTTAATATCCTCTCATGGCTCAGAATTTTGTGTAATTTTACTGTTTACATATAACGCTATGGGATGTTATAATTATGATATGTGAAATGAAACAAAAAATTGGGAAAAGAAATAAAATAGTCACTGTCGTTCTTGTTAAGGTTGCTATCAACTCGAAGCTGCTGCTTGTGATCTTTCTCTCATAAATCATCTGATTGAGTGGCCAAAACCATTTCCACCTCTGAAAAATGTTCATTGTAGAACAGTGATTCAGTTGATAGTGCAATAATTTTTAACAGAGATTGTTACTTACACTTTGTGAATCTATTGTGTTATTTGGCTCATCTTTTTCAAGCAGGAACCTCATTTTGTCGAATGCAAACCATTTTAATACATAAACTTCAATAGCCCCTAGAACAGTATCACTTATGATTTCCAAGGACAGAATTGCATACAAATCTCACACACATAACAAAAAAATGCAATTATATTATTTGATCTTACAAATTCAATTTTTTATTCAATCTAGCTGTGATTGTATATCATCAGTGATTCATTTTAAACAGATCTAATTAATATGATTTAACCGGATAATAAGAAACTAATTACTTGAAATAAATGAAAATGTAAGAACTTGAAATTTTCCAACATAAGCTAGAAACTTCTTTAATTAATAATTGGTGGTTATTTTAAGTCTTGTAAGTCAAAAACAAGTAGTAAATTATAAAACCTTATACTATCTAAAATGTAAAAACTTTTATTCATCGAAGTATGAATACACAGAAATTAATTTACAGTACAGAAGTTGAACAGTTGAATTGTTATTCTAGCAATTTATAAAAACAAAAAGGTTTATAAATTATGTTATGAGCACTGTTCTAAATATAATTTAATATTTATTCAATTGTAATTAAAAATTGAAAAATAATACATACCTTTTCCTGTGCCAATAGATTTCTATCCTTTATCTAAATGGCCCAAACAAGTTTGTCATTTTTTGGTGTTACTCCTTTTTCTTCTCGTCCCAAAGCCGAAGAAATACTAGCTGCGTCTGAATTTTGTAGTGAATAATTAACATTATATTGCTCATACCCTAACTAGGTCCTTGTTCATTAGCCTTTTATACGGTTGTTAACAGAACCAAATCCGCAACAGTTTTATTTTAAGTCCCATAAGCCCTATCTCCTTGTTATTACAAACAAGTGTTAAGAAGACTTGTTGATATTTATATTTTTTATCTTTCCTTCTGTTTTGAAAAAGGTCACCTCGGCCACCTTAAGACTTTGGCCAGCTTCTTCCCAAGAAGGATTAGAGCTTTTGAACGCTCCCTCTAATGATAAAGAGGGGCGGTTTAAGACGAGCTTCCAAGGGCGCATCATTAATAATTCTTAGTTCCGTCAACCCTTCCTTGGATAATGGTTTTCGTTAACAAAGAAATAAAGCTCTAAAACTGAATAATTAAATTCAGGTTCCTCTCTTCCGTGTGAATCTCAATAAACGCAAGATTAAGCAGAATCAGGAAGCAGTTTCTGGTTTGGTGAGCGAGCACAATATAGTTTGCAGAACTTAAAACAAATATCCTTGTTTTGATGTCGCTGTGCAACGACTTAATTTGAATGAAATGAGATTTCAGAAATGCACTTTTAATTCAAATTCCATCATCATTTCAATTAAAAGATTTTTATATCATTTGAATTATGGAGATCTTGCAGTTAAAATTCAAGACACATCATGTGCAACAATGGCTGCGACTCGGGAGGAGGCAGTTGCTCCACACTCTTTGGGGAAAAAATTTAAATATTTATTTCATTTTAGCTGGCTGAAACTATGAATTATAAAAAAATATTTTCCAGGAAAGCTAGCTAATTTTGTAACTGCATTTTTAATTTTTTTTATCTACCCCCTATAATATGGGGTACTTTGTGGTGACTATATATTTTTGCCCCTCCCCCATTTTTACCACCTATTCTCCGCTACTGATGCACAAAAGTGGAATATTTACAAATAAAATATAAACTGAACTCTATAAGAAAACAAAAATAGAAAATCTTTTTCATTTTAGTTTGATTAACAAATCTTACATACTTTTTATAGAAGACAGAAGTATCTGATTTCAAATGCGAAATTAGTGCTCTTTATTAAATTCATTTAACACTCTTTTAGGACGTATCTGGGCAGCATAAGAGATTGAGAATGAATAAGTCGTAGTATATGAATTTGATAGATGGGATAACTTAAATTGTTTTTATAAACTGGGATATCAACTTAAAATCAAGGTAAGTCTAATAGAAACCTTAAGGGTTATCATAAAATGCAGGTAACATAAAATTCTCTACACGAACTTATCCTAACCACATAGTCTGATTCTTTACTTAAGAAGACATAATGTAATGAAAAATACATTTTTCTCTATGAAAAAGTATGCAGAGAAATAAAATATAAAATATATCTTACTGAATATAGATAAAATAAATAGAATCATTATATAAATATAAACAATTACTTCTGACCATTCTGGAACTCAACTTATTCGAACAAATCAAGAAAGGTAACATAACATTTTTAACACATTTTTTTATAGAACTTCATATTTTGATGTTAGAATGAAATCGTCTTATTAATATGTGAAACATCAATTTATTGAAAAAACATAAAACAATTAAATAATTAGAAAGAATTTAAAAATTCGGAAATAAGAACTTGGGAACGATACATCGTCATTTAAGTACAAATTTCGGACAAAAAGAAATCATAGAAATTTTATAATGTTTCCATACAAAATAGAAAAAAATTATGCACTGTGCAAGAAATCAATGAAGTTTTTATGCAGTTTTAAAAAACTCATTTTTTTCAATATATGTAAAAGAAAGAATGCGTAAAAATGATTAGAAAGCTTAAACAACTGACGCAGGTCTGACTAACTTTGAAGACGTATGGTAATTAATGATTGATTGGTGAATTGGTAAGTCAAATATATATGAATTATTTTTAGTTTCAGAAGTTTTATTTTTATAAATTTAATATAAATTTTGCTTATTTTGCAGAGTTACAAATAGCCCATGTTATCATTAAAATGGAATGTAAATTGTTTCCTTTGCTTGTCTGACCTAGAATTTAAGATTTGATCCAAAAAAGATTTAAAACACGTATCAAAATAAAAAGAATACACATGCCAAACCAACAACGAAAGAAAAGAATCTAGATACTTTTATCTATCTAATCATGTTTTCGGATTCTTTCTATAAAATGATTATACCAAGTCATAACTGCAATAATATAAAAGGGAATTGTGCGAGTAATCTGTATTAAATTATCCAGACTAAATTCTAATTTCTAGTACACAAAAATTAGTATGACTAAAGAATAAAATTTTATTGATGCCTTTATCACAAAAAATATCACACTACTAAATCTACAGTCTTAAGAGAGAAAAATTAAAGATTCGTCTGTAAACTCAGACAATTTCGCTTTCATACTCCAACGGTAGTCTTAACATAACTTTTCCATTTTCTCCACTTACTTCTCCACTTCTCTACCTTCTAAATGAAAACCAAAGAAAAGCCGGTCAGTTCTTCTACCATTGAAACAGACAATTAAAGACTAATGTGCATCAAAAGCTTCATCAAGGGAGATCGAAACTCTAAAACAGCAGTAAGATGGAAGAAACTTTTCTCCCCTGAGGATCTCCGACTCTCTGTCTAATATCCGGGCATCCATCTCTTTCCAAGATGTGAAAAGTCCCGAAAACGAATGGCGACCGGTTGTTCATCACCTTCCTCTATACACGTGTTCGCCCTTAATGAACATCGTGACTCCATTGTTACACGTCCACCCCCACCTGTCAACTACCCAGCTCTGTCTCCATTAGCCAGAGGAAAGGAGAGACGTGTTCGAACAGAATACTGCTACATCTATCATAAACGGGATCATTCAAATAAATGATCTTTGATTTAGTTTTACTTCTATGATAAGGAGGAAAGATTTAAATAAATATCTGCACGAAATTTCTTGAAGGTGTAGTGAAATGATTTGTTAATACAAGTTGTTTATTAATTTTCTTGCACAACAAATGCTATAGAGAAAAGAGCCTATAAATAAATTGCTTGGATAGAAATCTAAATGTTTTCCTACTTTTTGCTGTAAGTCTTCAATCTAATTTTACACACTATAGAATTTATTATCAAAAATGTATTTTAGTTTGAAGAACTTGGGAGATACTATTTGGATACTCTTCGGTTGATGTAATAATATTTAGGCCCCATTGAAATTAGTGGTCAATAGCCATAACATAGAATGTGTTGCCTCCTAGGCACATTTACGGAACTAATCACAGTGAACTGTCATATTCAAAATGTGCAGTTCTTCTTTTATATTGACTTTTTAAATTGGATGAATCGGGGCCTGCTACTGAGATGCTACTGCTAGTGAAAACTAGAGTGCACGAGAATAAAATTTCAGAATACAGGTTCTTTAAATTTGACTGCAATGCATTATATTAAACCCGAATTGATTTGAGCTGGAATATTTTTAGAAATAATTCAATAAATTTATTCATAACAACAGTCTTTCATCAAAGGATTTTATGTAGCTTATAAAATTATGGCCTCGTATGAACGGAATCATTAATATAACCAACTTTAAATTAGAGGAAATTTTGAATTCAAAAATTTCTTTTGGAGACAACTTAATAGTTCACAAGCCAATACTTCAAGCCTTTTAATAAAAGTTTTATCGCATTGAAATATGGCAAGTAGGTTACATTAAATTCAAATTTAAAAATATGAATAAAATGAGAAATAAAACCTATCCATCTCTCATGTTATAATACAACTAAGAGAGCAATACTTTTCACAAGGTATATATAGATACATAATTAGCTTCATAAGAAGGGTGATTTTTTATGGCTTAGTGATAATCATATGCACCAAATGGCGCGCGTAATAAGTAATCACTCGTACAGCACCGTAGTAAGGGAAAGCTGAAAGAAACGATACATTTCTTATAACCTTAGCTATAAAATAGTTTTGGGTACTCCTTTCAGTTTAATTCTATAGGACGGCTTTAATTTTCCTAAAAAAATAATTTCAAGAAATTTTTTCTGTGAAAACTATTATTAGATTTTTAATTATATCGTATAATTTTTCAGAATTATTATTTGTAATTAGGCTAGTTTAACAACGCAATGATTTTTAACAACATGTTCGTGAACATGACTAATTTTTCATAGAATCGGGTGCCAAACTTACAGCTCTCTTCTCCAAAGTAGAACATATGTGACAGTATTAAAATAATAACAAGAATATCTATTTCTGCAAGGTTACGTGAGAGTAGGTGAGACAACTGCGCTTGAAATACCCATGAGGATTATTTAGATGTTTCTTTCAAATTTTTGAACTATGGCGAGACGGTGAGATAAACACTTGAACTGGCATTATCTCTCCTTCCTTTAGTAGCTCTTACCTAAATATAGAAGCGACATTTGACTCGAATTTTACAACCGGATCTGTACCAGATTTTTTACCAGATTTGTAATATGACAGATCTTTTATAGAATTGGTACTGGGTAATACGATCCTCCACCCTCAAAGAAGAAATTACGCAACCAATAATAAAATAATAATTAAAATATCTTCTTCGTAATCGTTTTCATCTCGGCTCGTGTAAAGGCTCAAACAATCAAAACTGTTCATCATTGTTATTACAATTCATTTATTTATATCTTCAGTCTTTCTGAAAAATTAATTTGTATTTTTCTTTCATATTCTATGTAACAATTCTATTTTAAACAATTGTAGTCATTCTACCAAATACACTATTAAAAATATTTTGCATTTGTTTCTATTTATCTAACACCTGTTTCTCTAAAAGTTTCTAATTCAACGTATTCCCTGTCTATTTAAAATTCTATACAAATATGTCGAATTTTCAGTCCTAGAAATGAATAATGGAGTTATGGAATCGCCCAGACCTGCGAGGGTAAGAGAATAACTCCTCGGAAAAGAGGTATTTATTTCAAATAACATTTTAAATCAATTCCGCTGCTTTTGTCTTCGGTGCTTTGTATTAGAATAACGTTGAAAATTTCTGCGTCTTTATTAATTGTGTTGACAGAAAGTCTTTCAAGGGAGTGTTTAAAGAGTCATGCCTACAATCGTGGTTGTCATTTACGGCTCAGGAGCATTTATTGAAATAAATTATTCACAGTTATATTTCTCGAAGACTATTACGTCTTCAAATGGTAATGAGTTTGCCAATTTCAGACTGTCAGGTAACCCGCGGTTAAAAAAAGTGTAAAGTGACTTCGCTTGTCAACGTGGCAAGCTTATTTTTGACACATCTCTTAAGAATTGCTGAGCATCAAATTTCAATTTTAGAAAATACCGTCAATTCATTTATAGTATGATTTTTCAGAAATGACTTACGTGGAAAATATATTACTTTTCCAAGCGCCGCAAAAATTGATAAATGTGACTTTTAATAATTGAAGTTTTGATTATAGAAAGCTTTTTAAAAACACACTATAATGGCTGCTGCCAAAATATATCTAAAAAATTAATTTTAATAGAGAGTTGTATATTTCATAGTAGAGTCGTTTGTGAATTTTAAAATTTCATTGTAATCTTTTTCTTTATTCCAAAAATAAAAGTATTCTATGCATCATGTTCAAGATGATTCTTAGATGTTTTTTTTGAAAAAAGCTCAGATTTTATAATCGTAGGACATGTGATTAATTATAGGGTAGCAATTATTCTGCATTTAAAGAAATGGATTTTAAATCAAAGGCAATAAAAAAAGTAGTATGCAAAAATCTTATTTTCTAGTGCGGTTGTAATATTAAAAATCGTCAAATTCGTTGTAAATCAATTGTTGTTAAGTACTCAACTAGCGTACTCCATCTATGCAATTTTCAAAGAGTAATAAAGTTTGTTTTCAAGGCAACATTCAAATGTCTTTTAAAAAAGGCAACACTAAATCTAATGAAATATATTATGAAGAATATGTCTGAAATAAATACATTTTTTGCAAATGAAGGAACGGTCTCTCGATGAAATACATCATAGCATACCAGATTTTTTCTCCACTGCACTGGTTTACAAAAGCTAAGCGACATTCGTAAGATACGAAAAATTTGCAGTTAATATGAATGTAATGGGTTTGCAATCAGTTGTGTAGTCGGAGCACACATTTTACAGTGAAGATTTGTACATGGGAGCATTATTTGGGCCGACCGAAAGTAATGGAAAGAATTTAAAAAAAGCGATTTGGGCTCACATCCTTTCACACTTTGATAATGGTTTGTAACTTTCATTGGTTGTGATTACTGTGTGCAATATTTACATGCATAATACTTAAAAATAGCATGCATATTCGGTGAAACATGAATCTTGGGATAGTAATCATCGAACTGCAATTTAAATTATGCATTTAATTTATAAGTATATTTGAGTATTCAGTATATTCAGGTTTAATACAATTCAATATTAGTGCTCGAAGATTCAAGTTATAAAAGTATCGATTTGTGGAAAACCCTCATCATTTACTTTATCATAGAGAACAAAAACAATTCCTCTCTTTCAGTTCCTATACCTTTCTGAATCTTAAAGGTAATAAACTGGAATTTTCATATAAGCTGCCTTATCTATCTAACTTTGAAGTTATGAATGAAACATTATGCTACGTTTCGCACATGCACAGTAAAAAATATTTACTAGAAATGCTCATATTTCCGCTATTATTCAAAGTATTTATTTCAAATTTTAATACAATGCTTCTTCAACATATTGTCAAGTATTTTACAAGTTTTGTATTATTTGGTTGAAAACTCTACATGTTATAAACAATAAAAAACATTCAGATAAATTTGGGATTTTTTTAAAAAAAACTTTTATATTTTCCCGAAAATATATGCTGTTTTTACGAAAATGAATGTATTGCGCACAGCAAACAGAACTATTATCAGCATTCTGTGGAACGAGATGAGCCCAAAACGTTTTTTCTCTTCATCACTGTCTGGTCGACCCTAAATGCCCTCGTGACCAAATCTTCACTATAAAATGTGTGCTTTGACAACACAACTGATTGTGAAATTTTGTATTCATATTAACTCAACGTTTTTCGTATTTTACGAATGTTGCTTAGCATTTGGAAACCAGTGTATTATAAAATTCGCTGTAAAAAATTATTGTTTCATGTTATTCAAGTTGATTTTTTTAAATAAATCGTGTTTATGAAAATGAAACTGACCTGTAGTTTTCAGTAAAGGTAGAGAGAAATGATACTTGGTAATATTTGAGATGAGGTGGATAATCTGTGTATAAACGAGATTTCTTTTTTATTCTTCGTGCCATTCAACTGCTTTACTGTATGAATTTAATGGGTACTTCGAGTATCTTGAGTCAAAAATATTTATAAAGGTTATTTTTATTGTGTTTTTAAGATTATTAAAATAATTCCACAATACAAGTCTACTTACTTAAACCAAATAAAACAAGGATGAAAATATTTTTAAATTTTATATTTATATAGTCCACGGTATTTTGCTTGAATTCAAAATTCTATAATGAATTTCCCACTTACGGCCTTAATACTCGTAATCTAAACCATACATTCCAATACCTAAGTTAAATCACACCATAGATTTCAATATTAAAACCTTATGGACAATTGCTGTTGGATATTTGACAAACAGCAGCAAATTAATTCCTAATGTGTCTACAATTTTACACCCAGTGGCTTAATTGGGTGGGGCAGGTAGGGCATGTGCCATGGGCGCAATCACAAGGGGGTGCAAAATTAAGGAATCAATTGGTTGTATTTAAAAGAGAAGTAGGAGTGTTTTTAAGAGCTCTTATTCCCAAGAATTTTTTAAAAATGTTATCATTTCAACAAAGTGTTGGAAAATCTTAAGAATGCAATCTTATTTTACAACCCAGATGTCTGAAGCTGCGACAAAGTAACAAATAATATTATGTTTCAGAGATTTGCTGACCAAACCCCTCATAGTGAAATTAAAAGCTCGTTTAGAGCTCCCACCCTACCGAGACACAAACTAAGACAGACGAGCTTCAAAAAACGCATCATTAATAATTCTTAGTTGCCTCTGCTTTTAATCGGACAGTTGGTGTTTGCTAACAATAGACCGGAAGTTCAAAAAGTGAATATTTAAATTTCGCATTCTGGTCACTCTCCTTTGTGCGGATTATAATTAACTCAAGATTCAGCATCAGCAGCGATTGCCGGCTCAGAATGTTTTCCTTATATCTGTAGTGTGGTAGATCAGAAAATAGCATTCTGAATTTAATGAAAATGCTTTGTTTTGAAGTCGGTGGGGTTGCCTTGTTTTGATGCCGGAATGATTGTTTTTGAGAAATGTATCAATGATCAAAGAAGCTGCATTCATTTCTACGTTATTTGAATCAAGAATGTTTTAGAGTTAAAAGCGAGACACATCAAATTCAAATATGTAATTTTTGCTAAAGCAAAATGAAATTTTAAACTTTTAAATTTTTTGCATGTATTAACATGTTTTGTATACATATTTTAAAAGAAAGGAGTCGTTATGCTCGGAAAAAACTATTTTTCATAATTTATTTCACAATATTTCCATTGACAGCCGTGCACCACATTGGAAAGAGTGTTAACAAATTGCATCAGCTGAATTTGATTGGTCTGATATCTTAAATTGTACTTTTTAAAATTCGTAAATCGATTCAAGACAAAGGTAAATACAATAAAAACATTAAAGGGCACGGCAGATAAACTGGAGGAAACAGAAAATCCACAATTAATTTCGTTTTCTGGATCTGGCTATCTAATTAATTGTTTCAGAAGACTGAATATAGCAAAAGAATATAATTTACACTAAGATAGCAAACGCCAGAAATATATTGCTTACAATCTCTCTCCTGAGAAGTAAATAAACTAGATAGAATTGTAATGTGATTATTTATACAGCGAAATCTAATCATTGCAGAATTTATCTCATCATTCGAACAGCTCAAGATCACGGCACACTTAAGAAATTGATTTTATATGAAATTTCTCCATAATCTTATCTCGAAAAGGGGTCATTTTACGAAATATGCAACATCTATTTTTAAGCATGCAAACAGAGGAAATAAAGCAAAATCTTTTCTACAGTACTCGCACGAATAAGAATGAAGTTAAAGTTTACTTATATTTCAGAATTACTCTTGATCATGATTTCCATTGAAAAGGAAGTAAAATATGTTTATCGGTTGGTTCAAATAGAATATAACATTCCTTCTTAAATATATTTAAACGAGTGCAAGAACAAAAGCACCGTATAATACACTCTCATTAAAGTTACAACATAAATTTATATTATTCTTATCATATTTTCATATATACTTACACTACTTCAGCTACACTAAACTGCGCATAAATATATTCATAACCTATATTTTTTCATTCAAAGCACATAATTCAAATATTGAATTTTTCTGTTATAAATTGAAGTTGTTGGGACACAAAAATAAATATGAATAAAAAATAAAGGCTATTAAATGTCCAATCACTTCAAATTCTATTACATGACCAGATAATAATTCTCATAAAAAATGAAAGATTAATCAGAAACATTTGCCATCTCACTTTAATAATCCACACATATTAATTTTACGATTTATCTTTCATGACCTTGGTACTTTTTTCCCTTTTACAAGAGAGCAAATCTCCTTCCATTCAGACAAGCTAAAGACGTTCGTTCATCAAAAATATCATCAAGGGAGAAAAAAACTTAAAAACATCAATGAAATGAGAGAAAGTTTTCTTCCCTGAGGTCCACCAATTCGCGCTATTGTCTGCTTAATATCAGGATATTCATCGTTATCCAAGATGTGAGAAGCTCCACAAAACGAATGGCGACCGGTTGTTCATCACGTCCCTCGATCCACATTTGTTCGCAGTTAATGAACACCGTGACTCCATTGTTGCATGTCCACCCCCACCTGTCATCGTGCTTCTCCGTCTCCATTAACTGAGGAAATGGAAAGACGTGCTCGATCGAAGCACTTCTGAATTTATCATGTGTGAGATCAGTCACATGATCTGTTATTTGGTTTCCTATCTAAAATGGGATGGCGAGGTTCACAAGGATTCTTTGAAGTTCTTTCAGATTGGTGCTTCTAGGCGACTTATTTTAATGTTCTTGTATTTCAACATATTCATGGAAAAGAAATCATAAAGAAATTCGCCGGGGGAAAACACTAGAGTTTTCCGAAACTCCTATATTGCTCTGTAATTTTTGAGGCGAGTCTTACACGATAATTAACCGATTATAAATTGTATTTCCATTCTGAGTGTTAGTTTAAATTCGAATAGCTGATTATTAAAACTTATATCTTCATGTTTAAACATTTTCAAGTAAAAAAAAGCAAAAACATTATTCTTCTGCTCTACACGTTTCCAAGCCATACTAGTTAAAAATATTTGTCCTCCTAGAATTAATATGGATTAGCCAAACGTAAATGAAGCATCTTCTGTGGAATATAGATGCGGACATAGATTCTATTAGTGTTGCAGAATATCAAATCTTATCTTTATTCTAAAAGAACCGTGTTGTGAATCAATTTTTCACTATTATTTAAATTTATTAATTCAATCTTAAAGGATAAAATGTTTAGACTTCTTAAATGATCAAATTATATTTTCTTTTTACAAATATGTGAATAGTATGCATTAGACAGTCATATATTGCAAACTATTCCAAGAAATGTTTTCGATTGTTATTTCTCAATAACATAGATTCTTCTTTTAAAATTTTGAAAAATCACAACAGAACACAGATAGCCCTATTAGCACAAGATATTCTACGATATCTCCACGATGTTGCTACGATATTTTGAACGCAGCACAACATTGTAAAAATATCGTATGAATGTTGTTGTGCTAATAGACAGTTCAGGTTCAACCAACTGTTTGTTTACGCAATGTCTAATTATAATTAAATAAAAATAAAATAGCAAAGAAGATATTGTATTCACAAAGAACGTATATATGAATTAATATACGAAAGGAATTAGAATTAACACAAATATATTTCACATTCAGAAATTCGATAGTCACAGATAATATACTTCAAAATAAAATTATGTGAATACTTACTTGAATTCCATCCCTCAATAAATACTTAGATTAAAATAAATAAATATTTGGCGAATTTACCAAATATATATTTATTATAAACCAGACTACCTTTACTCTCGTTTTATGAATATTTATAAAATTCTAATATTTCTTCTAAATCAATTGCTAAGATACACTCCAATTTATCTCATTTCTACCAAAACTATCTTAAATTTCTAATAACTCTTTAAACCTACATCTATTGTAAAATGAATCACAAAGAGAGCAGACGCACGGGAAAAAACACTCCTTGATGAACTTATTGTCCCTTAAGTACTGCCGAGGATTCTGACGTTACATCTAAAGGAATAAGAAAAATATCCCCTCTTTCCGTAGATACTGAAATCCAAAGCCATCGGCAAAAAATAAATAAGAGAATCTAAAAAAGTGGAGGTTGTTTTAATATGTGTACTAGATGAAGTTAGAAAAAGAAAATAAACCTGGAGAAGAAATGAAAACCAGAGCAGCGCTGCTCAAAATGAGAAAAATGTCTCTTCAGTGCCAAGAAATCTTTTGAGAGTTTTCTAAATTCTTTCACTTAAAGCACAAAAACCTCCTTTTTTTCACTTAAAAGTAAACCTATATATCTATTTTATATCATTTTGGTATGCTGTTCGGAATCACAGGCAGCAACATTTTCTACAAACACCCAAGCAAATAACAAAATGTGAAAAGTAGAGGTGTTTCAGTTGCGGTGAAAGTTACCCAAAGTATATTTTTTTTCTCATTTCAACCCTAAAGCTGTTGGAAACAACTCTTAAAAAGTAATGGAGAAAGGGAAGGAAATACCAAAATGAAAGAACGTTTCTAGATTTCTCGAAACTCTAAGTCCCTTTTAAATTTTCCCCTGCAATTCTTCCATTTCGAGAAAAAAAATATCTTTTCTGACAATATCAATGGTTTTGCCACTTGTTCTCTTCTAAAATCATGTTGTAATGCTCATGAAACCTTACGCGTTGGAAATGAAGTTTAAAAACCTGCGCATTAAAAATCTGTGCAGAAAACATAATATACTTTTAACATATTTATGTGGGGTAAAACGTCTAAAATCTCAGCTAAATAAGTTTTACTGATATGTTGTAAGTAGTCAGCCTCTGTTAGTCTGATTAAGTGTGCACTTTTATAAATCAAATATCTCTAGAACAAATTTTTTTTAATGATTTTTAGATAAAATCTGTGAAGTAACACTAGGTGCGCACACGTCAACTTCTATCGTAAGCAGATATGATGCACGACATTTTATCTTTTCTATATTGCTTATAACCAATACAGATTTTTTCTTTGGAGAGTGTAGTCATCTTAGTTTGAATTAATGATAAAACCATGTATTTTAATATATTGGTATCTGGTTGATGCATCGTTATTTGAAGTGTCAAAGTGTGAAGGTGCGTAAACACTTACGAGCACAACGTGAACAGAACAGTTCGTGAACAGGTACTCGCAGATTTAAAAGGGGCTTTATAAAAGTCGGAGTGTTATGCAACCACTGTTCAGAAACCGCTCGTGGAGAACTAAATCCTGTCGATATTTCGGCAAACACAAGGGATTCGCAATTGAAATTCCGACGTATTCAAATGTAGTCCACCGTTCCCCGCGATTCTCCCCCAGAGTGAAAGCGTTTCAAAGACCCTCCCCTTCCCCTTAGCATTTTCACACAACTACCTCCTCTATCACTGACTGACTAGAGTAATAACGTCGAATTGTGCTATCCGATTTCCTATGGATCGAGGTGTATTCGCCGTGGAGATAATTTCCTCGAACACGCTGCGAGCGGTTTGCGAACTGTTCTGCTAGCAAGTGCATACGCACCTTTAAACGACTTGCTAAGTTTATCTATTTAACCAGAAAAAGGAAGTAGCAAGAACATTTCACATTCACTTTTATAAGAATTTCGAATGGGTGACAAGTTCCTCAACTATTTTTGTGTGGCAATGTCATCGTTCGATGAATTACGGGGTCAACTTAAGAGTAAAATTCACCATCAGAATAAATTTTTATTCCTCAAAAATAAACCATGAAATATGCAAGTTTGCACTGGGTCACTTTGATGAGTGAATATACGGAAAAGGTATGGCGACGGCCTTTACTGTGGTAGTGGACTGTAGCTACATGACGATAAACCCATGTCGTGTCAGAATCGAAATTTACTAAAATAATTTTATAATACGATATATTTCCGTACGATCGTGTACCGTATGTGTGTGCAATTTATCTTAAATGAATCATAATAAGAGCTATCGATTCAATCAGCGAGAATTTAACTCAACTGTATTATAATGGTATGTGCCGATATTTTTCTAGAAGACTTTTTTTTGTCTTTGGCTGCTGCAGATATTGTACCTTTGAAAAATTAGGGTTTCATTTGTCTTGCAGAAATATTCAATATCTCCTCTAGTTACTCAGAATTTAGTTTTACTACCCTATCCTATGGTATCTCTTCGGTTTTGGTGGATATATTGAACGTAATAGTAACTTCCAGCGATCAATGAGATATAAAATTATTTCCAAATTTTTCACCAAAATTTCTCTTTATCGAAAGACATTCTGATATACACTGGCACACAAAAGTTAAGGAACATTTCGTAAAATGCGAGAAATTTGCTATTAATACGGAAACAATGTTTCGAAAATCAGTTTTGGAGAATCGTGTGACATTCAATAGAGTATCATATGCATATTACAGTGAAGATTCGGTCACGAGGGCAATTAGGGGAACCACCAGAAAGGGATGAAGGCGAAAATGGAGTTTCACCCATCCTGTTTCACAGAAAGCTGATAACGAGATGTAACTTTTATCAATGGTTATGGTTTAATGTGCATAATATTAACATGCATTTTCCTAAGCATAGCACAAATATTCGGGAAGATATAAATGTTTCTTTAAAAAATCCCAAATTTTTCCGCATGTGTTTTGCTTGTAACATGCAGTGTTTTCATTCAAATTATTCGAAATTTGAAGAACACTTGACATGAATATGTCAACATGTCACATGTTACAGAAGTATGGTATTAAACATTGAAGTAAATACGTTGAATATTACAGGAAATATGAGTGTCTGTACTAAATAATTTTTACTGCGCATGTGCGAGACGCAGCGGAATTTTGTCTTTCCTAACTTCAAAGCCAGATATATAGAGCAACTTCAAAAATAAAATTCCAGTTGAATCCCATTAAAATTCAGAAAGCTGTCGGTATTTCTGTGAGGTGAATTTCAATTTCTCTTTAAGAGAAGCTAAATGATGAGGGTTCTTGTACAAACTGATATTTTTTAAATTTGAATCTTCGAACAGTAACATTGAATTTTAGTAAAATTGAATATCCTGAATACCATGAAAACTTATAAATTAAATACATTATTTAAATTGCATTTTCTCGAATACCATTCGAAGATTAAAGTTTTAAAAAAACTTCAGTTTGTGCAAGAACCCTGATCATTTAGCTTCTCTTAAAGAGAAACTGGAATTCACCTCACAGAAATGCCGACAGCTTTCTGAATTTCTCTCAAGTATTTGGAAAGCATATTTTGGTATTCATTCGCAGTATTTCTATAATAATTTTTCGCATCTAGACTATACAGTATAATTTTCAACACCCCGTCTTTCCCTTTAAGCTGAATATAATTTCGAGAATCAAGTCTTATTTCAGAATAGGCAAATCCCATTTCAAAGCCATCTCTAGTAATTTCTAGAGTTCACTTTAGTAAGTCGGCAGTTTCAGAAATGTCTTCCTTCTGGAAAAAAGTTATCCTATATCCAATGACAAACAGAGGCATAACAAGTAATGCACATTGCACTTGCTGCAGACTGTAACGGGGGATATATGTTTCCATTTAGAACACCTGAAATGTGGAATAAAAAAATCAGAAAGCAATTTTTCAGTTCGAGGCCTTCATGAAGAAGGTACTTTTGACTAGAGGAAATTAGACATTTCACAGCCATCTCCAGAAATCTGACGAGCCCAGTCTGGTAATTCGACAGCTATGTCTTCTGTTTGCAGAAAAAGTGAATTTATATTCACTCCGGTAATCTTATTCCCAATACCAGACAGCTGAGTAAAAAGTAAAGTTTATTGCATTAACATGAGATATAAATTTTTATTTTGAATATTTCACATACGCTTTTTAGTGAGAAGAAAAATCAACGAAAACTAATTTTCAGATCAGAGGAATTCAATGATTTCATGAAGAAATCTCAAACTTCAGTAGTCGTGTTTTTGGTTGAAAAAAGAGGGAGAACTTCAGCTCGATGTTTGAGTATAATAGATTACTCTTTAAACTTTGGAAGAAAGTTTCGGAAGGTACATAGAATTGTTTGTCTTCCAATCATGAGGACTTTTTTAAAAAATTACCCATAATTTATCTTTTTCTTCTCTTCCAAATAATGCATTTTACACCCACAGATTCAGCTATCTTGAATGTGAAAAAAAAAGATAATAATTCCTTGATATATTGGCTTAACTTTTCGCTTACACCTAATAGTTAAATGAAAATATCACGAATACAAACTAGCACTGCTTTTCTTGAAGTTCTACATAAACTACTGAAGACTAATGGTTCCTTATTTCTAGAAATTTACATAAAGAACATTTAATTTTTCAAAATTAATTGTTTAATATTTTTGCGTAACTGAACTTCTCACACGAAAGTGCTACCAAAGAATGCAGCCAAGCTAAAATACAGGGTTAGCAAGAAATTTTCCCACTTCACAGAGCTCTAGAATGCGTTCTATTTGTGCAAATGAGATAAAATGTGAATTACAGATAATTCAAATGATGCGCTAGACATTTATTAAAGAAAAATATTAGTACCAAGATTCACCATAAGATGGCGTTATAACACAAATGGTATTTATTTGCATATATGGAAAATGTGAAACATAACTTGTGCTACAGCGCGGGCCTATTAGCAATATTCTTTGGATTAACCCTCTGAGTGTTTCACACGTATTTCTACGTTGACCTTGGACAACCCCAAAATCGTTAAACACGCATTTCAACGTGTGGTCGAAAACACCCCGAAATCGGTTTGCACTGAATTTTACGTTCATTGTGAACTGTCTCTAAAGTGTAACACACGTACTTTTCCTAATTTCTTACCCCCCTTTCTTGGTTTGACATCTTGATTGATTATCCGGGGAGAGCACAGGTCAACACAATGAAGACTGATAAGGATGTACTTACTGCAAATTGGAGATGGCACAGGATCCGAAACCCCACTCTCCCCTGTGGTGTGGGGAATTTTAATGCTATTTGCATTGAGGTTATATTTCCGGAAGAATTGCAGTGTCGGATTTTTTTGTTTGTTTAATGTCAGCCTGGTTTGATGCTATATTATGTTTCAAGTACTATTCTTTTAATACAATTTATGTGATATAAGATTTTTTTTCAGTGCCTCAATGCTTTAAAGATCCATATCGAATGGTTACGTAAAATAGATGTTGTGGTTTAAGTAAAATAGATTTTGTTCCAATACCGCATTCAAGCATAAAAAAATTGAAAGCCTAGGGGAAGCTAAGAAAATCTGCTATTTATATATAGTTGAACAGTGTTCTTGAATCAACACATTTCACCCACGTTCAACTAGTTTTATGATATTAATGTAAACTTCTTTCATATTAATAATCTCCATCTACTCATTTTTCATTTATAAAAATAGAGTAAAATTAAATTTTTGTCAAAAAATAGAGCAAGTTTTAAGGTATATGAAAATGATGCATTATTTTTATTGTTTTATCTTTCAGATCAAATCGAAAATTTCAGTTTTACAATTATTTCATTATATATGTATTTGATTTTTATTAAAAAAATTAATTTTCAGGTTTAAGTGTAATTTTTTTAGACTAGAACAGATTTTAACTTCATTATTACAACATTTAGAAAAATATGTTTTAAATTCATAAAAATTACAATGAAAAAATTCATTCCGAAAGATAATTATCATTTTATTAAATAATTATTAGCCGGAAATTTATTTTTAGGTCACTCTGAACTGAAAAAATAACGTACATGGAAATAAAAATTAAAGAAAGTGGAAAAAAATTTTATTTTTTACATTGTAAAATATTTTCTTTTTGTTAAAGGCAGGGGAAAATATAGTTTAGATGAAAACGTTATCGACTAAATTTAATGTTTGGGTGTGTGATCTTATCAGACTTTTAATAATCTTATTATGAGACTGATAATATCTGCAGCTTAACTCTCTTACGTTTATTTGAATAATCAATGAAGATGTTTATTTCTTGCTTAAAATAAAAGAAGACAAAAATATTTCTCAGAAAATATTATACGAATACTGTATTTGCGCATTAGTTCCTTGAAGCACAATTTTTTTCCTGATGTGTTATTAAGCATTCTTCTATAAATGATTAAAACTATATAGCTAAATTGAATTGCTTTCGGTAAATGCATGCCAACTGCAAGTTAAATTTTCATTCATGCTCTGAGAAAAGAAATCCACTAATATATGTTAGAAACCATTGATACATCCAGATCCACTAATAACAACTTTGAAGACTGATCTTTCAGTAATAATAGCAGTCTCTGGCTTTGGATTATTTCAAAATATTACCGTCACCTGCCAGATCATGTGTTTTATTACATTATCTTATGCGTGCATGCTGTAATTTGTAAGGTGTAATTTTTTTTATAAAATTATGATTTATCTGCTCCATTTTCTTCATTCTGAACTTTAATAAATAATATTTCAACTGTAAATAAAATATTTATTTTCTATATGTTTTGACATTTTTTATTTTATTTAACTTATTTGAAGAGTAAAGGGTCAGTTTTAAGCTTGTTAAATTTGCTTTATATTTTCGAAAAGAACGGTACGATACGAAACGGCCCCCAAACTTTTTTGTATTCCTCACCGAGAACGGCCAAAACATCTATGAAGTGTCACTATTTTGTCGTCAATTAACAATTTTTACCAATGATACCATTTTAATAACTTTTACTGATCTTAAAGAGCACGGGAATTTTGTCAGAAGTATTTCTTCAGTGAATCAATCATGCTATACCCACTGGCGGATTTTGTCAGTATGGGGACACAGGCGCAAAATTGCTGTGAGGCCCCTCCCCCTACCCAATGTCGAAAATTCATCTTCGGCTTAGTATTACGATATAGATCGAATAGGTTTTGAGGCCCCCTAGATGCACGAGGCGAGCGCCTCTAACACCTGTGCGAAAAATCGCCACTGTATATACCAGTCCTCTGCTACGACCTTTCTCAAACTGATTCTCTATCTGTTTATGTCACATGTTTTTCACGTACAGATAGACATAACCATCTGTTAAAAGCACTGTATCGGGGAACATCGTTGTATACTGCTGATACTAATCCTATTGAGAGTCTGATATTATCTGCAGCTCAACTGTGTAGAGATTATTTCAATTATCATTGAAAATTTGTATTTCTTCCTAGGACCCAAAACTATTTCTAAGAAAATATTATTTCTTACTTCAGAGACTGCATTTATGCATTGGTTCCTTGAACCATTACAGTTTTGCTGATTTGCTATTAAGCATTATTCAATATGTGATCAAATCTAAATGCTTAAATTCCAGTGCTTTTGGTAAATCTTATACCAATTCTGAGGTGAATTTTAATAAATGCTATGAGACAAGAATCCACTATTATGTGTTACAAACCTTTGATATATCCGATATTAACAAGCTTAAGGACAGTTCTTCCAAAATAATAGCAGTCTCAGGCATTGAATTATTTCCAAATTCCACCATCACATACTATATAATGTGTTTTATAGCAATATCTTGGATGTGTGTGCGTGTGCTGTAATTTGTAAAGTATAATTTTTTTATATAATTCAGATTTATCTACATTTCAGATTTATTTTCATTTTGAACTTGAATGGATAATTATAAAACTGCAAACAAGATATTTATTTTCCAAGTAGTATGGTATACATGAATGAGATATATAATTTAATTTTTAAAATTTTGTATAAAGAATAAAGTGTCATTTTTATGCTTATAAAATTCCCTTTATATTTAGTACGAAAAGACCCAAAACTGTTTTTGAATAGCACAAAAGGGAACCTGACTAATTTCGAATATGTGGTAGATTTTCCTCCCTATTCTTTCGATTTTACCAAGTTTGTAAAAAACTATCTGTAGAAAATAATTCAACAATTTTGTACTTCGTACCAAGGCCCATTTTCGTAAAATTGATTGAAAAAATGTTGATTGCTTTTACCTTCTCGTATACGTAGTATACAAAGAGAAAGTACTGTAATCATTGATTGTAAATTCGAATTATGATATATCTCCTCGTTTTACACTTCGTGTTTCTGAATACGGTAACTCCTAAACGCAACCCTAATTGTAGATAAGGGTCCAATTTTCGTTTAAATAGGTTCAAAAAACTCTAATGCCCTGTCTAAACTCTAATATACCTTTCTTTTCGATAAAAAAGTTATAAATAAAGAATTAAATTTAATTTTGAAAATTTGGCCACGGGATGCTCTATGACCGGTACTATAGTATAAAAGTTTCAAATTTTGTTAATCTAGGTGAATTAATTTTCTGTTTATTATAATAAAAGATAATATCTTGCGTGCTAAATAACGGTATATGTATACGTTATTTCTTCTAACATTTAGTCTAAACGTAAACTTTATTTTGAGAATTATTAACTCGTGCTCTTAACAAGCATATAGTACAAGTTTCAGTAAAAAAGGTTTGTAGTATTAGTTAATTTAAAACATTATTCAGGGGATAAGAAGGTTATTTCTAATCCTTCATATGTATTAATTATTACAGGCGGTTTTATAGAATACAGATTATTATTAACTAAATTGAGTAAAAAAATAATTATATATATATATATATATAATTATTTTTACATATTACATCTTTTTAATTATATTTAATTAATTTTTAATATATGTATATTAAAATTTGAATATATGAATATTTGATTAATTTTTGAATATGTATATATATATATATATATATATATATATATATAATAGCATTAATTTTTTAATCCTTAAAATTTAGTAAATTAATTTTAAATTCATAGAATAATATGCTGACGAGTAAATAAAGTGAAGTCACGGATATAAAAAAACTACTAATATAAAATACAGCCAGCAGCTAAAATACAAATATTAATAAACGGCAAAAAATTTAAATCACAAAGATCTTAAAAATCATCAACTTTTATGCAGCTTCAATAATGTTCACTTTATTAGATATTCAAAACATGAAAAATAGGTATACGCGCCTAACCGGTGTGTATTTTTGTCATTTGGTGTTGTTGACACGAGCAATGTGCAGAAAATAGATCCCAACTGCCCATCTTGAAGACCTGAAGTGTTAATTTATCACACAACAGGTGGGCTCTCCGAAGGCAGTAAGGGCTAGTTTGAATAGGATCCTAGCTGAATAGAACGGATTCTTGTGGTTAGTCCCTTCGAGGGGTTGCTGATTACCCATGGATCAGAGGGGGGAAGAGACTGAATCCGCTGCGCTTTTGGAACATGTTCTGTTCGGAGGAGGGCGCACTTTTAAAACAGATAAGGGGTCTTCGAACAATCGCTTTTCGAATCGCTTTACAAGGGAGACCGAACCACTCAGAGGGTTAAAAGAAGGCGGATTCTGCACGAGCATGATTTACTTATCTGCACATCATGCCGACGTTGCTAGAAAAAGCGCTACTGTTCAAAGGTCAAATTGTTCTACCTGAACAAGCAGAGCTCCGTTGCAGATGTAAGAGAATTCCGTCGTATGAAGCAGATACGAAGAGGTCCAATGTCTCCATGTGCCCTACGCAAGATGATACAGAAATTTGAAACAACTGTGCAACTTTGCATTCTTCCAGGTAGAGGACGAAAGCAAATCACGTCTTCTAACGTCGTTCGTTGAAGCCAGCAGTCAGTCGCTGCAAGGTAGTGTGAGTGTCCCAGTTGTTTCCCGTGTATTGGATATGTCGTACTCCACTGTACAAAAAATCTTACGGCGTATTTTGAATTTGTATCCCTACAATTTCAAGCCTGTGCACCTATTGCAGGACGGAGACTCAGAAGTTCGTGCAACTTTTGCACTTCAGTTTCTTGCTCGAATGGTGGTTGACGTATCTTGGCCATGGAATATTCTGTGGAGTGATGAAGTCCACTTTTGCCTCAATGTACACGTTAACACCCACAATTGTCGAATTTGGCCACGAAAAACCCTCACGCTATCCAGGAACAACTCTTGCATCCTGAAAAAGTTACAGTATGGTGTGGTTACGATTTACGGCTACCTTTATCATTGGACCGTATTCTTTGAAGAGATAACTGCAAATGGAATCCAAACCTGTTCCATCACAGGACAACGGTACCGTGATATGCCGAGGAATTTTGTAATCCCACAACTTCAACAGCGTGGATGCCTTCAGGACATCTTTTTCATGCAGGATGGCGCACCTCCCCACATTGATCGTCGTGTAAAACAATTGTTAACACAGTATTTCTCAGATGCACGGGTGATCAGCCATCATTTTCCAACAGCATTGCCTCCTCGTTCGCCGGATATCACCACCTGCGACTTTTGGTTGTGGGGTTTCCTGAAGGACAATATCTACCGTAAAAGTCCAGCATCTCTGCTAGATCTGAGGGACAGCTTTCGTCGCCATGTTCTTGATATTCCGGCAGACTCACTCCGGTCAGTTATGGGAAATATGGTTCTGCGATTAGAGCACATTGTTGAACATGAAGGGGACATATTGAGCAGTTTTATTGCTACTTTTTTATATTATTTAACATTTATAAAGCATATTAAATGTTTTTCTGTGTTTTTTGTACTAATATTTTTTCTTTAATAAATGCTAAGCGCATCATTTTATTTAACTGCAGTTTAAATTTTATCTCATTTGGACCAATAGAACACATTCTAGAGTCCTCTGAAGTGGGAAACTTATTTCTTGCTAACCTGTATTATGTTTTATATTTTGACTTCTTAGTATATTTCACTTACTATTTTACATAATAACAAATTTTCAACATTAAATAAAAATGTAGAACGCTGATAGAAATGTATATAAGTATATTTAAATAAGAGAAATAATTAAACCATAAAAATATATAAATTCATTGATTTTATTCACACAAACTATATAAATCAGAATAGAAAAATTGTGAATAGATTTCAAAACAATCGATAATATTTGAATTTCCATAAACAATATGTTTCGTGACGACTTTCTAAATCCTTAACGTTAAATAGAACTGCATTGAGATATTAGTATTATAAAAATGTTTGCGTCAGTAAATATGAAGTATAAAAATCTCTTGTCATTCGAAGGACTCCATTTTCCACAAATTTCCTCTCTATAAGAAAAGAATATTAATTAATTCAATTGCATTACTGTTTAGTATTCCTTTAAAATAAATAATTTTTTTACTATAAACATATTTTAAAAATCTTGTGTATTAAATATTTTTCCTTTTAATATCCAGACGTTCGAGATATTAAGAATTTAATTTATTATTATTTGGACCAAAATACCTTTTTAGATAGACTTCACATTTTCAAAGATTTCATTAAAAAAAACCTCAAATTGCAATGGATTTTTGAACTTGTAGCTGTGAATTCTAATAAAAATGCTTGAAAGTCTTATGATTTCGAAGTTCGCAAAGAAGTCATGTGAGTTGGTTCACCTAAATTGAATATTGAGTTTTTTTAATGGTCTAAAATATAAGATATTAAATTAAACTGAAACCTGCATCTCTATAACTGCTTCATTTTTCTTCTTTCCTCATCGCTTTTCTCTAAGGAATATTTCTTCCACTAAACCTTTTTCCTTTAACGCAGAAATTAAATTGGATCAAAGGAAGGCCGGCTTAATAAGTATATTACCTTCAATATTCAAACTATCTGGTTTTGAAATTCTGGAAAGATATAAGAACACAAAATGGAAGAACATGTCTTTCTGAATTTTTTTAAAATCTAATTTGAAATGAAAGTCAGTTTTTTTAATTACATTAAAACTCCGGTTAACCGAACTCGGGATAATCGAAGCCCGGGTTATCCGAAATTCCTCTGAAATCGCAAATCCAGAAAACACGTACTGTTTTCCACGGAAATAATCACGAAGAAGACGTTTTTGTAACGATATCTCCACTCTTTTCTCTTAACCCTCCCCAAGAAGGCCAGTGATTAATTTTAAAATGATAAAATAAAAATGTATGGATGTTAAGAATATTATTTACGATATTATTCACCTATCAGGCACGTTTCACCCGAACTTGCCGTTACGGAATATTGTGCCCGACGGAGAGTTAACTTGAATAAAGAACTTAAGGGCAGCCTACAAAGACAGTTTTGAATCCGTTTTACTCTCAAAACATTTCATATTTGCATACTGTAATTAAATACAAAATAGTAATAGAACTAACCGAGAAAATCGTTATCCGAAACGAGTTCCCTCCATTTTGGTTCGGTTAACCGGGGTTGTGCTGTACCACTTTAACCCTTAGTGGGAGGGGCTGGCGTACAGAATATGCTAGTCAATTATTTCTTGCTTTGAATTCTTGATTGTTCCTCCGTGAACCCTCTCCTTGCCTCTAACCTAATAGGAGCATCCCTCGAGCAGAATGTGTCTAGCCGATTCGTTCAGTCCGGCCTCTGCCTTCCAATCTAAGTATATATTTGTGCTCGCGTAATGTCGGCGAACTCGGTACGCCAGAAACCTTTGCGCTGCCAACATGTTCGGAAACAAAGACACGACGGACACACTCAGAAAAACTGATTAGTTAGCTAGAGTGAGACGATTTTTCAACTCTTTCATTAAAAACTGTCAAAATTTATACATTTGGTGACCAACTGAGGATCGACAAAAACTTGTAGCGCTGTCGTGAACGATGCTCATTTATTCAACATATGCTGAATAAATTTTCTCCTTTTTCTATTTTATCCATCATTCTTTTTCTCTATTATGGTTTCTAAACAGATCAAAGTAATAAACTGAGAAAAATGGTTAGACATGAGGTGAACCAGAGGGTGGAAAAAACGACCTGGCGTACTCTATACACCGCCCATTCTAAATTGTGCCATACGATAGCCCCTCTCACGATGAGTTAAGGTAATCAAAAGAATTACTCGGCGAGTTCACAAGGACGAGCTGAATGATCGAACTGCGACCAATCACAATGCGAGTGCTATAAACTGACAGCATGCTCTTAACGAGCGTTACATATGTAGAACTCTCATGAGAACATACGCCGAATCAACCAGTATTGTAAAGCAAGGGAAGCCGAGAACCTGCTTACTTATAAGACAATCTCTTATCCCCTATCCTCGAGCCGTCTCTCAGTAGTATATACTTTAATGTAAAAAATATTAGCAGTTAAGGAACTGGAAACAACAGAAAATAATTTTATCAAGTAGGAGAAAATAATATATTTATTGCAATTAAGAACAAAAGTGATCACAATTTCAAGAACGTAGTGAAAAATTATAAGAGTAACGACCTTGAAACATGATAAAACTGTTTCTCAGTAGTCTCTGTATTCGACCCTCTTTTGAATACGAGCAATAATCTGTCAAATGTTAATTTGCTGGATGGCCATCTATTACATCTGCTTAGTAAGAGCAGCGATGCTGGATGGGGATCAGAATTAATCATGTCCCAGACTTAACCAGGAAGCATTCATGTGGTTAACACTGTAGTTTAACATGTCCAACACGCCAGAACTTCATTTTATCTTCCCTTCCTGAATTTTCTCAGTCAGAAATGTACTAGATCTTTCGTAATCTCTTTCAAGTCCATTACTAAGAATATTGTAATAAGCATGGCTGAATCACTGAATGCGAGGAGCCAAACAATTATTCGGTACCTTATCTTGGAAACAACGCAATGGTGGAAATATCCTTTTCGGAAAATTGGAAGGACGCGACCAAGAATATTGCAAATATAATTCCCAGAAATATCATTTTATTAAAAGATGTGTGAAAACCTATTGGATTATGATCACCTTCAGAGAACGGCACAATGATTGCACATTTAGTAAAGTTATCTAATTTTAGGAACAAATACTCTTTGTTATGAGAAAAAATTCAACTGGATTAGACATCTACTTTTAACTATCATACCACGTAAAAATCGCCTTGTACTGAATCATAAAATTGAAGCGATAAAAATATACTATACAAATTACCGACCAGAAAACTTAATAAAGTAGTGATTTTTTTCGCCGAGAAATATATTACTTAAAGTTGAAAGAGTATAAAAGAAATTGCCATGTATCAATTATATTAACTGAACTCAATGCCTTCAAACATGTGAGTTTTGCTGGAAAAACTGACACATCTCTCTGACATTTCATTTTGTAACAACAGGAAAACTAGGTGTAAAAATGATAAGAATTTAAACAAATACTGAATAAGTTGAACGAATAACCTTCGTAGACAGGAAATGCGACAGCGGTGGAATATATTATGCGATTTTTCACGCCGAATTTAGCTTCATTTGACGAGTTTTCAAGAGCAGCCCTCCTCATGAAACATTCTTTGAAAAAAAGCACGCGCACAATTCCTTATTCATTCAACAGATTTAAAAGAAAGAAGAATTGTCGGAAATATGAAAGAAAATCACGCAACTCTTCGGAATAACAGGTTTACTTGCTCCTTCAATTCGAAAGGAGAGAAGACATGAAAGCAGCAACCTCCTTCGCTACATGTTATTTTCCTTTTTGAATTGGAAAAAACAGTAACACCACTATTTGGAGTTGTCTTTTTCTCCTCACAGTTTTGGCTGTTACAGTTATGAATAATATAGAGGGAACATTGCCGGTGACGATCCGCGCCAGCCGCCAACAAGGGAGAGCACAAGTAAAATATTGCAGTCATAAATATGTTTTATATATTTATTCCTTTGTTTTTTTTTATTTAGAAGACGAAGGAAATGAGATATTCTTTTCTACTTGATCTATTATTTCGTTTTATTTTCTGGAAAGTCACGTCTTTGGTTTCTGAGGTATAGTTCGTTTATAAAAGAATTTTGCATTTTTACACCAGTCACAATAATTAATATTATTGCTTACATCGTGCTTATATCTCTCTTTAATACAAAAAGGACTTCAAAGACTTAAAACTGTTTCAAGTCTACTAATCCTTAATAATATTAAGATATTAATGTGCTCATTATAACGAGTCAATCTTTAGTTTTCGAACGTTTGTTTTATTGATTTAAAGTTGTTTTCAAAGCTGTAATTTATTTCCTAACATAGTGTAGTGATTGAAAAGACGGTATATGAGAAAGGGTTAGGTTTCTTTAAATGTTGTAACATGCTAGTCTTTTGAGTCTTAATATAAGATGTGTTTAGCTTATAAGATATGCTTTATTCACTTAAAAGCTCGGCTCAGTGTCGTCCTCGCCATCTGACAGCGGTTCAAAATTGCGAGGTCCGTTTCAAATTAACCCTTGTGTTGCTTCAAAACAGGACGTTAATATAACTAACTTACTCTTAAAATTCTATTCATGCTGATTTTTACATTACTGCTTCAGGTCATTACCGAATCCGTTCCTGTGAAGTCTTTCTTATTTAACGAACTTTCTAACTCAGATACTTCCTTCGTAAAACTGATAGAATTCATATCCAAAGCTTGAATATTCAATTTAATCTTTCCTGGAAGGTGTTTTAAGAAATTTAGTAAGCAATCTTGACAGGTTTTCACTTTTAAATGTCTTACTCGAAGAGTTCTTTTCTGTCCACGATGAAGAAGAAGCAGAAAAAAAAGAGCCTTCTTGTTTCCCAGTAAAAAACTCTGAGTTATCAAGAAAATAATATCTCCACAAGGAAAGCAGAACCGGAGAAAAATGGTATGTAGACTGTCACTCGGAAATCTGTATAATCCTTCAACTTAACTGGCACTTAAGCCTTTAGCTAAGTTCCTAGCTCGTGTGACGTCAGGGCATCAAACATCACCATAGCAACAGGAAGGACGAAGAAGCCGAAACGATAGCTATAATCGGTCTTCTTCAAAGTCAAGTGTTTACAAGAAAAGTGACAACAGTTCTGGAATCAAGCATGGAAGGACACTTCGTTACAATGTGTTTTTGGTGAAGAAACGTTGGAAAAACTTTCGTTTCTTTTGTCTTGAGATTTTACGTCTATGCTGTTCATTATTTTTTTACTATCATAAGTATGGAATAGACTATTTTTTTAGTGCTAGGTCCTTTCTTTTCTTACTGCTTTCTTATCAGACTGATGCTACGTTTCTAATACTCATAAACATGATAAGAAATGCATTATCAGTTGTTATAAGGCCAAATTAAGTAGACGACTTCAGGTGTGGCGGAAGTGGTGTGGTAGTGGTGTATGTCGCACACATCAGAAG